>CM059226.1:26034231-26249231 GCA_030347435.1 Clarias fuscus | reverse complement strand
AATAATTTTAATTAAAAATATTATTCTGTAACAGGAAGTGATTTAGACGGATTTCTCCTGTCCAGGACATGAGAAGCAGAAAAAAAACAGAAGCAAATGAAAGAGAAGAAAGACAGAAGGAATAAAGAAGTGGAATGTCCTTTGGTGTGTGTGTGTGTGTGTGTCTGCGCTGGAATGATTTCATTATTAATTTCTGCGCCTCATCCTGTTACACAACTGCTTTCACACAGCAACAGTGATGCTGCAGTGACGAACACACACACACACACACACACACACACACACACACACACACCTTCAAGAGCTTCATTTATACACTTCTTAATTTTTTTTTAGCAGATCCTATTGCATGCACACAGACTCACAAATACACACACACACACACACTGCCCTAATTTTAGCCAGATATGACGAGTGTGTTTTAAAAATGTCACGCCGGCCCTTTAAATGCTGAGGACTTCCTGACTGTGATGCCCGACTCGCTTCGCTACGATTGGCCGAGAGCCTCCCTCCTTCTGCGTCCTCATTGGTTGCTGGTATCCAAGGGCTGGCCGGCGAGGTCTCTATAAATAAACCTGAGGAGCTTGTGCTGTATCAGCAAGCCTTCCCATAATGCCGTTCTACCTATCGCGCACTCTGTGTGTGTTACATGAATTAAACATACAGTAAAATCACACACACACACAGACACACACACACAGACACACATACACTGTCACAGCTGATCAAATACAGCTGCCAGCTGTCAATCAATAGTGTTGCCATGGCAACAGCTCCAGCCCCACTCCCTGTCTCCAAGGCCAAGAAGGAGATGGGGCAAAAGCTGTGTGTGTGTGTGTGTGTGTGTGTGTAAGAGAACAGCTGTACTGCCCCTCCACCCCTCAATTCACATTCCTTGTTAGGGTAACTGAATCCGAGAGCCAAACTTAGACACGAGGCCTGAGAACGCAGGTACAGTGTGTGTTTTTGTGTGTGTGTGTGTGTGTGTGTGAGAGAGAGAGAGAGAGAGAGAGAGAGCTCGATCAAGAACACCAGACACACACTCATTCTCCCATCATGTGGAACTATAAATATGGACTCGCTGTCTGTGTTCACACACACACACACACACATACACACACACACATGTAAAAAACACCTGTGCTGTTACAGGAAAATAATCCACACCATGTCATGAGTTCTGTTGCCATGACAACGCTATTTTTCCCAGTGATTTATTCCTCTTACACTACAGCAACTTTCTATTACACATTAAAGAAGATCACACTGTGTTTTTATAGTTACGATTAACGTTATGAACGACGATATAGCAGCTATAAACATACATGCCCCTCCCTCTCTCTCTCTCTCTCTCTCTCTCACACTCACTGTCCCTATCTGGCTCTCTCTCTCACTGTCCCTATCTGTCTCTTTCTCTCACTGTCCCCATCTGTCTCTCTCGCTCACTGTCACCATCTGTCTCTCTCTCTGTCACTCATTGTCCCTATCTGTCTCTCTCTCTTTCCCTATCTGTCTCTCTCTCTCTCTCACTCACTGTCCCTATCTGTCTCTGTCTCTCTATCACTGTCCGTAGCTGTCTCTCGCTCTCTCTCACTGTCCCTATCTTCCTCTCTCTCTCTCACTGTCCCTATCTGTCTCTCTCTCTGTCCCTATCTGTCTCTCTCTCTGTCCCTATCTGTCTCTCTCTCTCACTGTCCCCATCTGTCTCTCTCGCTCACTGTCACCATCTGTCTCTCTCTCTGTCACTCATTGTCCCTATCTGTCTCTCTCTCTTTCCCTATCTGTCTCTCTCTCTCTCTCACTCACTGTCCCTATCTGTCTCTGTCTCTCTATCACTGTCCGTAGCTGTCTCTCGCTCTCTCTCACTGTCCCTATCTTCCTCTCTCTCTCTCACTGTCCCTATCTGTCTCTCTCTCTGTCCCTATCTGTCTCTCTCTCTGTCCCTATCTGTCTCTCTCTCTCACTCACTGTCCCTATCTGTCTCACTGTCACTATCTGTCTCGGTCTCTCTCTCTCTTATTGTCTCTATCTGTCTCTCTCTCTCACTGTCCCTATCTGTCTCTCTCTCACTGTCCGTATCTGTCTCTCTCTCTCTCTCACTGTCCGTATCTGTCTCTCTCTCTCACTCACTGTCCCTATCTGTCTCACTGTCCCTATCTGTCGCGGTCTCTCTCTCACTGTCCCTATCTCTCTCTCTCTCTCACTCACTGTCCCTATCTGTCTCTCTCTCTCACTCACTGTCCCTATCTGTCTCTCTCTCTCACTCACTGTCCCTATCTGTCTCTCTCTCTCTGTCACTCATTGTCCCTATATGTTTCTCTCTCTGTCCCTATCTGTCTCTCTCTCTCACTAACTGTCACTATCTGTCTCGGTCTCTCTCTCTCTCTTACTGTCTCTATCTGTCTCTCTCTCTCACTGTCCTTATCTGTCTCTCTCTCTCTCACTGTCCGTATCTGTCTCTCTCTCTCTGTCCCTATCTGTCTCTCTCTCTCACTCACTGTCACTATCTGTCTCGGTCTCTCTCTCTCTTATTGTCTCTATCTGTCTCTCTCTCTCTCACTGTCCCTATCTGTCTCTCTCTCTCTCTCTCTCTCTCTCACTCTCCGTATCTGTCTCTCTCTCTCTCTCTCTCTCTCACTGTCCGTATCTGTCTCTCTCTCTCACTCACTGTCCCTATCTGTCGCGGTCTCTCTCTCACTGTCCCTATCTCTCTCTCTCTCACTCACTGTCCCTATCTGTCTCTCTCTCTGTCACTCATTGTCCCTATCTATCTCTCTCTCTGTCCCTATCTATCTCTCTCTCTTACTGTCTCTATCTGTCTCTCTCTCTCACTGTCCTTATCTGTCTCTCTCTCTCACTGTCCCTATCTGTCTCTCTCTCTCACTATCCGTATCTGTCTCTCTCTCTCACTGTCCCTATCTGTCTCACTGTCACTATCCGTCTCTGTCTCTCTCACTGTCCGTATCTGTCTCTCTCTCTCTCACTGTCCCTATCTGTCTCTCTCTCTCTCACTGTCCCTATCTGTCTCTCTCTCTCTCTCTCTCTCTCTCACTGTCCGTATCGCTCTCTCTCTCTCTCACTGTCCCTATCTGTCTCTCTCTCACTGTCCCTATCTGTCTCTCTCTCACTGTCCCTATCTCTCTCTCTCTCACTGTCCCTATCTGTCTCTCTCTCACTGTCCCTATCTGTCTCTCTCTCTCTCACTGTCCGTATCGCTCTCTCTCTCTCACTGTCCGTATCGCTCTCTCTCTCTGTCCCTATCTGTCTCTCTCTCTCTCTCACTGTCCGTATCTGTCTCTCTCCCTCTCTCTCACTGTCCCTATCTGTCTCTCTCTCTCTCACTGTCCTTATCTCTCTCTCTCTCTCTCACTGTCCGTATCTGTCTCTCTCTCTCTCACTGTCCCTATCTGTCTCTCTCTCTCTCACTGTCCTTATCTCTCTCTCTCTCTCTCTCTCTCACTGTCCGTATTGCTCTCTCTCTCTCACTGTCCCTATCTGTCTCTCTCTCTCACTGTCCATATCTGTCTCTCTCTCTCACTGTCCATATCTGTCTCTCTCTCTCTCTCTCTCTCTCACTGTCCCTATCTGTCTCTCTCTCACTGTCCCTATCTGTCTCTCTCTCTCTCACTGTCCGTATCGCTCTCTCTCTCTCTCACTGTCCGTATCGCTCTCTCTCTCTCTCACTGTCCGTATCGCTCTCTCTCTCTCTCTGTCCCTATCTGTCTCTCTCTCTCTCTCACTGTCCGTATCTGTCTCTCTCTCTCTCACTGTCCCTATCTGTCTCTCTCTCTCTCACTGTCCCTATCTGTCTCTCTCTCTCTCACTGTCCCTATCTGTCTCTCTCTCTCTCACTGTCCATATCTCTCTCTCTCACTGTCCGTATCTGTCTTAAACATCTTATACATTGCACCACTTGCCTTACTCTTTTTCCTTTTTTAACCTTTTATATTTTTCTATATTTCTTTTCATTCTATGCAAATCAGCGATGATTCGCTGAATCAGCAAAGCCGAAATGATTGGCCGATCTGTCTGACCATCACATGCCGAGTTTAGTTTCTCTTCATCTACAGCTGTGTGATTTAAACTATGTAAATGACTCGATACACAAGGACTAACACGTGACTTGATGTGTGAACCCTTTAATCACTGAATAGACAGACAGACAGACAGACAAATCTAAATCTCTCAGTAATTAACTAAACTAACTAACTAACTACCTTGCGGAAGGCCCGGGTTCCTCAAACCGTTACTGAACAGTGTGTGTGTGTGTGTGTGTGTGTGTGTGTGTGTGTGTCAGGGCGTGTTATCCCGCTGAAAGAGGACACTGATATCCATCATGGAGCACCGTCTCCATGAAGGGGTGTAACCTTGTGTGTAAGAGTGTTTAGGCAGGAGGGGCGTGTCAGAGGAACACCCACATGAAGGGCAGGATCTGAGGATTCCCAGCAGAACATCACCCAGAACATCACACTGACTCCGCCCACTCGCGTTCTTCACATAGTCTCTTCCACAGGTAAGTGACACACACCTGGCCATTCACATGATGTAAAAGAAACCGTGATCCATCAGATCAGGCCACCTTCTCCCACTGCTCCGTGTGCCAGTTCTGATGCTCATGTGCCGGTGTGGGATGTTTGGTGGAGGACACGGGTCAGCCTGGACACCCTGACGGCAACGAACCTTGACACACTGCGTGTTCAGACTCCCTTCTATCAGAACCTCATACACCTTCACACCAATTTGAGCTACAGTAGGTCTTGGATCAGACTACACGGCCCAGCCCGCACGCCACACGCGTGTCAGCGAGCCTTGGTCACCTGACCCAATCGTCTACACATCACAGTTTGCTCCTTGTCAAAGTTGATAAAATCTTTATATTTGCCCATTCCAGCATTTCTAGTACAAACACATCAACTTCAGGGACAAAAACATTCACTTGCTGCCTGATATGATCCCGCCCACCTCCAGGTGCCATGGTAACCGTATAATCAGTGTTATTCACGCCACATGTCAGGTTACATCGCTGTTAATTAAGTATGAATATTAAATAGAAGAGATATTAAACTTTGGGAGTCTCTTCTTACACAGATCTAATTCTGAATAAAGAACTTTAACTCGGACCGTGGCTGAGTCAGACTCGCTCTATTAATACACATCGGCCAAACGGTGACGCCGGTAAATCGAGACCTCGCTCACAGCATTAACATTAAAAATAAAGTAAACCCTCTCACCCCTGTCTCACACACACACACACACACACACACACACACACACACACACTATCACTGTGTAGCTAACTGATGCTATCCCTGAGTGTTAACTTCAGCACGCAGTGTTCCTGCTCTTATGGTTTTGAAATAAATCAAAGACCACACACACACACTGGTGTTAAGAATTCAAGGACTCAAAGCAAGCAAACATTTGAAACAGTTTTAAAGGAATAACTGTTTTTACAAAATACGATTTTACATTTAAAAAAAAATAAGGAAAAAAAATTCAACAAAAGACAACTTTCAAAAACTAATTAAAACAAGTTTTGTAAAAAAAGGAAACAAAACGAGAGATGAATTTGTCTGAACAAAGTCCACTTTTCATACCAGACATGGTTCCAGTGTGTGTGTGTGTGTGTGTGTGACTGGATCAGAACGAACAAAAAAAAAAAACGAGCGATGCGATGATGCAATATCAAGCCCTCTTTATATCACAACCCGAATCATTGATCTCACACACGTCTTCAAATATCACTGTGTTATCACTGCTCTGTGTTCCAAACCAACACAACTCTAACTGCTGTAGCTAACACACACACACATCCTGCGGTGGAACACACACACACACACACACATACACACACACACTGTACTCAGGCTGTGAGATAACGAGGCTCACCGCAACATGATGCAACATTCAGAAAAAGGGACCTGATTTTTCCCCTGAATTCAGCACTTGAAAAAAGAAAAAAAAAACTTTTCTGCTGTGGGCGTGTTGCAAATCACCCTCCATGATCCTTTTGTAGGCCATCCTCAGCCCGCTGTGGGCGTGTCCTAAATCAATTGCCCTACTCCCTATATAAGCCATCCTCAGCCTCTTGTAGGCGTGTCCCAAATCACCTGTAGGTGTGTCCTAAATCACCTGTCCTGCTCCCTATATAAGTCATTTTGAGCCCACTGAGGGCGTGTCCTAAATCATCCAGCGTTCTCCCTATATAGGCCATCCTCAGGCTGGTGTGGGCGTGTCCCAAACCACCTGCCCTAAAACAGTGCATCATGGGTATTTTGTATTTGACCAGTACAGCAGTGCATTGTAGGCAAGTGAGTAAGTGAATGTTCACTGTGGTTTGGGACGTGACTGGTACACGCTGCAAATCAAAGTAGGAAAGAAAGAGAGAAGAAACAAGCGCTCTCTCCCACTCTGCGTGTGTGTGTGTGTGTGTTGCCCCAGCAGGTATTGTCACACATCCAGTGCTCAATAACATGTTTTTGTTCTCATCTACCAAAAAAAACAAAAAAAACATATGGGGGCCGAGTAACACTGACCAATCAGAGTGACGCATGGATGGGAGATAAACAGAAAGAAGTATGACCTCATTTCCTGGGAAGTGTCAAAGGTCAAATAGCCTTGAACAGAAAAAGTAAAGAGCAACAGCGTTCCCTGTTTAGCGTCTGTTCTAATGATCAGTTACACGATACGAGACGTTATTTAAAGTGTACGCATGAAAGTGCAATAATTAGGCTGCCTAAGTAGGGCACATACATGATAAGACATAAAACCCTCCTGGAAGGCACGGTTAGAACAGAAGAGCAAGCTGTTAGAGCTCCATTAACTGATGTCGAGACTTTATTCAGGACTAGCTTCGTGTAGGATGGATACTTGTGCGGAAGAACTGAAACACTGATGCAGGCGTGATAACAGAACTAGCCCCGTTATATACTGTATCACTATATATATATATATATATATATATATATATCACAGACCTGATAATCAGCACATGCCTGAGTGGGCGCTCAGATATCACCTTTGGAGTGAAAAGGAAGGCAAAGGTCATGTGGACTCCCAGCCTTGTACAACCCCCCACAACCCCACCCCACCCCTCCCACAAACACACACACGGTCCAAACTCCACCTAGTAGCGCATATCAGTTCACAACCACCACCTTCACCTGAAGAGCCAAAATAACTCGATTACTTGTGAAGATCCCGTTTCCTTCCAAAAGGTGTGTACATGTCTAGGCTCAGGGTGCGAGGGCTCGGGGGTGTGGTTTCTCTGAATCTGAACGGCAGCATGTGAAAAGGACACAAATTCACTCTGAGATAAAAGCGAAATGTGAAACCTAATGAGATGGAGGGTTCATGGAGTCTGACGATCAGAGCCACGTCTATGTTTAAGACCGTTACTCATACAACTAAAACCTCACACACACATACACACACATGCACACACACACATGGGGGGCAGGCGAGACGACAGAAATAGACAACAGCAGAGAAGTCGGTTGGATACACGGATATAAATAACCACACAATAAGTGAAGGGGCGATAAGCACAAGTGCAGGGTTGCCAGGGCTTCTTAAAAATCCCCCAATCGACTGAATGCCAAGACACTTACAGAACGTATAGATGGGCTTTCCCCAATGGTGACAAAGCTAAAGCTTCACCTTTGAAAAATCACTTGTTTTACACGCTAATGATTTAAAAATAAAAGTATCAATTTTTTTTAAATGTGTGAAATCTAAAACGTGGGTGGAGCTAAAAACCGCGTTCAGTTAATTTACAAACTTTACAAACGTGTACCAAACCACACTCCCTGCTCACTGTGTACACCCTGTTATACGTGTAGTGGGTGTGTCCCAAACCATTTGGAATTCACTAGTATATGCCACATGTACGTGTTCCAACACTCCTACAGTACATTGTGGGATGTGATGAGTCGGCTGGATTACACAGTTCCCCTATCCAGAACAGAACCCGTATTACCACTTCCTGTTTCCTAGCCCCTCCCCTCTGCAAACACAATAAGCTCCTCCCACAGTTCTGACACACCTCAAACATTCCAGACGTGTTACAGACGAAAGCAAATGATGATGTCATCGTTACATCGTCAACAGAAGCCAGGAACGGTTCCGGGACAGACGAGTTGTAGACGAGCTGCTCGGTGTGACGATGCGACATCAATAGAGTGATACAATACATCACAGTACACTCAGTTCCAGAGATTATTTTAATCAGTTTTTTGATGGACATTAAAATGTATATTAAAAATTCTTGTCTTTAAAAGACGTTCAATATATATGAAAGCAGGTTGGGTAATCGAACCTCAGCAAGGCTCGAGCAGTAACAAGCCTTACCTCGGATAAAATCTAACAGAAGTTAAAGCTTGTAGAGACGCATTTACAATTTAAGTTTACATTTCCTAAACATGTAAAGCATAAACTAAAATTAGAAACCGAGTTAGGATAATGTTAGCTAACGTTTGTGTTACGGTATCACAAACGACTCGAACATTTTTACAAAACACAACATGCATCACTATAGACAAATTTACTAAAAAACAACTTTACATCAATTTGGTACTAAGTACAGTTCATGAACACTAATAGAGTAACAAAAGTTTAACACTTTTAAATTGTTTACAGACCTGCTTTCTAGAGTCTAGAATGAGTGTTTATCATTATTTTTTTAATTGCGATACAAACAAAAAAAGTTGAAAACTGAAAAGAGAGCAGAGACATCATCATCACGACTGGAGGATCATATCGCCCGCCCTCATTCCTCAGTCTGGTCGACTTTTACTTTTAATAAAACAATAATTTCTTTAATCAGCGCTTCTCTCTGTATACTGAATCCATACCTGAAATTTTACAGAATTTTTTTGCTTGTGTTTGTGCTTTAATATCAGTATTTATGGATGAAACAAACCACACACACACGCCTGTTCTGAAATAATCTAACTTTCGATAGGTTTGAAGCACAAACCGCTCTGATCTGCGCTTTACACAACTACTAACTAACTTCTCAGCAGTATTCCAAATCAAATCAAGTCAGCATCATTTTGAGCACATTTTACCCAGAATGCACTGCCAGATGACAAACACAAGTCAGGTTTCAGCTCTGAGAACGCGCATCACATGATGCTTCACGCGATGAGTTTTTCATTCGAAAGTCAACCGATTCGAGTTTCTGCTCTAGTGAGGAAACGTGTGGAACTCCACAGCCACGGTGTTCACCCAAACGCGCACACTAAGGCGTGCTGTAAAACGCTTTCTGAACGCTCGGCGTGACGACAGAACGAGACTTCTCTGGTTTTACGTTACATCCTCGAGCGCTCAGTTCTCTCTGCTCTGCTCTAACATTCCCAGCAACAGGATGATCATCGCTGAGCTCACAGCTCAGCGCAGTGCGCATCCAGCCTGCGCAAAACACACACACACACACACACACACACAAATATCTCCATCTATTTCTGCAGCACAGTGCCAATCGTTTCCATAATTGTTTGAAGGATCGAAACTAAAACAATAGTGGGAAAAGGAACACGACCCCGCAGAGGAGATGTAAAGTGTGTGAAAGAAACAGGAAAAAGAGAGAAAAAAACTCCAGGCTGGAAACACACCTGGTTTTAAAGGTAGTTTGATCTCAGGTACCCAATAGGTTTGTGCTAATAATCTGTAATGTGATACATCGTGATATTTAGCACACGAACACACACAATATCGTCACTCTCAACAAGGAGAATTACAACAATCATGTGAAAGTTGAAGAAACGCTGCCTTCAGATCCTCCTGACTCGGAGTTAAATTACACAACTAGCATAATGTTTAAAATGTGAAATTTACACGGGTTACAGTCCACTGTGGACCGATCCAATTTTACCCGAAGAGCAAAAAGTGGTGGGGGAAGGTTTTCCTGTTAATCACTTATGTTATCGTTTCTCATGTAGTAATGTTAATACAAATTGTCCTAACTTAATTATAACGCTTCTTGTCCTTTCTAAGCTTCGACGTCAACCTGAACTGGTTTCACTGCACCAGACTTATGTTGTGCTAGCTAGCTAACTGCTAACCGAGCGTCTCCGAACACTGGCGCGGGACCGGTCGCAGATCGTTCTCAGCGAGCAGGCCCGTGTACCCGGACAACGCGAGTGAAAACAGAGGGCGTACTAACTTTTCGATGGCTTCCGAAGCAGGTGAGACTGCGGCACGTAGCGACCCTGATCCGAGCTGCCGACCCAGGAGTCGGTCGACAGGTTGGCGACCATTCTGTTCGAAGGCTGCGGCTTCTCCTCCACGGATGAAGTGATCACCATCGGAAAGGCTTTAGTGTGGAGCTCCCTCGGAGAATTACATCAATCAGGACTGTTTGTTGTAGAAGTAAAGAAAATATAACTTCGCGCTTGGTGGGGGTGTCGTCAAAATAATCCCATCCACGTGCTCGGACGAACGTGTGTGTGTGTGTGTGTGTGTGCTGTGTGTGGTCGTGTGTATATCCGTCAGGGCTTGGATTCGAAATTAAAGTCAGTGATGACAGAAGTATTCCTCGATCTCTAGCGATTTCCTGAAGTGACGACACAGATGAACGAAAAAAAAGGCACCATTCGATTCTCCCGACGCTGTATCCGTGCTCTGTTCGTGCTTTTCTGTTTATTACGGTAAATCTAAGGCAATGGATTGGGCTTTTAGGCAACGATGCTCATAAAAAATATAAAATACATATTCATATTCAAACTACAACTCTGCAATATATATATCTATTTATATCATTCATGTGTGTATATATACGTATATATATATATATATATATGTATATATATACTCTGTTACATATATAGGCTATATATCTATCTATATCTATATTTATGTATATATATTTATTTCTATCTTTATATATATATTTCTCTGATGGTTGGGGTGAAATTATTTGGTTACTAAAGTTAGCTTTGCTTGCATTGTAGTTAATTTTTATCTCCGTCCTCGCGTACTGAGGAATCCAGTCAAAGACCAGTTTTTGACGCTGGTCAGTTTTCCAGTCCGGATATCAAAGCAGCTGAAGCTGGGAGTGCTGGTGTGCTCAAGATGGGGGTAAGGGGGTGGTTGTCTTCATTTCCAACACCAATTACCCCATCACTACCCCTAAAAATAGCAAGGGCTTCTAAGGATCCGTGTGTTGCACCCTACAGAGTTAGTGAGTCCAAAGGGCAGATGGATGGCCTCGTCCCTTGGGGGTTTAACCTTGCAGCTTTAATCCTGATAGGCGGTGAGGAAAGGCGAGGCGAGGCGAGGCGAAGCGAGGGGCGCTGCTACAGGCTACACAAAGTCCAAAGCAAACGTTCAAAGATGTCCAAAAGGAGACATTTAAACCCACAACCGCGTAGTTCACGTTGTTGTCATGAACAGATGATAATGATGATGAAGAATAACAAAGTGCACAAGTGCGAGTTCAGTTACAGGCACAAGAACCAATATTTAGGAGGAGTAATGATCTTACTGATCCGTCTCTGTCTGTTCCAAGGAAAAAAGAGAAAAGATGAACAGTTCCTGAAAACTTTAAAATGAGAATTTCACTGAGAACCCAAAGCCTCACTTGTGCTCTTGATCGGAAAAAAATAATAGGGGAAAAAAAGCCCACATAAAACGAGTTTCACCGCTCAGATCCTCTTCTCTAACTGTGACAGATGTTCATGGTTTCACTCCAAGCCGTGTGCGGAGTCGGAGTCACCCCGATCGCTCCACACCTCCATCCTAGGCAGTCGCCGAGTGCTCCTCTATCCACACACACACCACTGTCTTCTGGCCGCACTTCGCCCGACTCCCAGCTCTCGCAGCCTCGCACTCCACCGCAGTACCTCCCTCGGTCTCTTCCGATGATCTGGATTATTTACAGGAATTTCTTTCTTCTCTGTCGAGCTCGTTGTTTTTCCTTCACAGCCAGGCTTAAGTTGGCGTTATTATTATTCCTTGTTGTCTGTAAGCCGCTGTGGCCGGCGCTCAATCCACACCCTGTGTTGATGGACTGTACCATGTGCGTTTAAGAGCGGGGGAGGTGGATGTGACACACACACACAGACTACATTCGCTCTGTGTCGAAGGCTCAGTTTTGACGCAGCAACACACACTCTTTCAGTACTCGGGGCAATACAAAAAAAAAAAAAAAAACGTGTTCTTTTAAGATGAATAAATAATGTTAACAGAAATACACTTTAGCAGCATGTTAAAATCCCCCTTTTTCATATTTAGTAGTTGGTCCAAATGGTTCCTTTCCATTTATAGTAACTGCAGATAGGGCCAGTGTTCACACAGCCTCATTTATAGGACAGGCCAAAACTTATAGGCCACGTATGTTACAATCACGTGAAATAAAAAGGGAAAAAAACGAGCATATGTCACGGTGACCCTCACCTCAGTGTCAAAAAATGGGGGGAAAAAAATAATGAATGAAGTAATAAAAGCTATTCTCCTTATTGGTGTTTTAATGTGCATTATAATTGTTTATTTAATTTTACATGTTTTAGATTGGAGTATTGTTTTTATTATATATATATATATTATTATATTTCTTTTATTGCCATTTAAAAGAGTTTCGCTGAACTTTTCTGCCCCCTCACCAGTGTGTGTGTGTGTGTGTGTGTGTGTGCTAAAGCGCGCGCACGTCACGCTCCCTTCCCTCGGCTTTTTCGCTGACGCGCGCGCACGTCCCCCCTATACTCCCCCACCCTCCGCATTCCCGCTCGCGTGCGCGTTCGAACGTTCGAAGGCTCTTGTTGCTAGCCGACGCCACGGCAGCCTGCGAGTGATTGGTCAGAACGGGCCCTGCCGACTGTTCCCATTGGTCGGAGCGATATGTGGGCGGAGTTAAATACCGAGCGCGAGGCTGCCCTTCGCCCCCGCCCCCCTCCTTCTCCACCTCCTCAGGTCCTTGTTGTCTTCAAAACGCAGCGCGGAGCCGGAATGGCCGCCAAAATAACACCAGACTTTCAGGTAAACTGAGCTGAGTGCTGAAGGATGGCGAAGAGAACCGCACACGGCTCTGGTACAGACGGAATCCGCCATTACGACTTACAGAACAAGCACAGAACTCACAACGCCCCCTTTCTGCGTTTTATTAAATATTACCTCATGAGGGGGAAAATATAAGGACTGAATGCTGCTTTCTGTCATTAGTGTATATTCATTCATTCAACACATTATAATGTGCATAAAGTTGGAGATAATAATATGTTCAAGAAATAAGGCTCACCTAAACAAAAAACACCCGTGTAAAGAATACACTTACCCTTGTGTTTAAATTAAAGGTACATGTAAAGGATATCATACGTTTTTAAAGGTTCAATTCATTAATATCCAGAAATAAATGTACAATCTGTATATTTATCCATAAAGTACTTAGTGTGCAAAAAAATATATAAAGTTTTCTTTGTGCATGTGTGCCTGCTAATATTCACAGAGAAACTTGCGTAAAAGTAAAAAAAAAAAAAACTACAATTATAAAGTATCTATGCACCGTTTATATACACACACACACACACACACACACACGTGTGAACACATAAAATGCAGATAGACGTGTACACGTCTAAAAGTGAGGCGTTTCTCGCGAGGCAAAATGTGACTCTGTTTCAATAAATCACGTTTGCAGAGCTCCCAGAGACACCCGAGATCTAAAAAAAAAAAAGAAAGAAAGAAAAAGAGAAAGAAAGGAAGGAAGGAAGAGAGGGGGGGGGGCAAGGCGAAGATTCCGGGACTCACGTGCCTCGCAGCGAAATTCCACCCGGCAACTACAGAGTGTGCCATGGCAACAGCCTCGCCATTGGTCCCCGGCGCGTTTTGAAATGACCAATGGGAGGGCCGGAAGCGGGTGATGCGTGTTGCTAGGTAAACATGATGCAGAGGGAAGACACGGTTCTAGCGGAACTTCACTGAGGAAGAAGAAGAAGCTAAAGGAGCGAATTACAATTACACTGCGGGGAGGTTGTGTTTCAGCTACACAAGTTTACACCCCCCTCCCTTTTTTTTAAAACATACATTTTACACACACACACATCAGTTTGGACTTCACACAGCTTAAAATAATGCAGCAGGCTTTTCCAGGCAGCACACAAACCATAAAGCTTCCTGCTGTATCTTTATTTCCGAGCGTCCTATCGACAGGCAGAACCAGCCAGATATACATCACATTCCTTCCACTCTGTCCAACAACACCGTGCTTATTTCAGTCACAAGGTGCTGTTTGACCTCCAGGAATATTTAAAATAGCTAAAATTAACTCGAAAGTGTGGCTCGAAGGACGAAACGGAACAGATACGGGCATGGTAGCTCGGTGTCACCTGAGAAACCTGATATACACTCGAACGTGGTGGTATACATATGTATATTTACATATTTATATAATAAACCTGACCAAAAAAACATACGAGGATTAGATCTATTTAAGAATAAACTTACAATACTGAACATCACTGTTATTAATCTTAAGTAAAAAATTAATAAACCAGAACAATGGAGAGTTTAGACTTGTTAATGTTATGTAAAGAATGAAACACTTGGGGGCGTGCTGTTAAAGGAAAACAATCCACAAAAGGGTGCCGTGATGGTGAAGGCAGATCTACTGAGTGTTTTTATAAGGAACAGGACATTACAAAGTTTTTAGTTTATAACATATTAATACACTATGTTTAACTTTTCATCCGTCAGTTCCTGCTGCCGCTTACCCTTTTGTTCAAGTCGTGTTAGTGTGTATCGGATTGTACATTTTCATACCATAAAGAGATGATGTAACAATGTCTGTTGATGATGATGGTGATATGTTAGTGAACATCACAATGACAGTGGTATCAGTGATCTGACAAAAATCGTTTTTGGGTCTTTTTGGAATATGACTATTCTTTCATTTAGGGTTTCAAAGTTTATTGTTTAAAACAAAATTTATGAAGTGTGAGCTAAAGCGGAGGAATTGTACCGTAACGCTACGCTGCTACTTCATCTCATCAGTCGGAAACTTCATGAATTATATAATTTCACATCATGAAAAGTAACACTGGAGCAAGTCGTAGTTTTCATTGTTATCAATCACCCCGTTCACACGCGTCCTTCTGCGATTGTGACACGTTGGTGTTAAAATCCATCTGAAGTTCAGACATACGGTGCCTACTTAAGTCTAAAAAACACAATATAGATCAAAAGTCAGAGCATTAGGGTTAGGATCAGAAAGAATACTCAAACTGCTCTCTCTCTCACACACACACACACACACACACACAAAATCCTCATGCAGGTGTTTGTTCTATAATATTATGAATTAAGGAAGGTCGATTTTGGTGTATGTGCTGCTCCTAGTGGCCAAACCTGCTCTTTACACTCTCCTGCCCCCCCATACACACACGTTCTATAAATAAAGCTGAACCCTGTGTGAAACATGAGCTTGGTATACATTACTCCATACATTTATAATTATTTTTTATGATAAAATATTTTCTTCCTTGATTGTTTTTTTTTTTTATCAATGTGTGTGTGTGTGTGTGTGTGTGCGCGTGTGTATACAGTGCTGGGTCGACATCAACACACTAACACGGGTTTAAGAGTTTTTCTCCTGAAATGAAAGCAAAACTAACAAAAATGATGTCTGGATGTTTTAAAGATAATTACAATCTGCTTTCAGTCAGTTTATTTTAATACTTTCATGGGTTTTTAAACAATTTTATCTTCATCTTCTACAGCGGAGAGGCCCGTAGTGTATCCAGGGAAACTTTGGGAATGAGGTAGGATACACACTGCACAGAGTGCCAATCCATCACCCACACACACACACCCACACACACACACATACACTACAGGCAACTTTGGGAATGTCAATTAACCTTACCTGCATGTCTTTGGACTGTGGGAGGAAACCAGGAGGAAACCCACCAAGCACGGGAAGAACACACGTCTCCAATCACACACACCAGGAGCTAACCCCTGTTAACCCAACACTTTATACTTTAGATGTTCCATCAATTAGTCCAGCTCAGGATTGCGGTTCGAGCAGGAGAAGCAGAGATGCAGACGCGAGCACCTCAAATTCTTTCTAATAATGATAAGGCCTGGAGAGCTGCTCACTAAGTTATACTGTAGTCCGCTGTTGTTGTTATTGTCGCACAAGCAATTTTATGCCATCAACATTGCTGAGAAAGTAGAGATGCACATGGCCGTATACAGGGACATAATGATGTGACTCTCTAGCCCATGGATGAATAAAAGCCAGATCTTAGGAGGTTTGCTACCGAACCGGCTCTGAACTGGCACCTGGGTCACTTCTGTGGAAAAGTGGTACTGGAGGACCTGTAACCGCTTCCAGACCAGACAAGAGATATCACCTGTCCAAAGTGTCCTGCCCGTGTCTTCAACGGGAGTCGACCCAAAGGTGGCGTCCCTATCAGGCGTCCACACCTCCTCTCACCGCAGTGATAGTTTCCTCTCGATATTCTTCTAATGCTTTAGGAGCGTCTTTGAGGAAAGCAGGTGTCGAAATCGTGCTCATGTCCGGGTCGGGAAGTTGCCACGAGTGTTTATTCTCCTGGGGCGCTCGCTACGTTACAGAACTGATCGTGATATCGATATTAGTATGTTGTAGAACCAAGAACACGAGATGAGTGACATCCTGATTTATCTTAGCATAACTGATTAACACACACACACACAAACACACAGCTATTTTTTGGCTGTTACAGCAAACACACGGGACTGTCTCACACTCCCACAGTGACATCGCACCAGCCTTTTTACATGTATACACACACACACACACACACACACACACAGACGCAGCTATCTCCTGAATTTGCTTCCTTTAAATTTTCTTACTCGTTTATAATGTAACACTGTAGCTGCTCTTTGTGTGAGATGTAATATTTTCTTTATATTTGAATCATCTGTATTTTTCCACTTTGTGTCGAACCTGAAATCTAAAAAAGGTTTTATAAGTAAATCATGAGTGCCGAGCCTTCACATCAGCTGCTGTACAAGAAGGAGCGAGATGACGTCATCAAAGTGCGTCACTCTCTCATTCAATCTCTCTCTCACACACACACACACACACACACGCACACAAAATTGTGGTTTGTATCTTGAATTATTACTGCACTAAATAAATAATGTGCTGAAACTGTACTGGTTATTCATCCATTTAGAGTGTGTGTGTGTGTGTGTGTGTGTGTGTGTGTGTGTGATGAGATCTGCCTGGTCACAGCCTGGAGCTGCGTCCGAAACGCACCTTACCTTACTAAACTAGTACTGAGTGAAACAGACCTCTCTCATCTCACCACCACTAACACTCAGGCACCACACTTAGGGTACACTATTCAGCACAGAATGGTGTGATTTGGGACATGGCCACATGCTGTTCTCATCCTAACCTGGAAAGCCTGCTAAATATATACATCAGAGTTCTGTTATTTAGAAACACTCGTATCTGAAGTGTGCTAGAATGGATTAGGAAGCAGCCCATATACCAGATAACTGAGATTTACATTTGGGCACTTAAACGTGCATTAACACACACACACACACACACACACACATACTGAAAAGAACAGACAATAAATGAACACTTTATATTAATATCAAATGCGTCTTGTTAGAACGCATTTGTGTGTGTGTGTGTGTTCTGGTGTCTTCTATACCATGAGTGGTTTGGAGTGGTGCATTGTGGGTGACATGTGGGGGGACAGCAGCGGGTCAGTAGCCGCTCTCAGGGAGAGAAAAGTGGGTCAGGATGGAGAGAGAGAGAGAGAGATAAAGAAGGGACGTGCGAGCGACTGAGAGCGAATTAGTCGTGTTTTATCTCGCCGTGGCTTTGTCCCAAATCGCATGCTGACTAAACCCTACCCCAACAGGTGGGTCCCACCAGGGTGGCACTACTCCAGGAGGGATTTGGGACACCTGACTAGCTAGTAGTCACTAGGTTTGAGACACAGCCCATGTCAAGGAAAATACATTTAGTACAAATGGCTGCATTCCAAAACACACTACTGTTTAAAAATAATAAGCTACCATTGCTGAGTTAGAACACGTAAAGCAATACATGCTATCTAGCTAGTTGAATGGATTCATCCCAAACTGTGCATTTTAAAAGACAGGAAACCTGAGTGCTACATGACACTTTTTAAGCACATGAGTTTGTCTCACTGTCATTGTCCCATAATACTAACTATAAACGTACAAATCTGGCAACCTATAGTAGTGCATAGTGATAGTCCTGTGTCATGTAGATAAGTAGCATTGTTGAGGCTTTGGAGCGCATTGCTATCTAGCTTTCTGTGCTAAAGTATACTCTGTCAGTGATGTCATATCCTCTATACACGCTCTATAAGTGATGTCATATCCTCTATATGTCTGTAATACATCCTACCACTGCTCTGCAGATGACCCTCACCTCACCCTCTCCTGAACGTGGCTGGTCTTGTGGACATGTCCCCAAGGCTGGTCTGGTGGACATGTCCCCAAGGTCTCATCACCTGAAGCTGCTGCTTCTTCTCAAGATCTTATGATCTCCCAGGAGAAGATCTCACCTATGCTATATTGCCAGAAGTATTGGCTCGCCCACCTTCATGTGTATATGAACTTGAGTAACATCCGATTCTTAATCCATAGGGTTTAAAATGATGTTGGCCCCGCCCCCTTTGCAGCTACAGTATAACAGCTTCAATTCTTCTGTGAAGGCTTTCCATAAGGTTTAGGAGTGTGCTTATTGGAATTTTTGACCATTCTTCCAGAAGCGCATTTGTGAGGTCAGACACTGATGTTGGACGAGAAGGCCTGTCTCACAGTCTCCTCCCTAATTCATCCCAAAGGTGTTCTATTGGTTGAGGTCAGAACTCTTGCTTATCCATGTCTTTATGGACTTTGTGCACTGGTGCGCAGTCATGGTGGAACTGGAAGGGGCTGATCCCAGACTGTTGGGAGCATAAAATTGTACAAAATGTTTTGGTATGCTGAAGCATTACCAAGTCAAGTCAAGTCAAGTGGGCTTTATTGTCATTCCAACCATATACAGTTCAGTACACAGTGAAATGAAACAACGTTCCTCCAGGACCAAGGTGCAAGTTTTCTGGAACTAAGGGGCCGAGTCCAAAATGCGCTTCTCATCCTGAAAAACAACCCCACATCATAATCCCCTCAACCCCACTCCACCAAACTTTACACCCGGCACAATGCAGTCGGACAAGTACCATTCTCCTGGCAACCGCCAAACCCAAACTCGTCCGTCGGATTGCCAGACAGAGAAGCGTGATTACTCACTCCAGAGGACACGTCTCCTCTGCTCTAGAGTCCAGTGTCTGCGTGCTTTACACCGCTGCATCCGATGCTTGGTGATGTAAGGCTTGGATGCAGCTGCTCGGCCATGGAAACCCACTCCATGAAGCTCTCTGCACACTCTTCTTGAGCTAATCTGAAGGACACATAAAGTTTGGAGTTCTGTAACTATTGACTCTGCAGAAAGTTGGCGGCCTCTGTGCACTCTGTGAGTCTCGGGATCCTCTGACCCCGCCCTGTGATTTTCCGTGGCTTTACACTTCACAGCTGAGTTGCAATCACTTCCACTTTGTTATAATACCACTAACAGTCGACTGTGGAATATTTAGTATTTAGAGGAAACTTCACAACTGGACTTATTGCCCAGGTGGCGTCCTATCACGGTACCACGCTGGAATTCACTGCATGCCTAGGTGATTGATTTTATACACCTGTTACCATGGAAGTGACCGGAACACCTGAATTCAATGATTTGAATGGGGGAGTAAATACTTTTGCCAGTGTCATGTATCTCTCTGTTCCTGTACACAACCTGGCTGTCCTCCTCACTAATCTGACCCGCTCACACAGGGCTCCACTTTACATCATCACGAGAACCCAGACATTCCTCTCCTGAGAGTCACCCGAGTGCTGGACCAGTCCGTCTCGTACCTCCTCTGAACCTGATCCTGCATGCAGCTGATGATCTGGTGTTCAACGTTCCTGCGTTCTCCCAGAGCGCCCCAGTGCCCTGAGAATTTCCCCCCAGGTCCACTGAATTTACCGAGAAATCCCTGCATCATGTCCTGGCTCGTTCAGCTTATCCAAATTACCCAGAATTCCCAGCGAGCATCTGCTCTTACACTCACAGCCTGAAAAGGCCTGTCTGTCTCTCTGTAACTGTCTTCATCTGCATTTTCGCTCTCTTTCTTTGTCTGTGTGTGTATGTGTGTCAGCTGAATGAGAACCAGCACCAAGGAGAGCAACCATCCACTCTGTAGTTGAGCAGAGCCTTGCAGTGGGGTGTAGGCACATCACACACACACACACACACACACACGCAGAGAGAAAACTAAAGAAAGTGAAAGTGATAGAAAAACAGACAAAAGTAAGAGTAAGAGGAGGGGAGTAAGAGAAATATAAAAAGAAAGACAGACAGGCACTGTAACCCTAGAGACAGACATGAGAGAGATAGAAGAAGGACAGACAGATAGGAGAGAGACAGACAAAAGAAGGGACAGACACACAGAAAGGAAAAAGACAGATAGGAGAAGATAGGATAAGATCAGGCAGACAGAGGGACAGACAGGTAAATAGAAAAGAAAAAAAAACAGATAGGAGAGGGATAGACAAATAAGAGAGAGACAGACATTTAGGAGAAAGAGACAGAAGACTCAAAAGGAGAGACAATGGACAATAGGAGTTCAACAGGAGTTCAACAGACAGACAGGAGAGAGAGAGACAGATGGATAGAAGAGCGACAGACAGATAGGCGACAGACAGGTCGGTAAGAGACAGCCAGACATGTGGAAGAGAGACAGACAAGTCGGACAGAGACAGACAGGTCTTACATCCCCGAGACGAAGACATTTGTAACTCAGCTAATCTTCTCGCCTGGTCATCTGGCGCATGTTGATGATGCCATCCAACAGAAGCGAAGCAGAAGCACAAACGCTACCCCCAGTGTTAAGGACCAGGACACGCCCCATGCATCAGCTCAGCAGGTTTCAACTGTAATGTGAGTGATGCTGACTGAGAGGTTAGCCGTTAGCATGCTGCTTTATCACGCATAGTGCTAACCACTGCAACCAACCACACACTTCACACACTGCACTGTGGGTAGACTCCCATCTGAATACAGTGCATTATGGGTAAATTAATGACTACTGGACTAATCTACAACATAAATTGTAGTTTAGATGTTTCTCTCTCTCTCTCACACACACACACACACACACAACTTATGAGTTAAATAAAGTTAATTTGCACCAGCAGCACTAACAGTGTGTAAAACTATAAACTGTACATTTAATTCCATCGCTGACTGCTAACTCTGTGTGTGTGTGTGTGTGTGTGTGAGAGAGAGAGAGAGAGAGAGAGAAAGAAAATAAATATGGTTAACATTAGCAACAGACAGATACTAATGCATATGAAGCGCTAATGCTAACAGAATGCTGACAGAAGACACAATGTGCATTAATGCTAATCATGCTATAAACCTGCTGCGTGGCTTCTGACGTGTTATAAACCTGCTGCGTGTGTCCTGATGCGTTATAAACGACGACTTAAGACGTAACTGTTTCTTTAGTACTTGGGCTAATAAAAAATGAATAAAAAATTCCGTTCCCAACAGTGTGTAACCCAGTGTAAGGATCGGTCTAATGATGGAAACAAAGCACTTTTGTAAGTCGCTCTGGATAAGAGCATTATAAACCTGTTGTTTACATTCTGACGCATTATAAACCTGCATCATGCATTAGAAAACCTACCGCATATCTCATAATGTGTTATAAATCTGCCACGTGTGTTCTGACACGTTATATTCAAATTCAAATTTTATTTGTCACATACACAATCATACACAGTGCGATATGCAGTGAAATGCTTATATAACCGCCCGGGACTTAAAATAAAAAATAAAAAACGCTGTTATAAACCTGCCACATGCGTCCTGGCACGCTATAAACCTGATGCATGCATCCTGACACGCTATAAATCTGCCGCGTGTTCTGACATGATATAAACCTGCTGCATGCGTCCTCGCGTGTTATAAACCTGCTGCGTATGTCCTGACACGTTATAAGCCTGCTGTGTGTGTCGTGTTATAAACCTGCTGCATGTGTCCTGATGTGTTATAAACCTGCAGCATGTATCCTGACGTGTTATAAGCCTGCTGCATGCATCCTGACGTCTTATAAACATGCTGCATGTGTCCTGACAGGTTTTAAACCTGCCGCATGTGTCCTGACACGTTATAAAACTGCTGTGTGTGTCCTGATACGCTATAAACATGCTGCATGTGTCCTGACAGGTTATAAACCTGCTGCATGCGTCCTGATGTGTTATAAACATGCTGCATGTGTCTTGACATGTTACCAACTTGCTGCATGTGTCCTGACGTGTTTTAAACCTGCCGTGTGTTTCCTGACGCATTATGAACCTGCTGTTTGCGTCCTGATGTGTTATAAACCTGCTGTGTGTGTCCTGATGCGTTACAAACCTGCTGTGTGTGTCCTGACGTGTTCTAAACCTGCTGCGTGTGTCCTGATGTTATAAACATGCTGCATGTGTCTTGACACGTTACCAACCTATTGCATGTGTCCTGACACGTCATAAACCTGCTGCATGCGTCCTGATGTGTTATAAACCTGCTGTGTGTCTTGACAAGTTACCAACCTACTGCATGTGTCCTGACACGTTATAAACCTGCTGCATGTGTTATAAACCTGCTGTGTGTGTCCTGACGTCTTATAAACTTGCTGCATGCGTCCTGATGTGTTATAAACATTCTGCATGTGTCTTGACACGTTACCAACTTGCTGCATGTGTCCTGACGTGTTTTAGACCTGCCACGTGTTTCCTGACGCATTATAATAATGCGATGTTTGCATCCTGACACTGCATGACATTGCATCCTGTTATAAACCTGCTGCATGTGTCCTGATGTGTTATAAACCTGCTGTGTGTGTCCTGACGTGTTATAAACCTGCTGCGTGTGTCCTGATGTTATATACCTGCTGCATGCGTCCTGACACGTTATAAACCTGCTGCATGTGTTATAAACCTGCTGTGTGTGTCCTGACGTGTTATAAACGTGCTGCGTGTGTCCTGACGTCTTATAAACATGCTACATGTGTCTTGACACGTTACCAACCTGCTGTATGTGTCCTGACATGTTATAAACCTGCTGTATGTGTCCGGACACATTATAAACCTGCTGCTTGCTTCCTGTAAACCTGCTGCATGTGCCCTGATGTTATACATCTGCTGCTTGCATCCTGACGTGTTCAGGTCAGAGTTTGATGTGAGATGTCACATCATTGTTGCTGCACAGCATCATGGGTAAATAAGCCAGTAGGTTTAAATAAAATCACACAACACACATACTAACGCAAACGCTAGTGCTATCTCTGACCTTATAGCTCGGATCGTGCTGACATGGAAGAATGTGTTATAAGTGCCACTGTAAGCATAGCAACGAGCATGAATACGTGCAAAATACATGCAATAAAATTTTGACTTGCAACGGAAATAAAGACTATATATAAAAATGCATAGTTATACGGTCACCTCAACATTTTAAAGGCCACTCCCATTTTACCATTTTGAATCAAAAGGTGAATTAGGCCACGCCCACAAGCGCCAAACTATACGGGACGCCATCAATTAGGGTTTTTATCTCACCTCAGCACCACTACATATATATATATGTAACATTACATTATAGTATCATTGGTGCACCTTGCTAACCTAACAGCCTGCTAGCTAGCCTGCTAATTATTAAGCGCGCCCTCAGACAGAGGACACCGAGATACACACCTGACCTCCAGCACCATTCACCTCACACACCCGTCTGTCTTTCCATCCTAGACTTGACATGCACTGCATCATGGGTCACGAAGCCGCTGAGGATGGCGTCTCTCGTATGAACACTGGTAGGTCAGTGTACGGATTCTGTATGCGTTTGGGACGGAGCCTTAAAAATGGCTGGCATTCCGTTAGGGACACTACCTAGGGATGGAGCGTCGCATTTGAGACAGGAGCGCTTGTACACCTCGCACTCGTACGCACTATCTAGTGCACTAGAACGAAGACCGAATCCATTTTGAACCGGCGTTGTAGTTGAGCAGAGCCTTGCAGTGGGGTGTAGGCACATCACACACACACACACACACACACACACACACACACACACTGTGAGCAGACGGTACACAAATTACACTCTTATTGCCGTTTATTAACGTCAGATCGACTGTTTTCTCACACGGGTCCGAGCGTATAAGAGTTGTGATGCGGATGAAGTGATGCTCATGATGGAAAAGGGGAAA
This sequence comes from Clarias fuscus, assembly GCA_030347435.1. Taxonomy (NCBI): domain Eukaryota; kingdom Metazoa; phylum Chordata; class Actinopteri; order Siluriformes; family Clariidae; genus Clarias; species Clarias fuscus. Next base: position 26,224,917 of record CM059226.1, on the reverse strand, counting down.
AAAATGCAACAAGGCGACGCAATGTGACGGATGACATGCAACACTGCAGCTTTGCATGTGTGTGTGTGTGTGAGAGATGGGAGGAGGGTTTAAACCCTGAAAAAGATGATGGATGGAATACAAATGTGACAGGTCATGAAGCTTAATAATAAAACATAAGAAATAAATAATTGTTAACATATAAAGCCTCATCAAGATGACGGTGGGTTGTGCATGCCCTATGCATGCAGGCTCCTCACACACACACACACACACACATATATATATATATATAGATTTGTGACAGATTCTGAATAATGGACAGATAGATGTAAGATGTGATTGGTGATGCAGAAGCCGTCCGATAAGGAAGCATGAGATGACGATCGCTCGTGTCCAGATGTGGGCAAGAAACACCTGGATACCTGCTGCTGCTGCTGCATTGCATTTTAACTGCAACCCACATCTGTGCACTTTACACTGACATTAACATGCAGACTGTTAAAGGAGAGGAGAGCAGATCCTCACTGACCACCGGCCTGTACATCATCATCATCACCATCACCATCACATGCATGGAGACGGACAGCAGTGCTGGTGCTGCAGTGCACATTTAGGCTGTAAAATGGGTGTGTTAGAGGAGCTGAAATGAGGAGGGTGAAATAAGTGAGCAAACACGTACACACACGTGAACTCTACACGTTTGTGCAGTTTGATTAGACGAGGTGATGTGCAGGGGGGGGGGGGGAACAGGCAAAGATAGAAGATAGAAATCTGACTGTGTGAGTGTGTGTATAGATGTACAGATGTGTGTGTGTGTGTGTTATGGGGTTGTACCTCAGGCGGCGGTGGCGGCGGTTCGTTCCCAGGTCCCCGAAGCGGCGGCGGCGGCAGCAGCAGCAGCCATGAGCAGCGGCGTGAGATCCGCTCGCCTCCGTCCTAAAGCTCCACAGAAACCCCGCGGAAAACCGGCCGAGAAATCGGGACCCCCCCTCCCCCCCGACACCCCTCTCACGGGTGCGACCGGTTTATCAATTCTCCTGATTAAAAAAATTAATAAAATGAACGTTTAAAAAATAAATAAAATGAAGGCAAAAATGATGTTTGTTTTTCCCCTTTTCTTTCTTTCTGTGTGAAGAAAAATCCTCGGCTGAGGCGCGAGCCCCCGGTGTCGCTGAGGTAAAAAGACACGGATAGTCCCCGGGTTTCTTTGCTAGCCGCTTGCCTTTTTTTCTTCGTTTTCTTCTTGTATCCCAGAAATACAAAGATTGTTAAATCACTGAGACACTTGTCCTCGAGTTATTTTATGAGGTGGTGGTGGTCTCGGTTTCCTCCACAGAGAGACAGAGAGAGACAGCTCTCCCTCCGCTGGCTAGCTTTCTCCGGCTAGGCTAGTTCGCATCGCCTGCCATCGGCTTGCCATTGGTCTGATTGTTGCCTGTTGTGGTGCAGCCTGAGGGGGGTAGAGGAGGAGGAGGAGGAGGGGGGGGGAAACGCGGGGTAACACAAGATTTCAATTTCAAGTGAATACGGGTTTTTGGGGGTTTTCTTTTTTTATCCCCAAAAAATAAAATAAATAAAAAATAAATCTCACCGGGATTATTTCCGTGTCGCGCCGCTTAGCTACAATTAGCGCTGTGTATTCGCTATAAGGGGTGTAGCCCCCCTCCCCTTCCCCTCTCCCGCTGCTGCCCGTTAATCTCGATCACTCCGCGACAGGCTCGCGCGCGCTCTCTCTCTCTCTCTCTCTCTCGCTCGCTCGCTCTCCCTCCTGCGCGCGTCACCGACACCCTGAGCGCGCACTCGGCCCCAGAGCGCGTACCCGCACGCGTCCGGGCTCGTTCACGCTTCGGTTTGACTCTCCACACAAAATGGCGCCGAAACAAACCTGAGCGGGAAGAAACCCTGACTGTACACCTCTCTCTCTCTCTCTCTCTCTCTCTCTCTCTCTCACACACACACACACACACACACACCACTCAGTTCTCAAGCACATCATGATGAACTTTAGCTTTTTATTTAGCTTATAATAACTTGTAGCTTGTTTAAAGTTAATTTTACTCACTGTTACTCAAACTCAAATGTTGAATTAAAGTTTTTGTAAAAATAAAATCATCTGTGGAAATGTTCTGAAGATGTGTGGGGTTTGTGAAATTCAAATAAATTCCTCAAATTAGGCCTTTATTATATTATTTAATACGTTAAATAAAATTTTCATAGAACCCATCCCATTTATGATAAACATGTCTGCACTGAAATGTGCTACATGTCTGAGTGAGTCAGGTTTAGTTTTATATGAATCATTTATTTTAATTACTTTTTAAGGCTGATTTCCCGATTTCATCGATTTCTAAAGGTTGATTTCCCTTTAGCGGCTGTAAGAGTAACACCTGGCCCAGGTATAGAATGAGAACGTTGTGCTTCTGAATAGATCTCAGAACAGGAAGAAGACGTCTTTCAGAAAACATTTCTCAAAATTCAAGCTCAATACTCCGCTGACATTTTATACTTTATATATATATATAAATAAAGTATGTATTTATATATATATATATATATATATATATATATATATACTTTTCTAATACAATTCTGTTGAAAGGGGGATTTCAGCACTGTTAGGTGTGTGTGTGTGTGTGTGTGTGTGTGTGTGTGTGTGTGTGTGTGTGTGTGTGTGTGTGTGTGTGTGTGTCTGTGGGACAATCCGCACACAGACTGAACAACAAATCTGATGTTGGAAATCAGACATTTCTCTGTAATCTTACTGTCTAGGCATAAAGACGAGGTATATTCCAAAGTGGAAACAAACCATAATCATAATAACTGTGTGGAATCATCTGTTATTACACAGAGTTCTACAAAGAATCTTAGAAAAATTCATTACCATTAACCATTTAGCCTAGAGAATTTAACAGGACAATATTGCTAATAATATGTGTAATATTATGTAGAATACACTACATGTGTAATAGTCTATATAAGACTGAATATTATTAGTAAAATGATCCAAGATCCTTTGATCCAATGATCCAAGATCCTTTGTGAAATAAAGATAAAAATGACTTCAAAAGTAACATACAAATCCTGTATTTGAAAAAAAAAATAGCTCTACACATGCATGTTTGACAATTCACATAATAACCCAAATAAAAGCTGTAAGAAAGTAATGGCACAGCCCTGATCTCAGCTGTTTAGATTTGGACATATAGGAGTAAGGCAACAAAACTGAAGATTTATACTAATAACAAGTGTATTAGAAAAATATAAGCCTTAATTGGAAATGACACGTTGATTATGAACATATAACTACAGGCCTGTGTAGAGTAGTGTGTAATAGATGAAAATGTATGTACAAAGGTGGTTTTGAGTTATCACTGGTGAAAATGGTGCAAAATTATCATCCAGAATTCTGTTTAATATTTCATGTTTAAATGTCTTTTTTTGTTTAAAAGAAAGCAAAATCAGGCTTATGTTTGAATTGATAACAAGTAATAATGTATATAATATTATAATATTATATATAATATAATAATGTATAATAATGTATAATGTATATAAATGAATGTAAAAAATGTCCAGACAAAAACAAATAAATAAAATACAAATTAAAATCTAAAGCAATAAAGAGCTCTTCTGTGAGAAACCCTAGAACCTCTAGGTAAAACCTGAATCAACACAGTGGAACAACTTAAGGGAAAAAGAACTACACTTTTTCTAAGAATATTCCTGATGTCCTTCAGATCTCACTTCAAATGATGTCATGTTTAAAACTTCATACTTACAACACTGATTGGACATACAGTATATATACATACATACTGTCCAAAAAAAAAGTAGTAAAAAAAATCATTATTCATTACAAATAAATTTATATGTTGAATATTGATTATGTCAAATTTTAAATTTCAACAAATAATTTTTGTTTAAATGATTAACTACTGAGTGACATTCTACTCTATATTTCGTTTCCTACATGCATCACATAATAAGAGGTAAAATATATCATTATTACTATTTATTTATTTATTTATTTTTAAATCTCCATAGCAATCATTTATCTTTTCTAAAAAAAAAATAGTTTGACTAAAAAAAAAATAGTAAATAGCCTTTTATAATTTCTTTATTGCAGTATAAAAACAGGATGTAAAAAATTATATCTTAATTTTAAATTGTACATTGTGATTGTAAAATTATACAGTCATAGCGCACACAAGAAAAATCTCTGCCTTCTTAGCAGTAACATCTCTCTGTAACTTCAGTCCACCTTTTTCACCTGATTGTAAAAATATTAGATAAAACATGTAACAATTTAAAACATAAAAAAATCCATCACTGCATCATTTACCTAATTTTTTTCTTGCATGCCATGCATCTGATACTCTTATCTGTTATCTCTTTATCTATTTCTTCGTTATACTTGCACTGCATTTCACTACGGTTGTACTTGTACAACCAAGTATGGGACAAATAAAATTCTTTAATCTCGATGTTTTTAAGACTGGCTCAACTAATCTAACTTCTGCCAATTTATTGGGAAGCATTTGAACATGATGAACTGACTTAAACTTATTTTGTTACAGAAGCAAATCTTTAAATCTTATTTTTCAAATTGAAGGTTTTAGGTCAGCTTCCGGTTTCCTGTTGACCACGCAAAATTATATGAGGTCATATTAATAATTAATGTTATCTCAATTAAGCAGTATGGACAGAAAATAGACTGCAAAATTGACCTGATTCACTACTGGTGTATTAATTCTTATTTAGAATTGCAGAAACTCATCATTTAAATACATCCATTGGCTATGAACTAGCCCAAATTTTACCCTAAAATGGATTTAGCCAAATAATATATAAATATGTAATTCCGATGGATAAACATATTGCTAATGTATTGTTAATTGATATTCACATATAAAAGTGTTTATGAGGGCAGTTTTGAATTGTAGTTGTCATTACAGCTGCAGTGCAATAAACAGGTTTGTGTGGATAATAAACTCAATATGCAGCTATAGTAGAACCTGAGTACGATTACAATATGGGGTATTTTTATTTACAAATTTTTACCACAGGTGTTTTTCATAACAAAGACAGTATTTTATTTTAGTTTTTCATTTTTGTATTCTGTCCCACACAGTGTAGACTACATGTAGAGGTCTACACGCTGCTGAAGGGGAAGCTTACGAACAGACGGGCTCAATTTTCCCGCCACTATTTTGGCGGAAGGAAGTGGCAGCGAGTCAAAATGGCGGCGGGTTAACGCGCCAAAACCCGCTAATTAGTTCGTTTTATTTAAATCTCTCCTTATTACCAAGTTAAAGGTAAAAACAGAGAAATACAATGTTTGAAGTTTTAAAAGAAAATCCTAAACTCTTATATTTTTGTTAATGAACTGATAGCATGTAAAAAATGTCTTTAAAAAAAAAATATATATATATATATATAAAACAGAATTGAAATGCAGTGTGATGGAATTCCAGCAATGAATGAAAAAAAAAAAAAAACAACAACAGAAAGAACGAAAGTTTAACTGGCCTTTAGAAGCTCCAGCGCTGGTCTCTTGTATATAATACAATTATTAGAATTGAAAAAAACAAAAAACATATAAACATTATAGATATAATTTTGTTAGTTTTAAACGAAATTAATCAAATTGTGTTTAATTTTAAACAAATATAATAAAAATGCAAAAATATTATAATGTATCATATTAATAAAATAGTGTATCAATAAACTGATGTGTATATTTGTCTGCAATTACAGGTTTTATAATGAACAAATAATACAATTTACTATTATAAAATATAATTACAACCTCCCTTTGGGATTAATAAAATTCTCCATCTAATAATAAAAATGATAAAGTCAGGACCGGAAGCCGACAATAATCTCGGATATCGCTGTTCTTGTTTTAATGACTGCCATCACTTTCACAGCCTCTTAGTTTAATTTCTCCTGTTTTCGTTTTTTTTGTAACCCTGAAGCTCTGAGCAGCGACACCCAGCGGTTGGAGCATGTTAAAACAGCAGAGACAGCCCGCGAGGTGAGATCATAAGTCTTACTTTACAGATGCTGCAGGGAATTTAACACTTTATTTCACTTCAAGCTTTTCATTTAAACCAGCCATGTGTGAACACTTCACGCTCACTGAACTGAAAACATCAAGGTGCGATTTTTTTATTGTGAAATCGTTTTATCTCCCAGTACGGCACAGCGGCTTCTCAGGCGTAGATCAGTTTGTTATTGAATGTTATTCTTTACAACCCTTCTCCACACGGGAATGTAAAGACAGTTTCCCCCGGCACTCATGGACTTCTGTGATATGATGCTCTCATCACCGACTGAAGTGAAATTGTGTTTCTGCAAAATCACACAAAATTCACATCATATTTGGGCATGTGTTTTTATCGCCCTTGTGAACTGAAGTGTAAAAACATACAACTGGAAACATTTCATGAATTGTAATCATGGTTTATTGTATATGCAATAATTTAATAAAAGCATAAACATTTATTAAAAGGTCACAGGGCTGCGAGTCGTTTCCCCAGGTTTAGACCCGGTGTGTCCTCTGCAGGGTTAGAGGGAGTTACTGTTGGTGTGTTTTCTGCAGGATGACGCACCAGTTGCCCTGGTCGTAGTAGCTCTGCTGCACCTCCACCCCGCTGACAGACACACACAGATCCTCCAACTCTCCGCGCTGGAACACGTGATAAAAGCGGTGGAACACAGGACCGGGACTCGCCTTCACTTCGCCTTTCAGATGCCACGGTACGAGGAGATCCTGAGACACAAACTCTGTGCGATTGGTGTGAATGTTTAGCCTGGGCGGAGACTCCGTCCCACAGTCCTGCTCAGCTTGGTTTGAGCTCACTTTCCCAGCATGCACCTGTTTTGTACTCATCTCATCTTTGGTTTCATCAAGAGAGTTCTGTTCAGATGCTTTTGGCTCCACGTTCTCCCGGTTTTCTAGGTTCTCCACATTCTCCCGGTTCTTGTTAGTTTTTAGATACTTAGATTTTTGGTTTTTGTATTCCTGCTCCATTGCCCAAACGTAGATCAGGGCACGACCTCCGACCTTTAACAGACGCACCAGCTCTTTGACGGCTGCTAGTCTTCTCTCCTACACACACACAAACATTTGTTTATTTCTGTAAAACATCGGAAGCAGTTCTCCTTCCAAATCAAAAAAGTCTGCATCTAAAATCACATTGTAAAAGACACTGAACCGTATTTATCAAACAACTTTTAAAGAAAAAATAAGTGTTTGTAAAAAAAAATTGTAAAAAGTGCTCATGACTATTCACTTGGCACGGCATCCTGTGTGGTAGGAGCAAATTGTTTGCCAAGTTTGTTTAGAATTGTAACGAAATCGTAAAAAAAAAAAAGAAGAAGATTAATATCGAAATAGGATATTAATAAAATCATGATACTTACAGAATCGCGATACAAATGTTTTACTGTGACAGTCTGCAAAGTGCCTAAAGACACAATTTTAAATCTGGTAGTTTATGGGAGAAAAAAATGATTCGGTTATGAATCCCGATTCTTTTTGTGTGCGATTCACGTATCGCCACACTGACTGCAAAATCGATTTAAAAAAAATATATTTTTTACATTTCTAATAGAGATGAAGCAGTCGATCAGTCAATGAGCAGAGCGGTCTGGTTTTCAGTGCGCCTGGCCGTGAGCGGTGATCGGCCGATTGGCCTCAGATATAAAACACTCTGTATCGAGAGCAGAAGCTTCTGAGTGGCGCAACAGAAACGTGTTTTTATAGCGTTACATAATCACAAAATCACACCAGTTAAAAGCCTTTGATCTGCTTTTTTCTCCAAACTCTTAAGCTACGTTTACACTGTCAGTTAAATGAGACCCAATTCCGATTTTTTGCTCATATGCGACACATATCGGATATTTTCTATGGCCGTGTAAACAGGAAAAAAACGCATGCATTCCGATATTTCGAGATCGGTTTCAGGCCTCCTTCATATGTGGAAATAAATCAGATATAAATCAGATATGTGCTAATGTGACTGTCGTAAACAGACAGATCGGATTTTCTGAGGCATTGCGTTCTGTACGTCATTAAAACGGCGACGTCTTCGCGGTTTAATGACGTAATCAGGCACACCGACGTGCTGCTCATCCCAAACAGATGCGCCAGTGTGCTGTAGCGCGCACCTGTTGCAAGCCACCAGAGAGCGACGCCGACACGTCCCGCACCCAGACATTCCTCTGGATGGTTGAGGACACAATAAATGAAGCACATGCGCAGGCTGCAATCATGGCCCTTTTCCTCCTTCTCCGTTTCGCGAACTTTGCATATATCGCAGCGCTAGCATCAAGCATATTTTGCCTTCGTCCATCTTGGCTTGTGTGTACTGCAAGAATCTCCCTTTAAGGATGCGTGATGTTTCAGACGGTATGGCAAGTGTAAACGCTTGAATCGGATATGGATCATAGTTGAAAGAACGTGAAAACAGACGGTCAGAAAAATCAGATATAGGCAACAAATCAGATTTGGGCATCGAGACCTGCAGTGTAAAAGTGGCTTTAGTGAATTAGTCTCAAATACACTCATTACACACACTTACACCAGTCTCACAACACAGAGAGCTCTAATTAGTCGTAAACCACGTGCACGTGCCAATGCTCTCGACGCCACACAACCTGCGCGCTCACTGCCAAGTTGAGTTTGAAACAGTAAAACATCGCCGTTTCTTTATGATCCTACAGGTGGCGCACTCTGCACTATTGTGCACGCCGAACTAGTGTCTCTCAGGGTTATTATGGGATACTGTTGCCTGTTACATCCCTAACCTGAGTGGAGAAGTGATGGATGACGGCGATGGAGATGACGGCGTCGAAGGCGGAGCTGCGCAGGGGGACGGACAGCGCGTCACACACCACGGAGTGGAAACCTCGCTCAGCACAGATGGACACCAGGTTCACACTGCGGTCACAGCCCAGCTAATAAACAACAACAATAATTACATTTATTTAAGTTACACTTTACCTTACTAATAATACACATAATGTGTGTGTTGGTGTGTGTGTGTGTTTCGGTACCGAGAACACCTGAGGGTTGATTCCCAGGTATTTCCCGTTGCCACACCCTATGTCGGCCATGATGGCGTCGCTCGGTAACGTGAGCAAGAAGTCGCGGACCCGTGGCCAGGGGGCGTGGCGAGTGCTGCTGAAGTGGGCGGAGATTTCCTCATACACACGGTGAACATACTGCTCCTCCAATCGGCATGCGTCGCTACGGGCAACCGGGAGACAAGGTGGGGAGGAGGGGCGCTGGCTATCACACACTGACTGATACGCTGTAACACACACACACACACGCAGTCACACATGTTTGACTTCTACAGTAACAGCAGTGTCTCTCTGTGTGTGCTGGCGTGTGTGTGTGTGTGTGTGTGTGTGTCTCACCGCAGTCGCAGGGTGTGTGACGGATTTTGCGAAAGGTGAAAGATGTTCTTGTTCCGCGCTGGTTCAAAGTCAGATCGCTGGGGTCAAAGTTCACAACCCCTGACCTCTCTGCTGCTGATGCAGGAACCATGTCAAACTTCCTGGGGGTTATACTGACACACACACACACACACACACACACACACACACACATACACAGAATGCTTTCTACATAGTAATATCAGCAGTCACATGTATACTCTTGTCCAAAAGTATGTACACCCCAGACCATCACACCCACATGTGCGTGTTGCCCGTTTTTTTCCAGACCTGTTCCCCCTGTGGATTTGTGTTCATTCACACACTCTACAGGAGCGAAGACACTCTATGTTTCCATGGAGCTGCCGTTGTGGGTCTCATCATGCCAGATAAGGGTTCGGTTAGTTCCTCCTAGTTACTCTTGGTGAAGGGGAACTGTAATGCTACAGGAAACACGGAGAAGTCCTGTACAGCTGTGTGAGCTCACTGCTCTGGGGTAAGAGTTTGGAAATGGGGTGCACATACTTTTGCTCCCATAGTGCATTTACCTTTAACCATATGTCTGTGCATGTGTGTGTTTAATTACCCATGAGTCCAGAGGTAACGACTCTCGCCTTTCATGATTAAGAGACTCCGCGCTGGGAGGACAACAGACACGGAGCGACCGTCAGGGTGACGGAAATCCATCACAGTCTGCAGAGAGAGAGAGGGGGGGGGGTGTTACCATGTCTATAACCTCCCTGTTGTCCCTAACACACTCAGGGAAAAGCACCATCTGCCCTCTTCCCCACACACACACACACACACACACACACACACACAGGATGACCAGGCTTGGCTTCTGTTGCTGCGAGTGACAGCTGAGAGAGAATAAGCCCCTCCCACTAACACACTCAGGACTGTAGGGATGTCACACACGTGTCGTTAACGTATTACGCAATGTGTTATGAGGAGGAGACGGGGTGCAGACCTTCGCTCCCAGACCGAGAGACAGGATGGTGTCCTCAAACGCTGAGTGTGTGTCCACGTGCGGGGGGATTCCTGCAACAGCCAAACACACACACACACACGCACAAACATTCATCAGAACTAACACACACAGTGGTGTTACACAGAGACTGTGTAGGTGTGTGTCACCTTGTCCACTTTCATACTGATTAACTGTGAGCTGATCAGGAAGGACACTTATGAGTCCGTCACACACACACCTCTGCAGCACGGCGTCACACTCCGAGGGCAGGCCTGAACACACACACACGTTTGTCACCACAGATACAGTACTAAAGCTGCAGGATGTGTGTGTGTGTGTGTATGTGAGAGAGAGCTGACCCTCAGGCAGCGGCTTGTCTTTGTCCACGTTGTTGTTGTCGTAGCGAAATTCATACCCGTAATGCTTCACTCTGCGGTGCTTCAGTTCTCGTCGTGCTGAAATAAACACAACGTTCACACAACAACAACAACAATAATAATAATATGGGAAAAATGGGGAGTTTACAGACTGCTCACTTGTGACATCATCATCATGCGACGTCCAGTTCACAGCGTCCAGCAACCGAGACTCTTCTTCTGGAGACACAAAGTCCTCCAACACACAGAGACCAGGAGGGAGAGACACACACTCACACACTCCTCTATCCACTGCTAGAGAGAGAGAGAGAGAAACATGTGAGAAGACAAGCAGGCAGACTGATAGAGAAAAGAGAGATTAAGGGAAAAAAAAACAGAATAAACAAGAGGAAAAGAAGAACAGTGTGGAGGAAAATAGACAGAATAAAGGAAAGGAAGGGAAAAAGATAAAGTGCATGTGTCTGTGTGTGAGTGCGCGTGCGTGTGTGTGTGTGTGTCTGTGTGTGTGTGTGTGAGACACTGACCCGGCAGGACGTAGCTGCAGTACAGCGTGACGCGGTGCCCGTCGTTAGCCTGCAGCGTGCGGCCGTGACACCGCGTCTGAGCGCTCCGGCCGTCCTGCGGCGAGGCGAAGCTGGCGAAGCTGTAGGGTTTATTAGGGGGCATGAGGAGAGACTCCACCACAGCGCCACCTTCAGTCAGCACTGCCATCAGCTGCTCCCTGCTCACACCGTTCCCTAACCCTCCGTTACACACCACCACACACTGACACACACACACACACACACACTGTTACTCCAATGCAAAACCTATAAAGAGTGAACTTTCAGAACAGATTTGACTCAGCAGGTGTGCTGCCACATTGTGCACCTCTGCACATGCTGCACCCACAGGACCGTTCTGAGCTGATTATTTTATATATCCTTATTATATATATATATTTTTTACTTTAATAAATGTTTTCAAACAGTTCTGATTAGCTCACATTCACGCCAGCTAACTTTTCGGTGTCAATAAATTCTTTTATATTTTCGGGGTTTTTTTACGTGTTAAATTAACAGAAAAATGGAAATACGTATTAAATTACCACAAAATATTTTCTAAATCCACATTTTTATATAAATAGTTTCCCCTCAGACTCGTTGCTAAGCGACGCCGCGTAACCTCCATCCAATCAGCTTTTACCGGAAGTGCCTGTACACCGGATGTACCGCAGTGCAGGATATGGCATCACACCTCTAGGCTCGTTTAGACCGCGCTATGAGGCGTTATTACACTTTATAACACAAAAACAGTGGCGTACCTGAGTGGGCTGGGACGCGGTGGTGATGCCTTCATGCTTTAGCAGCGTATGAGAGGCTTTTATCTGTCTCTTCAGCAGTTTTTTGTCCTCTTTAGATCTTCTGGCGCTTTGCACGCTCTGCGCACGAGCCTCCATGTCTCGGTGCGTCTCGGTATTGAGTCCGGGCGCAACAAACGCCGCAACATGAGTTCCTACTAGGATTTTTTATTCGAAAAGGTCTACAGTCCGATCTGTTCTGTAGACAAACACCTCCTTTCTGAATGACTTGGACACGAAATGTTTTCACATGTGTTTAGAATATAGAACCACAACTATGTGTATGCTGGATCAATAATACTCCGTCTCTGAATGCTCCTCTAAACGAATGAAGGCAAATCCACTATAACAGCATTGATCAACATCTAGTCTCTTATTTTCCCAGTTAAAATCATAATTACAATATAAAATACTGAAAGTTTATAACTAGTTATACTGCTGTGTACTAAGAGAAGGGCAGAGGAACGATACGCATGTCACATGAAAGACCAATATTTTCACTCTTATCGTAATCTTTAGACATTAGTAAGAAACAAATGTGTTATTTGTATAATATAGATTACAATATATTTGTATAATGTAGCTTTCAGACACATTTGAAAAAAGTCACTGTGAGCTGTTTATTAATGCACCATATTACTGTTAATGATTAAACTGCACACAACAGTTGTTTGAGATACATTTTTATTTAAAAAAAAAAAAAGCCAGTCATTCAACAATCAATACCGTCACATGACTTAAAGAAATCCACTTTTTTTTCTTTTTTCCCCCTAGACATAATTTTCAATACTAAAGAAAGAAGAAATAAGCTGAAAAAAATTGTTCAAAAAGTAAAACAAACTTCTCATGGTTTAATATACTATAATACATGATAAGAACTTCCTGATGGAGTCACACCGCGGATTAACGATCAGCATAGAGAGAGCTGAGTAACTGAAACAGCACGCGATCGTGTAAACACTGATGTACTGTGGAAGTTCTTCACCTCCAGCGATGACGCATTTCGTACACACTCAGGTGGAGAAAGCAGATGAGGAAATAAAGATGGCGTTTATCAGTCAGTGATCAAAGCTGGAGGATCAGCGGGAACAGAAACGGGTCCAATCAAAAACATTTACTGTGTCTTCATTTCTTCTGTTTGGGAGGCGGCCTGAGGAGGAAACGCACACACAAGTTAACTTCATGGGGTAAATTTTTTTTTTTTTTTTAATAATAATAAAAAGAATAATTAAAAAAGTGTTTAAATATAACACGACATTTGTTTAACTTCACTGAATTGTTTCACACAACTTTATTTTGGGGTGCACTAACTCTACATAGATGTAAAGATAGTTCAGATACATACATGTATATATACAGAGAGAGAGAGAGAGAGAGAGAGGGAGGAGCCACTACTGCACTCAATCTAGATTTTTGCGCAGTTTAGTGCAAAAGTTTGTGCACCCTTGGTGACAACAAGCCTCCATGTGACCTGGTTATCGCTGAGCGGGGGCGTGAATAATTGTGAACACTTCTGACCTGTACACTCCTACGACGACGGCGTGGTCTCTCTCGTATGGCTCGAGCGTGAGCTGCTCCTGAGGCTTCATGTTCTCGGAGCTCATCTTCTTCACCTCGGACGCGAACACGGCTTCGGGGGAAGCTGTCGAGTCTATGCAGTTCGCCTGAGGATGACGGAAATGTTTATGCACACATTATAAACTTAATGTTTTATATACGTACTAAAGGACCACCTTTCCAATAAAGAAAAAATTCTTTACCTTGATGGAGATGACAAAATGGCCACCGTTCTTGAGGAAGTTGTGAGCGTTGAGAGCGACGATACGAGTCTGATCCGGCTGAGCGACGTCGGCGAAAATCACATCCACCATCCCTGATAGTGAAAAGAAACGTTAATCAAGAGCAGCACCATCATGAACACTTCCGTACACACACACAATCACAATATACCCCCTACTGGACACAGTCCTGCAGTAAAAAATATAGTTATAGCTACTTTTTATTATTTTTAATAAATTGGTATTTTTTTTCTATGAAAGTGTGAAGGTTAAGACACTCACCGACTAGCATGCGGTATTTGTGCGGATGTCTGGCATCTTCAATAATGGGAATAATGTTGGTTCTCTTTTTGGCTACGTTCAGTAAATCTCGACCGGAGCGGTGAGAGAACTCCACTGCGTACACCAAACCCTCCTACACACACACACACACACACACACACACACACAAGTTTACTGAGAAGTGTGAGCGATAACTGTTCGCTGGAAACCCAACAGCTAATTATTCACATACGCTTGTTTTATTCATAACCTTACGACCTTAGGTCATTCTAAGGAATAAACACAGATCCGGACTGAGAGATAACAGAGAGACGAGTCCGTACCGGCCCGACGATATCAGAGACGTGAGACACGGTGGTTCCCGACGCCGCACCCAGGTACATGACTTTGGTTCCGGGTTTGATGTGGATCTGATCGATACCACCCAGGATCGCCGCTGCCAGTTTGGAGCGGAACGGGTTCCACGCCCTGTACTCGATCTTCGTTTCTCCGTCCTGGAAAACCAAAACGTATGGCATTTAAAATTCAACCAGAAACTTGTGAAATTGTACACTGATACAGGACGGGGCAGCAGGCTTGATTTCATAAGATAGAACCCACGTCATGCCTGTTCAGCGAGACTCGCTCCGGGAGTTTGATTTATGCAAAATAAAAATCTCTTCCTTAACCTTGTCTGGAGCACCAGGAGGGCTTTCTTCATAAACTCCCAACCTCTAATAGGACAATGAGCTAAAATTTCACACTTTCCGAAACAGTAATTTTTTTTTTTTTTTTTTTTACATTAAGTTCTATTTAATCTTCTTTTCAGTGTTTGCTTTTATAAATATCAAAAAGCCCTAATGAATCCTGGTTTCTGTCTGAAACATAAATGTAGTTCTGATTGCGGGACACGTTCCTATAACTCAGCTCTTAAAGTTCTGCAATTTCCAGAAAATAAAAGACAGACGGTGATGCTGGAGTCTGACCTCGACACTGATCCTCTTCTCGCCGTACACGGACTCTCCGACCACCATGTTCTTCGTCACGAGGGCATCTTCTTTCCCACGGCAGATAAACACACCTGAAAATGTGTTGGAAAACAGCACAGAATTACTCTCTAATCCACACACACAAACACACTTACTTTTCTAACATTCCTGCCTCACCTTCATGTCTGTGTGGCTCCACCGTCACTTTCTTCCCTCCTCCAAACCCTCCTCGTCCTCCACCTCTGCCCCCGCGGCCCCTCGGCGTCCCTCTGCCTCCTCCACGGCCTCTAAATCCTCCGTCGCCACCCGGAGACCTGAATCCACCGCCTGTGAGCACAGAGTGTACCGTAAGCAACATGAACAGCAAACAGCCATCCTGTTTATCTACACAGCATCAGTGTGTTTTTACCTCCGCCGCCTCGTCCTCCTCTAAACCCGCCTCTACCTCCTCCTCTGTCCCCACCGCGGCCTCGCCCGCCGAATCCGCCTCGACCTTCACCAAAACCGCCTCGACCTCCACCGAATCCTCCTCGACCTCCGCCGCCACGGGGACTGAAACCTGGAGCGCACACACCAGCAGGTTTAATACATCACAGACAACAGTATGGACATACATTACACACAGTACAGCATCTGTATCACACACTTGCTGAGCTGATTATCAAATTTATTGATAAAAATCAACTGGAACTTTGTTCGTTTTCTCCTCAAGGACATGCAAAAGAATAACTAAGTAATGAAAGCGCAGCAGGAAAATGTTTACATCACAAACACAAATCAAATAACAGCGCTAAACTCCGCCCACTTCACAACCAACAAAGTTCCTTGCAGAAGACTAATTTGTGACCGTAGATTTCAGCTGGAATGATATTTATTAGTCTTCCTTCATTGGCGGCTCAGTGGAAGGTTTCTCGCCTTCCATGCTTAACTTAAGTCTTCCTTTTGGGAGGCGGAGTCAGGGCTGGGAGATATGATACATCATTAACATCGCTGTAAATGACAAAACACTCTTCTGTGCGATCACAAGTATGGCAATATCACGTATTATAATTTGGGTATCAATTACAAAATTATATATATACAAAAAAAAAACTCAAAAATTACTGCGTTTATATAAAATGTGCGAATTGTGCCTTCTTTTAAAAAGAAAATGACCATGTGCACCCAGTGTCTCACACGGTTTCTTTTTGGTGTAGAAAATAATGACTTTCTTTCTCCAAGATGAGATAAAGACCATGAATGTAGTGGCTGAAAAAGCTGTGAGGGAACAGTAAATGGAGGAACACACACACACACACACACACAAACACATGGCTCTCAGGGCACAGGGCTGCGTGTAACTTCCCGCAAGAACTCCACATACACACACACACACATACTTCACTGAAACACGTTCACACCTGAAATGAAAAACCGAATTACAGAATTCGGAATAACAGATTAAACACTAACACACACTATTTTTCTCTCACTGTAACTTTACTCTGGTTTAATCCAACAAACATGCGGGTAGAATCTCTCTCTCTCTCTCTCACACACACACACACATAATTTATTCAACTAATACCACACACACACACACACACACACACAAATAAATCACAATAATCTGGATCTCAGACTTGCACGCGCAGTTTCCGTTAACGCTAACTCTAAGCCTTTTTAAAAGCGTTAGCATAAACCGCTAACCAGCTCCAGCGTTCATCGGGTTTTAAAGCTCCAGGTAGACACATGCTATGTTAAACAACACTCGGGGTTTTATTTAACATCCACAGACGCTCAGAAACTCACCGGGCTTCATGTTTAATCTGAGAGATAAAAGCTAAAGTAAAATAAATCTCTTATTCTTCTCCGTCGGATGAGCTGAAGAAAGTTCACGCGCTCGCTCGCGACCACATGTGAGAAGAGCTGCACAGAAACTTTCCCGTGATGCACTGCGAGGTGGTTTCTAGCACGTGCACGCCGCAATAACTCCGCCATCTGGCGGCGTGGAGGAAAAACGCAACGACCCTAGAGAGAAGCATATGGATGAGAGAGTGAGTGAGTGAGTTTCTCTCTCCACTTCACCACCAAGGCCGGTTCTGTCGAGTCTCATAGAGTGGTGCAGGGGGTAAATCACATGACCTCATGAAGTCCACGTACACAGGAGACGGAGTGCAGAATCGGCAACAAACAAACAAACAAACACGTTTCATCTCTCAGGAGCGCGGAGTGAGACAGGGCTGATGTTTAAAACCAACTTTATTCATAAGAAATCCTGCTTTTGAGTATGTAGCTTTCTACACCATTAAACGCAAACATTTGTGGAAATTCATTCCGATTAGAATTTGGCTCAAAATTGAACCCATCACCCTGTGTGGCAGTGACGTGTGGGTCTCGCTCACACACTAGCAAGACCTCAAGAGGGACAAACACACAATCGAGAACCTGCAGGCAGAGTTCAGCAAAATGATTTGAACAGAAACACTAGGAATAACGCGCGCAGGGCAGAATTATCCGTTACTGATACAAATACACCAAAGGGCCATTAAACCCTGGAAACACCTCAAAGAGAGCGAGCCACGCCCACTATTATAAAGCTCTGCAGTACCAAGAGTCGAGCAAAAGCACTATTCGGACGGGACTAGTTTTACTGGGGGACGTTAGAGAAATTTCTGTTTCACAGAGGTACTTTGTGATTTTAATTCCGTCCGAATCTGCCATGTTTGTCTTTTTCTCACGCGACCTCCAGAGCAAATTACCTACTGTTTTTCAGCAAACTCGGCGGTCCTCTGAGAAATCTAATCCCGTCCGAACGCGGATGTCTGCGTTTGCCGAAAATGTTTTTTTTTTTTCCGAAACCCGTTTTCTTGTGTGTTTTGGTCAATGTGAACTAGTGTACAATCTCTAGCGCGCCGGTATTCAAGTCTCTGCTTTCTACGCTCCAGTAGAAATCATCATCCTCAACACGTGGTCTTGTGCAACACCCACATGTAAAACACAGACACGCCCACCTCCGTAATAAACACGGAGATGTTAGTCCCGTCCGAATCCATACATGAAATGACAGGCGTCGGCTGAAAAAAATTCAAACTCAAACGTCCCCCAGTAAAACTAGTCCCGTCCGAATAGTGCTAAAGACACCATATCCCACTCTTCCTGAGTCACTGCCACCATCACACACTAACACCCCCGTCACACAACACACAATAACACAGAGACAGAGTTGCACTTCCTCACTGAATGCACGAAATATCACCACATTCACACTGAATTCTTTACCAAATTCAATAAAATCATCCCCAACTTTATCCCGCCCCCCTCCCGATCCTGACAAACTGCCCCACCTACAGGGGGAGCACAGGGAGAGAGAGCTCACTAGCAGCACAATACATACACACACACACACACACACACACAAATATGAACTGATCACTATTATTATTATTATTATTATTATTATTATTATTATATTATTATTATATACATTTTTTTTACAAAAATCACAAGAATCACTTTATCTTTGACTAAATGTCAACATTGCTTATTTTATATACATTTATTTATTATTACTTTTTCTATACTATTCTGTTTTTTTATTCTTTGTGACTTATGTCTATGCTTTGTACGAATGTAAATATTTGTTAAGATGCGCTTTATGCGTTAAGCAAAAATAAATACATTTAAATAGTTCAAAACAGTGTTATATAAATATTAACACTCTAATCATCATCATCAAACTTATCAGAAAAGTCTGATATGTGCAACATGTTTTATTGATTAATTAAATTTATTTATTAAATCTTCTAAATATCTAAAAGAAAAACGATGATTATCCTTTGACACGAGGTGTATTAGTGTCTTAGCGCCATTTAGTGGTGATAAAGAAGAACGCAGCAGTACTGTTGATTTCTTATACTGTATTTACTTTTATTCTATTTGGCAGACATTCTTACCCAGACCGACTTACAATTTAACATCACTCTACATCTGCGCAGTTGAGGGTTAAGAAAGAGTCTTAATCAAGGGCCCAACAGTGGCAGCTTGGCGGTGCTGGGGTTTGAACCTGGGACCTTCTGATCAGCAGTCTAATGACTTAACCATTGAGCAACCCCTGCACCATATATACTATATACTTATCCTGTATACTGGGTTGGGGGCAGGGTAGAGCCTGGACAGGGCGCCAGTCCATCACAGGGTACACACACACACACACACCGGGCAATTTAGAAACACCAGTTAGCCAAATCTGCATGTTTTTGGACTGTGGGTGGAAACCTGAGTACCCGGAGGAAACACACCAAGCACAAAGAGATTATGAAACTCCACACACACAGACAGACTCGAGGTGGGAATCGAACCCAGAACCTGAAGTGCAAGACCACAGCACTAACCACTACACCAGCGTCTGTATCCAGCGCTCTCTCTCTACTTGTCTCTTATTACAGGCTACATTTAGATTACATTTCGATTCCCTTGTTTAAATGATTTGTTTACGTTTATTGTCATTAAATACATCGTGATTGATAATAAAGTCTGAATAAAGTCTTGATAATGAGACTCTGAGTAGACAAAATAAAAGTAAACGTGAGATACATGTTTAGTTTATTGGTTTAAAAAATTGTTACATATAAATGATGCTGTCTGACGTTATAAAGGTCTGTACAAAAGCACAAAAACCAGACAGGAGAAAGAAAAACATTTCAGGTTGTGTGATCTGAGCAGGTAAACCAGCGCTCTGTTATACACCATATGCAAAATATTATTTACACTCTTGTGTGTGTGTGTGTGTGTGTGTGTGTGTGTGTGCGTGTGTGTGATTGTAACTGCTACAAGAAATATATCAAAGTAAAAGTTTTGTTTATATCAAAAAGAAAGTCCTTTAGAAAGTTCTTTACTTCATGTTTTGGACTCTGCAGGTTTCTGGTTCGTCTTCTGTTACCAGAAGGTTGTGAGTTCATATCCCAGCAATCCACATTCACATGAATAAAAAGTATCCTCCGAATGAATAAATGTAAAACAAATGCAATAAACAATTAACCGTTTTTATTCAGTGAAAGTGTTATTTCATAACCTGTCCTGTGTTTGTTCTTTGTCTCCACGTTCCCCCGGAATCCTTTTAGTTCCCTTTCAGATAAAAACGCTGATCTGGGATGTACTGTAATCATATACATAAAGCTGTGTGTGGTGAATTTCACACGTGATAGATGTCGTATTATATAAATAATTCTAATAAACACGAGCGCAGATGAGAACGTGTCTCTCTGACTTCAAAGATTTTCACCATCAAACTTCAGTAACTGAGACAAACTCAGCAGCCATTCGATTAGATGAACATTACTTTACTTTTACAGCTAAATCCTCTGACCCTCAGCAACACCCGTGGGTTTGAGGCGAGGTTTCCTCAAGGTTTTAAATGCCGAAAAAAAAAAGAAAAAAAGAAGAAGTCTCGACCTGTTTGTCTTTTATGTTGTTCTTTTACGTGAGCTTCTGACCCTTTTTATACTCCACATCTTCTCCTCGGCTCCTCTTTAAGCAAATTAGGTTTTATTTGTAAATAAACCCCATGAAACAGGGATATTTTGTCCCTTAACTTAAATGATATGAGCTGAAATCCAGTATCTTTTTGTCCAAATGGCCAAATGTTGGATTGTTTTCTTGGTTCTTGATAACTAAAAACAGTTTTTTCTATGACATAAATCTCCATAAACGAGCCTTGGATCTGTTTAGACAAATCCAGACGCCGAATTTATTTCAATAAAAAGAGTTCAAATGCGAGTGTGCGGCCGGGTGTCGGGGCATCGGTGAACTGGGATAAACAACGCTGGTGGAGTTCCAGTAGTTGGAGCTGGGAGGGAAGAAGCTCCCCGGGGACACGGGCATGGCGGGGTGGGAGCCCATGAAGGCCGCTTTGGGCTGATGGCTGTGGTAGCCCTGACCGTAGGACACTTCGTTCTGGTATTTGAGGACGCCTCCTTCAGCCGGGTGGCTCTGGTGCGCCTGCGAGATGCCCTGGAAGTCGAACTTGTAGGCGTAGCGCTTGCCGTGCACTTTGGTCATGATGTTCTTGTCGTAGTAGTAGCGCAGGGCGCGGCTCAGCTTGTCGTAGTTCATGTTGGGTTTGCTCTTACGCTCGCCCCAGCGCTTGGCCACTTCGTCCGGGTCGGTCATCTTAAACTCGCCGTTCGTTCCCTCCCAGGTGATGATCTGGGCGTTGCCGCTGTCTGACAGGAGCTCGAGCAAAAACTGCCACAGCTGGATCTGACCTGAACCTGCAGTGCAAAATATAATCATTACACCAAAGCACGGCACAGCAGAGCGTAGAATAGCATAGTACAGAAGCACTTAGTCCAGTACTTTAGGACCATGTAGAGAATCAAAAGAATAAAAAGAGTATAAATAATTATATGGCATTCTACTGTCATGTGCTGTATAATGTAAAACACTACAATACAGTAAAGTAAAGAAGAATTCAGTAACATCTAGTATAGTATACTATCATATAGTACAGTTTAAAATAATGGAATAAAGTAGCAGCGCCCTGCAGTATAGTATAGAGGAGTACATACAGTATACTATGGTAGAGTAAAGCTATAGTATAAAGCAGCATTGCATGGTATAATATAAAAGGGTGCAGAATAAATACCAATTATAATGCAGTATATACTGATCAGCCATAACACTGACACCACCACCAGGTGAACTGAACAACACCCAAGTAAACTGGTGACAGGATCACGTGCACCCGAGGCTCACCCAGGCCCACCCAGGCCCACCCATCCCATCCGTCCGGTCTGATCCAACAGAAGCGCCAATGCAGCACAAGTCACTGAAAAAAGTGTCCACCAGGACACCCAGTACACAACAAACCATCGAACACGGGGCCCAGCAGGCAAAAACCCAAGGCCCGGACCGGGTCTCCAAACTCCCCAGAGCCCAGACCGATAGCTCCCCATTGGATGCACCAGACAAACGAGTCTGACCCACAGAGTGCCCGCTCCACAACCCATATCACCAAAAGAATCAGCGCCCCCTTCAACCTTGGTGGTTTTAATGTTATGGCTGATCAGTGTAGAATAGTGCAGTAGAGTGCGGAGTAGAGTGGTGGCCAAAAGTATTCTTAGATATTTCTTGTTTCTAAGTATTATTAGATATTGATAATTGTAAAATTTTATGTTTTGATAACATTTTCTAATCTTTTAAATAACGTCAATTACTATAATAAGAATGATGTGTTATTTTCTCCAGTGAAGTTGCTCTAAAGCAATTAATATTTAATACGAACTCCTTTATTAGGATCCGGCTGGGCGTCGAGTCAGAAAGACGTCCGCAGTACAATCCATTGTCGATTGTCAATCGGTCAATCCATGCCAAAAACTTGTGCACAGAGAGACATATAACACATGGCATATGCTGTCTTAATACTTTTGGCCACCACTTTAACTCTGTGTAGTATAGCACAGCGTAGTTCAGTACAGTACAGTACAGTACAGTATAGTATAGTATAGTATAGTATAGTATAGTATAGTGTAGTGTAGTATAATGTAGTAAGTATAGTGCAGTGTAGTATAATAAGGGTGTAGTGTGGTGTAGCATAGTGTCATATGGCATAGTGCAGTATAGTATACTATAGTATAGTATAATATAGTGTAGTTTAGTGTAGGATAGTATAGCGTAGTGTAAGACACTGCATTAAACTCGAGTACAATATACAGTAGCATAGTATAGCATAGTGTAGTATATCCAGAAGAGTAAAGGGAAGTGTAATATATTTTAGTTGCGTACAGTATGATTTAGTATAGTGTGCAGGGTGTAGTGTAGCATATTGCTACCTGATAATTGATTGCTACCTTAAAATGTAGTATAGTACACAGTAGTACGTATAGCATGGTACAGTGAAGTGGGCTCAGGGTTAAGATGATGTGCGCTCATATGCAGTGTATTACAGCAAAATACTTATAGAAATAAAATAACTATTAGCAGATCTGATTAAATCAGTTTCTGTGAGTTTAAACTCTTTTTCATCAAAAGGTTGAAAAAAAAAGTTTAATCATTTGGTCCCCTGAAAACCTGGCATTTCTTACCTGGATTAGCGAGGCGGCTGCTGATTGGCCCTAATGCTTGGTACGGATCTGGGAATGAAAACGAATGGTTAATAATCTGGTCAGTTATGCAATTAACAACAACAGCAACAACACACTCGTCAATTCTTTTCTCTGAGTTTGTACCTTGAGTGATTCTGGGTGAAGGTTCTGAGATCCTGCTGTTGTGCTGCTGCTCTGATGGAGAACCTGCAAAAATAATATTTAATATACTTATAACTAAGCTAATATAAACAGTAGCTAAAAAAAAAAAATCGAAGAATAAAAGATAATTGATGGTATCCTTTACCAGGTGTGTGTCAGGTGTGTATCAGGTAGTGACCAGTGGTTTAAGCGGTGTGTATTGGGTGTGTGTCAGGTGTGTATCAGTACCTTTAGGAACAGTCATGGCCCCAGATGACCAGCTGTTTCTCCTACTGATCTCCTCAAAATTGTTTTCTGCATAAAAACAAGACCAAACAAAAATGAAACACTCCTGGATATCGAACATAATTCATTGATTTAATTATAACAACTAGAATTACAATATATATGTTTATTTTTGCACTGTACATATAAGCTCTTATAGTTAGATATAACTCTTTAGTTATACCAACGGTTTTTATGATTTGCCTGAACACTAAATGTTTTTCATTTATAATTGAAATCTGACAGCAAAAATATCTTTCATGTATCTTTTCCGTATTATTTAAATATTTAGTACATTTGCTATATTTTTTACTTTTCCACATAACATGAATAAAACCTTTTAAAGTGAGCAACGTGTTCCTTAATAAGTCTTTGTGAGCCTCATAATCCCCAGACAGGAAGTGCAGGCCCTTAGGGTGTAAACGTTATTGTTTTGATCAGGGTTGGGACTTTAAACCTTCGTCGGTTTGGCTCGGTTAAACTGCGAAGAATTTTCATTCTGTAATCTTTAACACTTTTTACCACCATGATGAAAACCAACTGCCCCACAGCGAGGCCGTGTTAAAACCCTCGGAGCTTTTCTCAGGCGGAAGATTGAGCGCGTTCATCACACTTTGCTTTTTCTGCATTCATTGTTCTTATTTCAGTGAGGAGTTAGGAGGAGCTGATGGAGGGAGATTTCGCAGGAAAAAGAGGGAGGAAGGAAGCGCTACATTAAAGACCCTGGAGAAACAACGGTAGCCTGAACAAAGTGACCTAAGGAGAGCTGAAGATGACCCAGGTTCCCTCAGGAGGACTGTCCTTTTGTTGCAGGTTAATGCATGTATAACAGAATAGTCAATTGTGTCCTAATGGGGCACCCAGTTTCCTGTTGCAGTGCAGCTGCTTCCTGTCTGAAACTGCAAGAAAAGTCGAAGACTACTTAGCCGTCAATTTTTGTTTGGGTTGCTGGAGACCCCGAGACCCTCTTCATCATCCCCAAATGCACACTGAACACTGTTTCATACTGTATGATATAACAGACCCTTCTTGCTTGTCAAGTACTGCACTGTAAACCCTAATGCCCAAAGTAATTAAACATAGTGAGTAGTGTTAAAGTAAACAATTACAATTAGTTCAGATTAATAGACCTTGATGAGTATTTAGACATTTTTGGTATTTATGAGTTTGTAGAAACGACACTTTTCAAGTTAGCTGAACAACTTTGATATTTTAAGTAACTGTGTGTCTGATTTTGTGTCTGACGTCATCAGGGCAATAAGACACTGGTGGCTCAGTGGGAGGTGTTTCTCCTGCCATGTGAAGGGGTCGGGTTCGATTCCCAACAGCTGGATGAAGCGTCTGTCCCAAGCCCAGATAAAACGGGAGGGTCGAGTCAGGAAGGGCGTCTGGTGTAAAACCTGTGCCGAGCTCGTGTGTGGACCGGATCATCTGCTGGGGCGCCCCATCGCCGGGAGCAGCCCAAAGACCAACAACTATTTAACTGATTTACAACAACAACTAAAATATATATATATATATATAACTGCTATTAAATAGTATGAGTTCGGCGACTCAATAATGCAAGTAAAGAACGATTCATATGAATGGGAACAACAAACTCAAAGACTGATAGTTCTGTTTACTTACAATTGGAAACATCATTGCTTAAACAATTTGATGTAACTGATTAACTCAAATGTAAAAACATTTAATCAGGTTTACAGTGCAGTCGAGAGTGTTTATTATATGTACGTACACCTGGTGTAGAAACAGCACATTGATTACAGACCATGTGAATCAAACCCCCATCACCACACATGTAACGGGTTGAAATGCAGCTGGGCTTCTTCATGTCGAAAATGTCTTCTCCAGTAGTCTGCATGCTGAATACGTGCGAAGACAGAACAGCTGCCTATTTAAATAAACTTTTATTTTTTATGTACAATGTACCTCCTTCAATATCTCTGTGAAAGCAGTGATGGTGCGCTTAATCCATCAGTTAAGCTTCTTAACCCCCTGGTCTGAAAGTTCTCAGACTGGACTCAGATCTGAACCATCGTTGTCCAAATTCATCTCGACAGTAGGCAAGTTCCTCATCTTGCCATCAGGTTCCTTATCCCAGCACCAGGTATCTTCCTTACCCTGGGACCATGTAATCTCCCAGACCGTGCACATTCCTGTTTTCCCAGTTTCACAAGTTTTAAAATTTAACATGAATGTTCTCTGACCTACAACGATGCAAAGTCCCTCACTAACTGGAGTCCAAATCACCACGTTACCTGACCCATAACCACGCAAGTTCCTGATTCTCCAGAATCCAAGTACCATGGCGATTCCCCACCAACCACGTTTCCTGACTTCCCAGTTGTACAAGTTTCTTGACCTACAACAATGTGCTCTCTGACTGACCAGAATGCAAACTCCGGGACTCCGGGCTTCTTCAGCTACCAACATGCAATTTAACTCACAACTGTGGCAGTTCTGCCGTCTGCCTCATACACAGTTACTGATTCACAAAAGTGCAAGTTCTGTGACCCATAACATTGCAACAGCCCTGACTGACCAGGATGAAGTTTCCTCTTGACTCACCACTTTTGAAGTCCTATGACCCTATGAAGTTCACAGTACTTGACAAAGCTGCGCTAGTTCCCATATCCACCACAAGGAGATTTCCTCGACTCACTAATGTGGTACTTTCACCACGGCCCTGGCGCTCCCCTGCTGTTCACAGACACAGAGGTGTGACCTTTGTGATTATTCTGTGCTGCTGAGACTCTAAGAGTTTCTGTACAGGATTCTATCATAGACCCTCTACATTATTTCTAGTTAATTTTCTGTACTTTGTGTCCAGACCTCACCTACTGTCTCAGTTCCTGTTCCTATGCTGATTTTAGATCCTGATCTTTGGTCTTAGCACTTGCCACTTTCGTTTTCTATCTTTGACCTAGAGTGTGTGTGTGTGTGTGTGTGTGTGTGTGTGTGTCTGCCTCTGTCCATGTGAGGCCATGAGTTTCGTTGATTTCTGAATGTCTCCTCCTGTATCTCCACCCTTGCCCCAGGTGGTGTCTCCACCCCCTCCCCCGCCCCACCCTCCACCTCCACCACCTTCACCCCCTGCTGTCTGTGAATTTGAATTTGAAGATTTGGGGCAAGTGAGGGTAAAGCTTTCTCACGTCTGCCCTATATTTTCTCCCCGTTGACCCGCC
This sequence comes from Clarias fuscus, assembly GCA_030347435.1. Lineage (NCBI taxonomy): Eukaryota > Metazoa > Chordata > Actinopteri > Siluriformes > Clariidae > Clarias > Clarias fuscus. The sequence continues at coordinate 26,198,097 of CM059226.1, read as the reverse complement.
ACACTACATTCATGTTTGTCCCCATTCACCCTCCGTCTTCCTTATATGTGGCATGTTATATGTTTTTCCTGCCGTCATCAGCTCACCCTCGTCTTTTGATTCGTTCATTGTTGTTTCTATTCCCATGCTACTTATACTCTTTGTGCAATTCAGAAGTCTTCTTATGTATTTCCTCTTCAATTCCTCTGCACCGTGTTTGTTTGTTGTTTGTTATTTAAGAGCTTCCTGGTTTTAACACCAGGGGCAACACTGAGCATGATTGAACACCGTCAATAAAAGAGTCCAGGTTTAATCAAGAGATTGAAAGAACACTTTATAATATACCATGTAATTATATAACATAGTGTGCCAAAAGAGCTCAAGCTCGATCGATCTACCATCCGGCGAAGCGCGGTATATCGTACTGTCTGACTGAAACGGTTTTAGCTTTTAACTGCGAAATCAGAAACTGATGGTGGCTTCCTTCAGGTCACACCACACTGTCAGCTTGAAAGATGTGAAAGGAGTGAAGGAAGGAAGATGCTTTTGTAATTACTGCCATAATGATGTTAATATGTCACTGATATACAAACGTGACTGATATACACTGATTCCTCCATCAGAGAAGGTTTGGCTCTTACCGGCTTTGACCTGTAGTCTCGGCGGGGGCTGCGTGTTGGTGGGGGTCGTTGGGTACGAGAAGGTCGGACTACCTGCAGGACAAACACAATAAATACACAATAATAAATACACAATAATCACTTTTCACATTTACATTATGTTTTCGTAGCCTCGATGTTCTCTTCATCTGAGTGATGAGAACTCACTCGCATTTCTACTCATGATCTTGGTTTAATGTGTTGTTTAGCATAATGTTCTCATTACAACTAACTTGCAAGCTACTTTAACTAGTTATTATTTATTATTATAACCATTTATTTTAGATCATGTTAACGTCACCTCTTTAGCATTAGCTGTTTAACTACTAGCGGGATTCTACTAGACAGTACGGTAAACTATATCATAAACCAAAGTTTGTAGCCAAGTTCACACTGATATATGTATTGTATGTGTGTATATGTGTGTGTGTGTGTGTGTGTGTGTGTGTGTGTATTACTCTGGCGGAGGTAGTTGAGGTGTGACAGCAGGACATCGGTGTTGTATGGTGAGGTGAGACGCATCATGTCCTCTTTCGCCATCTTGCAGAGCATCTTGCCGTCCATGGTGAGGAAGAGGGACACGTCCACATCCACCAGACTGTACTCTTTAATCGCCCACTCCACCCACTGACGCACGTGGTCATGAGTCCAAACCTCTGGGTCTGAATGACAGGGAATAAGAAGGAGAATTTGGTTATACTATTCTTACTACTACTTCTATCACTAATACTACTATGACTATGACCAGTTCTATAACTACTACGTTTACTAGGACTAAGTATAATAAGAAGGAGAATTTGACAAGTAAAATATGGATTAATTTCGAGTGTCATTCAAAGATTGTGTCACACAAGATGTAAGTTTTCTTCATACTAATACTGCTACCATATCTACCACTAATCTTACTAGGTCTAGCATTATTACTACTCTTACTGTTACTACTATATCTAGGACTATAATTGCTGTACTAGTTCTGTACTACTGTTACTACTACTATCACCACTACAAAGAATAATACCACTATTACTACTACTTGTTCTATGAATACTACTTTTAATATTACTACAAATAGAACTACCACTATTATTAGATACTGATAATAATAATAATAATAATAATAATAATAATAATAATAATAATAATAATAACAGTAGTGCAGTAGTATTATTATAGTTTTATAACAACTACATTGATTACTACTACTATAACTATTACTACTATTACTAGTACTTTAAATAATGCTATTACTACTACTAGTTCTATAACTAGTAATACTAGTACTGCTAAGAGAACTACTACTACTGCTATTACCACTAGTAGTAAGTAGTAATGTTACTAGGAGTACTACTTTTACTACTATAACTAGGACTACTATTAATACTACTTTTACTAGTACTACTACTGATCCTACTACTATAACTACTACTATAGATTATACTAATATAACTACTACTAGTTCTATAAGTATTACTTTTACTAGTACTACTGTTACTACTAATATAATTAATACTACTACTGTTATTGCTGTTGCTACTACTAGGAGTACTATGACTATCATCACTAGAATTACTATTACTAATCTAAGTCCTTTACCTATTATTACTACGTGCCTTTCAGTTCTATCAGTGTTTCTTAATAAAGCATTCTGCTCTTTGACTCGACTCTTTATGTGTCCTTTACAGTGAGAGATGGCGTTTATCCTGGTCCCGGCTGCATTGATGTTTAAAATTGTGTTTGTTAAGTGCAAACGAATCAAACGAATCTGTGTTTATGATGAGCGACAGCGCTAAAACATGTTATTATGTCTCAGTCTGTTAAAAAAAAAAAGAGTCGTTTGGGATCCAAATCACCATCTCAGGGAGTTTTTCCCTCGGCACCGTCGCCCTCGACTCGTTCATCAGGGACCATCTGATCATTCTGATTCACACACACACACACACATCTCATACACACTTCAGTAATTTCTTTTGATTGTGTAAAGCTGCTTTGCGACAATGACAATTTTTAAAAGCGCTATACAAATAAAACGGAATTGAATCCAAAAGCGATGCTTATTGATGAGCCGGATGAACGACGTGACTCGGTGAAAAGGGCTGGAATTCTCATCACTCCTTCACATCACCTAATGAGTCAGTCATAGCGGGAACAGAAGTCATCGGATTAAACGCATCTAACGTCTTTTCCCTGCTTCTGTGATTTCCCGAGCGAGAGAGAGAGACGGAGCGCTGATGTGAGCAGGAAACGCTTCTTTAGCCAAATGAGGAAAAAAAACATACACTTCCTCCTGACGAGGGGCAGTCATCAAATTCACTCTCTTACACACACACACACACACACACGGCTGATTTACCTAAATAGACTGTTTTAGTGTTTAAGTAGTGTAGTTAATTTTACTAAAATCCATTTGAGTAGACAAATAAAGTGTGCAGGTGAAAAAAACATTTGAGAAATGTGTGTGTGTGTGTGTGTGTGTGTGTGTGTGTGAGACAGAAGAAATGCTGAAGCTCCTCGTCTTCAGTTCTGTTCATAAACATAAGTTTAAAATGTTAAACACACACACACACACACACACACACAGCTCCTCACTGAGCTGCCCTTAACTTTTCACAGAAAAGAATCCACTTCCTCTGTGATGCAAGTGCCTGTGGTAGAGAGAGAGGGTGTGTGTGCATGTGCATGTGTGTGTTTGTGTGAGTGTGTGTTTCTGTGAAAGAGAGAAACCACAACCCGTTTTATTTTTTCAGTGTCCTTCGAAACTGAATACCTATTATAGGAGCTCACACCCAGCCTGTGCGCAGTGCATGATGGGATACCAGCCCCGCTGAGCGAAACAAGTTTTGGCGCCTTTTTTTTTCTTTTTTCTTTTTCTCTAAACTCATGAACACATTTGTTTTAATTGTATACCATCAAATCAAACACATTAACAAGAGAACAGCTAAACAGCTGACTATCATATCAGTAGCAATGTGACATAGTTAGCATGCTAGTTAGCTAATGTGTATAATTTATACTGCTTTAATAAATATAAATAACACGCGTAATATACACATCAGGAAATTAGCTATCTAACGCTAAATCTCTAGTTCTGCTAGACTCTCACCGTTTAAAAGGTTAGATTAGCCGAGTAACACTCTCTTACCTTAACCTTAATTACTTAAATGTAAACTTTTCTTCCTTCCTCTCTCATTGCAGTTCTTGTTGACTGCTGACTTGTTGTATTTTACAGATTATCTATCTATCTATCTATCTATCTAGCTGTCTATCTACTGGTCTGTCTGTCTTTTAGTGCTAATTCTAAATTACAACTTGAAAAGATTTTAGCTAGAAAACCAGTCTGATTCCTAAATATTCTTTAGTCTGGTTCTATCACTGGTGTATCAGCCTGAAACAGTTTCAAATCTTTTCAAACAGTTTAGTTCAGACTGAAGGTGCAGCATCCTGTCTTGTTGGTCCAGGTGTCTCAGGTGTTGGGATGATTAGGGCGTGTTTTACTTTTTGGATGAGGGGGGGGGGGGGTGTCTCAGCTGTAAGGATGATGGGGGTGTGTCTTTCTGTTGTGATGATGAGGGCGTGTCTCACTTGTCGGGATGAGGGGGGGTGTGTCTCAGTTGTAAGGATGACGGGGGCGTGTGTGAGTTGTTGGGATGGTGTGGACATGTCTCACTTTTGGGTTTGATGAGGCATGTCTCACATGTTGGAATAATGGGGGCGTGTCTCACTTGTTAGGATGACGACGGCGTGTCTCACCTGCGGGGACGATGACTCTTTTCTCCTCCGTGGTGCTCTGTGGACTCGTCCTCGGCTCTGGGTAAGACGGTTGATACGGCTGTTGTCCTCCGTCGCTACTGCTGATGTGACGACTTCTTTTAGCACCACTGACTTCCACTGGAGACTCACGACTGACGCACACACACACACACACACACACACACACACTGCAGGTTATGATCATCCATTCACATTTCTACTGCTCAGACCAGATGTCAGGTGTACTACAGAGTGATTTATCTTAGCTAACGGTTAGTAAACTAGCTGACGTTATTCAAAGAATTTTGCTCTACATCCTCAGACAGCAGATTAATAACGTTAGCTAAGCTGGCTAGCTATTAGCTCAAAGGTTCAGCAACTGAAAGTTTTCAAACTAGAAGTTAACCAGGTAAGCCGAAGCTAAACTAATAAATGGGGATTTGTCTGAGACCAAAAGTTTTCACCCCCGAAGACTGCAAATCAGTCCCTGAATTGGTGCAACGCTATGTGAATTATTTAGTGACATCACAAATGTAGCTCCGCCCCTGACTCACTCACTCATTGTTTTAAAACGCTGGGAAATGTTGTGTCTTAACATGAAGAAGTGTGTTAACAACTTACATCTTTTACCTGAAGACACATATCTCTAGATTTAGTGTGTGTGTGTGTGTGTGTGTGTGTGTGTGTGTGTTTGTGTGTGTGTTTGTTCCGTTACCTAGCTCCATTGACATGTTCGGTTTTCTTCGCAGGATTGTTCGCTGACGTGTTTGTCCACTCGGACTCTGTGCTTTCCTCTGAGCCCTGTCTGAATCCGGCCTGCGCTGTCGGAGACGTGATCTCAGACTTCATGCTTCCAAACGCCGGCTCGAATATGGACTGATCCTCACTCACCACCGCCAGAGCTTCCTAAAACACACACACACACAGACTTAATGAGCATGCTTGGTGCTTGCTTCAGCACAGCTCTGAGGATTGCCCTGTTTTGTGTGTCGATGATATGTTTCCCACCTGAACACCCTCATTGTTAATCTTTCCTTATTTAGATGAGACTTTATTCATGTGCGTTTTATCCAGACAGCATCTGTTTATTAGCTTAATATAGCTTCACACAGACAGGAAATGCAGAATTAGCACAACAGTCAGAGAGTTTCAAACAACACAGATGATGGTAAACAGGGGTGGTGGAAGGAGGGGTGTGTGTGTGTGTGTGTGTGTGTGTGTGTGTATGTGGTTTGGTTCTTAATTTATTAAAAGATGGTTTATTTTTGTATGTACGAGTATGATGTTACTTATATATTTGCATGTGTATGTGGAAAGCATGTTTTAAAAGCGCTCTTGACTAGCACAGCTAGCAAAGGAAATAACAGAGGAGTCGCTAATTATAGTTGAAAAATCCGTCTGTTGCTTGTGTGAATTATTCAGCAAACAGATAGCGTTAGCTCACTAGTTGTTGATTCATTTGCCCACATTTTTTTTTCTTACTTCGCCTTCCTTTCTTTAACTGGGTAATTTACTGTTAGCACAAGGCTAGTGACACATTCACGCCGGGCAGCTGCAGAGCATTCGATTAATCTCGTATCTGACATTCTTGCATTAAAAATACAATTCTGGAGAAAAAGTTTTGCGTTTCACAATTTTTATCATCTATCATCTAATTTACTGAATTTACTTGTTTTGTATGTTTTGTCAATAGACTGTATGAAAAGAACCAGACGAACCGTCTGTGATGAAGCTCTGCTGTACGAGCTGACTCCACCTAAACCCCAGTTAATCCATGAATGAGCAAATGGGCGGAGGCAATAGAGCCTAGCTATTGGTTGGAACAAACCCACTTACCTCAGTTACCACAAGCTAGCTAGCTAGTGAAATGCTAAGTTGGCTAATGTTAGCTTATAGTCGTCATAACATTACTGTGCATTTGCTTGAACTCCCTCATCCGTACCCTACACCTTGTCTCGTTTCAACTCCTACATTTCTTGTTTCCAGCTAAACTACAAACTACACCCGCAATGTAGCAGTTACTCAAACCCCAATTATACATCATTTTAATATACTTAGCATAATTTTAGCTGATGAGTTCCATAAATATTCACCCCCTTGTACAGTTGTTATGAATGTGAACTTTAGCTATGGAGAACAAAACTGCCCTTTTTGTACCAGACTGTAAACATGTTTATTTCTGTAGTAAATTTGGACATTGTAACACAGTGGTCTATGGGGATTGACTCAGTGTTTTGAGCCTAGTGGTTATTCGAGGAACTGAACGCTTTGGCACGTCATTTTTCAGAACCGGAGGTTGCTGCTTGGTTTTGTCTAAATTTAAATCTTTTAAAAATCGTGAGAAAGAACCAAAGAGTGAAACACGCCACCACTGCTCACTCCTAAAACTTTTGCAATTCATTTGCATAAAGATTGCTCAGCTTTATAGCATCACTTACACTGCCCACTTTGCATCACTGATGATTGCTCCAGCTCCTGTTGCCATAAATCACAGATCTCATTGACATTATTTCACTTACTCGTGTCACAGCCCCACCCCTCGTTGTGTATCAGGTTGTGAGCATGCATATACAGTATATATACGGTTAAATGTAACGGACTGAAATGAACCGATACATGAAGGTAATTCACATTTCCTAATTCCAGTAACCTTTTTTTCCCCCCCTGTGACTGTTTATTAGCTAGCTACACGTAACACAAGACACGTAAACCCCCGTCAGGTCCTTATGCGTCACAATAGCCAGTTAAAACACAAAGGCGGATCTGACCGCATCTGAGTTTGGAGTTTGTTATGGAGAATACAGTAACCTGATGATTCATCCTGCATCTGTATGCAGACAATATCCTCCTCTGTGCTGTGAGTCAAATCAACAATGCGGGGAGTGGTCTGATTTCATGGAGAATCCGGTCTGGACTGTGTGGGGACCAGTTTATGAGTTTAGCAGTCACAATGGGGTCCAAAATATCTTTCAGGGTGTTTTTGTGTCGGATTTACTCCAAGTCATTATTAGACATCATAATTGAATTTCCTTTTTGTTGTTGTGCATCTTGAATTTTTTTTTTTTTTTACGTTTTCATAAGTTACCTTTTAAAATGTTTGATGAAGACTTATTTATAATTTTCGACTCTAATTTCTAGACTCTGAACTCTAAACTCTAGACTTTCCACTAAAGGAAAAGTCCGGTTGTTCCATTTCTGTTTTTCATGAAGCTCTGGGCCAGGAAGCAGAAGGTTGTGAGTTTAAATCCTAGACCCCACAGGGAGCGGTGAGAATGGACCTTCGTCCCAGCATTTTCGGTTATCACCTTTAGGATCCGACTTCTTTTTTTTTTTTTAATGATTAAAGAAATAAATAAATAGACTACACTGCACAAACTCCTGCACTATGAAGCGTTATGTATTAAGTTATTTTTATACATGAAACCATCTAGTGTTTTTCTTTTTTTTATTGATGTAGACTTTCTAATAATATTTGTATTATCTGGGTGTGTGTGTGTGTGTGTGTGTGTGTGTGCACTAATTCAAATTCTAACAGAAAATAATCATTTTCCTACTTAATATCTAGAACCTGTCAGGATGTTGATATTTAGCTTCATGGTACTTTTAGAAAGAAGGATGTATCAAAGATAAATCTCGGCTGATTAAGTGTTCTGGCCTTCCGACACGCCCTACGAGGAACGGCACCTGATATGAACTCATTGTTAAAGGGATCTGCAGCTCTCTCTACACTAGATCCCATCAGTGTTTAAATTCTTCTTGAAATGTCAGACTGATGCTGATCTTTATCTGATCTACACCCAGTGATGGGAGGAACACTTTACTGTAATATACTACTTTTGTTAGTTTGTAGTATGTAAGATAACTTGTCACTTGCCAATATAGTAGTGTAGTAAGAGTCATTACCTTGGTATTACCCTTATTAGTAATGCAAATGTGTGTTTTTGAACCGACTGCTTCATTTTACCCACTGTGAGATCGAAATCACTCAATTTGTACATTTTCTTCATTCGATTTTATTTTAACATGAACCAACAATAACGAAATTTTTTTTTGAACCAACAATAACGAAATTTTTTTTTTGGCATTTATTTCCAAATCAAAAATGGACAGGTAACAGGTACTGTGTGCTCACTTAGCATTTTTAATCAGACACAAGTGCCGTGACCCAGAGATTTTTACTTAATTCTTCACTTTTTAAAGAGAATATTATAACTTTTTTAAAAAATTTTTTACCCATGGTATATTCTTGCGAATTAAGGAAGTAGAGCCCTGTGAGGTGCCACACTTCAACAAGCATGAACGCTGGATTGATCAGCTGCAAGGGGCTTTTCTGGGCGTGGCCTTTAAACATTTAATGTTAACAGCGTAGAGGAAAGCGGAGATGAGCGTCTGCGAGCTTTTCATGTCCTTACTGGTGTGAATAAATCTTAATATGGGAAACAATACATAAGCAACAGTAACGTATTATATCTTGTAAAAGTGATATATAACTTTCATGGAGTATAACTAGTAATAGTAACTTATTACTTTCATTAGAAACTACGTTTTACGTCACAGCTGAATCAAACACTATAGTTTTTACCAAACAGACGGTTTTGGGGAGACGATGATCATGACGATGCACTGATTGTACTGTGTATTAGAGTTAGCTAGGCTGAGTTAGCACATCTGGCTACAGGAAGAGACATGCTTTTATATGAGCGTACTGTATGTTCGCAGCGGAGATGACAGAAAAATTGTCATCTCCGCTGGAAATCCTTTCAGGTGCAAAGAGTGTGTTTAACGTACACGTGGAAAGGTGTTTTAGGATGAAAAATCGCGTAAAAAGAGCTGCATTATAGCATTAATGTTTCAATGCTATTCAGTAGATTGCTAGTAAACGGCTAGCTAATCAGCTAGCCAGTACATATTGTTAGCGGTTATAGTGTTGTTTAACAGTGAAGTTTATCTTTTATTTAATTAATTTGTATTTTATGTGTTATTTATTAGGTACATAAACGTTTTCAACTGAAAGAATCATGGTAACACACACACGCACACACACACACACACACACACACACACAAGCTTGTGTCCTCTAAAACACTCTAAAATTACCATTGAGAAGTCTAAGCCTTGGCACTAAAGAGAAGACTTCCTACTAAAAACACTAACTAGACAGGAAGTCAGACCCACTTTGGTATGTAAGAGTTGCTAAAAATCTCCTCTTTGAAATGTGTGTGTGTGTGTGTGTGTGTGTGTGTGTGTGTGTGTGTGTGTGTGTGTGTGTGCCAGCCTTAGACATGGCTTATATAGTCAAGTGTTTGTGTGTGTGTTTGTGTTAGTCGGCGTGTGTTTAGAGAGGCCGTGTGTTGTGTTGCATTGTCCTCGGCGCTCACATGCGTCACGGCTCGCAGTTTCGGCGGCTCACAGGAAGTCGATGGTCCATGTGCGGAGGAACCTTTTGGCTCGGGCTGGGAGTAACGGAAACGCACAGAGACGGGGGCTGGAAAACTATTTACACCCAGATTTCGGGTGGGGGTGGGGTCAGTGAGCGGGGAGGGGGGCGACCTTGATCACATCGTTGTGTTTGAATTTTATTTACGTTGTGATACAAACAGTAGATAAATGTGCGTCAGTGACATCATCAGTGACGATATCAGGGTTACTGCGCGCTGGGAAAAAGCGTGTCTGTATCTGGTACCGATCCGGTTCTACAGGTTCGACCTGGAACATTTTCCTTACATCGTTTTGAGGGGAGGGGTTATCGTATCTTTGATTCGTTATGCATAATTAGCATTGCTTGAGCTGTGTCCATCAATGAATTTTAACGATGCTAAACACGATGCTAATATTTACGGTTGTCATGGAAACCGTCAAATGGTAGCGGGAGCGTCACATCACTCTCTCGCTCTCTCTCCTAACTTCTTTTTCTGAGGAAACTGTTCATTTCACACCAATTCATTGTAAATAAAATAGAGTGAGCGTTAATGTTTATTACTTGTACAGGTGATGTTTGTTTGTTTTTGCTCAAATTATTTTCTTTTTTAAGTTAAATATTCAAGAACAGGGTTTCTCTAATGATTCTGGTGCTTTAAAAAAAAATCCCTTCAGTATCGATTTATTTGGTTTGAACTTGTTATGTTGAACATTTACAATAATATTTAGGCTTTATTTTTATTATTTGTTTATGATTTGTTGTCACTCAGAAAACATCATTTGTATTGAGGGGAATGTAAACATAAATGACCGTGATGGCTTTCACAACCCGACTCAGAGAACCGGGTTCTAGACTAAAAGGAGCGGGGAACCAGTGCGGTCGTGCAGGGTGTACGGGAGTCTTTTTGCTGGCTCTGTGCACACACACACACACACACACACACACACACACACACACACACACACACACAGTCATTTGGGAGACAACTTTATCCAAAGTGACATATATTTTTTATATTTCTCGTTATACATCCCAGCAGTTGAGGGTTAGGTCGTTGAGGGTGGGGTTTGAACCTGGAATCTTCTGAACCATAGTCCAACACCTTAACCTGTGAGATTCCATGGTCACAATCCTACACAGTACGATATTCAGTGAAACGCTTAAACATTCAGCAAAACGTTTAAGACAAAAGCCGACCTCACCGACGGCATCCTAGATCTTCATCCTGGTTGGTTTGGTTATGTGAGGGAGGAGCGATGATTGGTTACGGCAGGAACACTAAGCCGATCAGATACAGAACGGTGGCGGGACATGGGGTGTGACACACAGCGAACATGAAAAATTAAAGTAAGAAAAAATAAGTTCATTGGAAAAGTTTCACTTGATGTTAGCCTGTTTAAAGCCTCCTCATTCTGGGCTGGACCATCAGGTTGTCTCCAAACCATGTGGAACTCATATGACGTGTCATTTACAGGACAGCGGAAGGATTACAGGATACAGCGCCCCCTGGAGGAGGCAGGGTTAAAGGCCTTGCTCAAGACCTTAACAGGTGGAACTTCAGTAACCCAAAGCTGACCTTTTGAGCCACCATCATCCCACACTGTGAGGTAAAGATATAAAATGAAATATAAATGATCCTGCAGATGTTTCAGGTGAGTTCACGGAAAAATGCAGAAGTTGTCGGCTCTGTTTGAGCTCTTGTTAGCATCTTCGACCCTCGGCCCAGATTATATTGTGGTCAGAACAGAAAACGTCTTCTGAAAGAGCACCGTGAATGAGTCTCATGCTGAATGGAGTCTGGCGTCTGGTGTGTTGCTGCAGGTCAGGGTGGAGCTTTACACTGACTCACGCTGAGCTCCGTGTTGCTCCGCACTCTGCTTACGTGCTAATAATGTGCAGTAGGACAATCCGTTGCTAAACATCACTTCCTGTTGTGCTGCACTGCAACGTTCTGTGAAATCTTTTCTGTACTCTTGAGGACATTGAGCTTCATCATCAAGTGCTGAGAATAAATGAGCGTTTATCCCGTTAGTCAGGACGTGTTGCGCAATTTTCTCTGCACGTCAGCACAGATTTATATTCGTATTAATGCATTAATGCACTAACACTTTATTTAGCTTCTATCTATCTAACGATCTTTGTGGTTTCTATGGTAACAGTTCATTCCCAGTGAACACTGTGAAAAATAACCAGATAAAAAAAATGTGGAATCATGGAAGGAGTCTCCAGTGTCAGCGCTTTGTAACAGAGTTTACATGGTGCGTTGATTATTTTACTGTAACAGTACACCATGCAGAGGATTATTACATCATTACTTCTTACAGTGTAAACATGGACAAAACCGCTTGCAGTATTTAGTGTCACACCACAGTGGGATCAGTCTTAAGGGCATACGGGTGTGGCGTACATCCTATGGGCAGAGGTTGTAGGCTAGACATGATTTGGTTAACAATACAATTCACTGTTGAGTTGTTTATTTCATTCATTTGTGTGTAAAGTGCGTCTGCAAAGAAGCGACATAAATTGTGTCACGTGTCATGTAGGAGGATAACAGCTCACTAACTCACAGTCTAATTGGTGGCCAGAGCCTGTGGTCAGTGCTCTGTGTGATTCACACACTCAGCTAAAAACACACACACACACACACACACACACACACTCTCCCTTACACACCCAGTGCGACAACACTTTGCATGAACCGTGCTGCAGCATTAGGAACCGCTGGAAACCTCGTAGCACCTTCTCACTCGATGTCCTCGTTATCACATTATCTCCATCTGCATCTGTGCAATCATTTCCTTTAATACACATCAAAGAGAAAACTGACACGTACACACACACATGCAGCAGATTTGTGTGTGAGAAACTCCAGAAGCTTCAGGTTGACATGAATTCAGGACAGTGGAGAAGTGAAAGCGTGTCCGAAAAAAAAGAAAGAAAGAAAGAAATCCGACCCAGAAACTCACCACACGCTGGTTTAAAAGGTTACGCTGAGAAGGGGGGGGAGAGGGAGGGAGAGAGAGTGAGTGAGGGAGAGGGACGTTGTCTAATATTCATCAAATTATCTAAAAAAGAGAACTTTTTTTCTTTTTAGGCACTTTATTTGAAACATCCTTACTTAAACTTCTTCCTGATAACCAGAACCAAAGCCTGTATGATGATGATGATGAGACACGAGAGAGGAGAAGAGCCAGAGCTGACAGGAGGCCACACACACACACACACACACACACACACACACACACACCAACCAGAGGAAAAGCACATAAACCCCAGGATACATCACTCTTCTTACATTTCTTCCTCTCCCTCTATCTGCTCTGTTATCTTTTTCTCTCACAGTTTCTGTTTTCTTTCTTTCTTTCACAAATGACTCTGTTAACATTCTATATATGTGTGTGTGTGTGTGTGTGTGTGTGTGTGTGTGTGTGTGTGTGTGTGTGCCTTTAACCATATCTCTTTTACTTTTTTGGGCCTTACTGATGCATCACATGACCAACTCAACTCAACTCTACCATGGTGACCAACACACACACACACACACACACACACACACACACACACACACACACACACACACACACACACACAGACTCTCTCTCTATCTCTCTCTCTCTGATGAACTCTGAGCTCTATAAGCCACTGATGCCACAACCGACTTCCTGTTCGATGAGTTTCATATCAGTCAGTGTTGCTGCGGAACCAAACGTACAACTCAAGCAAACACACAAACAGCTACTTATACAACACATACACAATCTGCTACAAAACACACAACCTGCTGTTACACAATACACATGTTACACTTAACACACAACCTGCTGTACCAAAAACACAACCAGCTTCACCAAACACACAGCTTGCTACATACAACACACAACTTGCTACACAACACCCACAGCCTTTTACATCAAACACACAAAACTTTCTGCAAAATCCCAGTGAGTGAAGCTGTATAACGTTTGTTACACGCCCGTGTCCCAGTCCTCCCAGCACTGTCCTGGAAAATGTGTTGCATTTCAACATCCAATATCTATCACTTTATTTTTATATATAAAATATATTATTATTATTATTATTATTATTATTATTATTATTATTATTATGCAAATGACAATAAACTCTACACTCATCAGGCCGTTTGGCTGAGTGCTAACAACAACAACACTGTTATTAATTCCTATGCGCTAATTCAACAATATAACAGATTGAAGTGGGAGGTGACTCTGAGGTAGAGGTGGGAATACTGGGCTTGTCACAAAAGTAGTACAAATGTTTTACTTCCTTTAACAGTGATCGCCTAAAATATGAGGGAATTACCCCAACTGGCATAAGCTAATTTTGAGCAACAGCGTTCGGCTACATGCAGCATATGGCTAGCAAAACACTGCGGCGAAACCTGAGGATAGAAACACGTTGGATACACACACTGCAGCTTATAACACCAAAATGTACTTATATCTAAACACTTTCCATATTTATGGTCAAAAAGAATTAAACCGAGGAGGATAAAATTGACTCCGCAATGGCGACAGATGCTAATGTAAAGAGTTTAATGTTCAATTAAAAACAAGTAAAGAGGCGATAGGTCCCGAATTAGGTATCTAAGCGATGATCAGACATTTTTATTTGTTGGTTATGTATTTTTTTCTTTTTTATGACTCAAACGTGATGACTCTAGTAGCAGCAGCTGTAGGAGAAGATGGGTAGAAAAGGGGCGTGGCCACAGCTTAAATCTTCATTAAGATCCTTAATTGATCATTTTTTTATTTTTCACGTGAGCGTCATGCTTTCTTATGAAACTCATTTCTATAAAACCCAGAACTATACACACACACACACACACACACACACACACACACACACACACACTTTTAAGTAAAATATAATTTTAATTCATGACTAAATAAAACGTAATGTTTACATCAAATAAAAGTTAATATCTTTTCAGTTTTTTACAGAAACACATCACTCTGTTATTTTACTAACGCGAGTCTGTGATTTCGTAACATTTCCAACGAACAGCCTGAAAACAGGATCCTAATTATGCGATAGATTACCACCTGACCAGTGACTCCGCCCCCCACACGGCTCAAGACGCGGGAAAAAATTAACTCACCTTTTATTATTGATTTTATTATTACGGGTAAAAAAAAAAACTGTGCTAATTTCCAGCAAACTGTAAACGGTACAAATAACAGAGAAATAAAGAAAAACGTGTTTAACAGTTTCCAGTCAACAGTTCTTTTATAATAATAATCTCGTTTTTTACATTACAAATAAACACGATAAACACATTAACTATCGGCCCTGTTTACCAGCTATCAGATCGTTCGTTACATAATGTTTTACATTGTTACATTTTTTTTCTCGGTACACTTAATTCCGACGACAAAAATAGCAATCTAACAAATTATATATAAACTAAAACGAATTTCGGTCTGTTTTCAGTCAAATTATACAACTTATTATATTTCTACTAGTTCCGTCCTATATCGGAATCTTTGGTTGCTTTTTTTTTCTTTTCTTTTTTTTTTTTTTCGCGAAAGTGATTTCTGGGTCGTGTGAATTTGTGTGTGTGTGTGTGTGTGTGTGTGTGTTGTGTCCTGGTTTAAACTAACCGGGTTTATTTAACCAAAAAAAAAAAAAAAAAACCCCATCAGAAACACCACAGCAGCTTCATCTTCACTAAATGGAAAAACGAACATCACAGTGAACTCCAATCTCTCTTTCTGCCATTAAGAAAAGTGTAGATAATTTCTACAAAAATATATATATATATATCTCAGACGATATTTTATTTTTATGCACCTCAGATTAAACATGCATCATGGCAGAAAATATTAGGGCAACATGGAGGAAGCGCAGGGCATCTTCAGCTCAGCATCTCAGCTAGCCAAGAAGATCCTGCATCATTCATGATCATTCAGTAGTAAGTTAGAAATAATTATTTAATTATAAAGTGACCATTTTTACACTGTTATAAATCACAACCATATTTCAAGTTACCTGGAAACTAGTCCAATGTTTTGAAAGTTGCATGTTATTCAGAAAGACGCGCATCAGTAATAAAATAACTAAAATAAAAAGGCAAACGTACACGTGCATTAAATCCTGCACTGTACATATGATTTGTTATTTCCTTGCGTGATTTTAAAACGAGGGCGTGTTAATACGTGGATGCTTTAATATAAAATACAGAACAAAGTCAGAGGTTTTGGGATGAATGTATTGAGAGAGAGAGAGAGAGAGAGAGAGAGAGAGAGAAAGCAGAAGTTGAGCCACTGCTGATTTTGCAAACAGACGAGCAGCTGCGCTGCAAAAAAACAACTGCAACCTTGCGGTTTCACAAGTTTTAATCATTCTCATCAACAGCAGTAAGTGTGTGTGTGAGTGTTTGAGAGTGTGTAAGAGAATGTGTAGAAGTTGCATGCACTTTGGCATTAAAAAAAAAAAAACAGGGCACCAAAATGGCGAACAATAAACTGGCAGCATAAAAAGTCGATTTTTTTTTTTTAACTCGCTGTTTGTCGGCTGAGTATATTTTCTCTAGGGTGTGCAGGAGCGGAAGTGTGTGCAGTGTGTGCGGAAAGTGTGAGCTCTGAGACAGGAAGTGTGTTGAGCTGAGATAAGGCCACCTGCATGACTGCTCGGATCATTCCTTAAAAAAGGGAAAAATAAGAAAAGAAGAAAAAAGAAAAAAGAAAATTCAGCCAGACATGGAATAATAACCGCACGCATGCACGCGCTATCCGACAGCTCCACGCAAACGTGCGTTTCTCACGCAGAATGTGCGTTTTCTGTGTCTCTGTGTAAAGATGAAAAGCTCGAAAAAAAATAAATAAAATAAAAATCCACAACATATCATCTGCAGGACCGCGTGTAGAAAGATGCACACATCACTCCAGTGATTTATCTGCGCTCGCGGCAATGTCCACGCGCTTCTGGACAGAATAATAATAATAATAATAATAATAACAATAATAAAAAAACCGAAAAAATACAAATAATTAAAAACTAGAAATAAATATTTAAACAAAAAATGTTGAACTTGCGTTTTTATATATCTCGAACTGCTGGCGTATTCAAGCTCAATTTATTGATGCGCATGTCGTTTATTATTATTATTTTTTTGATGTAACACGAAACAAATATCTAAAGAATAATAACAAAAAATATGAAAGTCGTAGTCAGAAAGTGATGGCGTACACTTATAGATTAACAGCGTCTCGATCGAACGTTACGAGGTTTACAGCCACATGGTACACAATGTTCACGGTACCAGAATCCTGAATGAAGTCTTACGGAGCTGAACACACGCGTCCGAACGAGCGCCACATGCCGACGACATTGGCATCGCTGCGCGAACACGAGCGTCATTCCGGGTCTGAAGCTAGAAGTTCTACGCTGAACACCGAGTGTCACTCTAAGTGTTAATCTAACGTGTTTAAAGAACACTCGTGCAGGAGGAAAGGACTCAACACCACACGTCAAAGCAACACTACAGATGTAGGAAGTAATTTAAACACGAACAAAACACACTGACTCAGCGGAACGTAGCGCACACTTATGTTAATTACACGCAATAAAGTCATTAAAGTCATTAATATAACCTCATGCACAGAACAGTTAGAGCGAAACAGATGAAATACAAGTGAGCGGTACATATGCAAAGTGAGCGAATGCTCGTGCTCATGGCGCGCGACACCTGTTCCAGCTTCACGCGCTTTCCCTCCACTTTCCCTCCATCACCGTTACACCGGTTATTACAGCGCGCGCTCACAACGCACGAGCACGGAGCAGAGTGTGAGCACATCGAATAGGGAAAATAACAAACGTTACCGTCTGCAGCGCTCCCCAGTCTCCATTCCGCGGCGCGTGTGTGTGTGTGTGTGTGTCAGTCAGAGTGTCTTTTTATTCTGAGTGTAAAAGTTGTAGCGGTTTCTTGTTGTTATTAAAGAGGCGACATTCAACCACGAACGGGAAGGAAGAGGAAATTTTGTACGAGAAGGAAAAGAGCTGCATCACACACCGCCTCGTTGAAAAGAGAGAGAGAGAGAGACAGTGGGTGCACACACACACAGCACACACACACACATGCACACAAACACACACACACACACACATGCGGCGTCGCAAATAATAAAAACAAGCAAAAAAATATGAATATGTATATTTTAAAAGTCTGACCTTAATAGTGCAGTCCATCCCGGGTGTGTGTGAGGGTCATGGAGAGAGATTTGCGCATTTGGAGCTGTTTAAGACTGCACTGCTGCGCGCGCGCGTTCGCTCATTTAGTACTAGCTGCTGCTGCTGCTGCTGCTAATTTTTTCGCATAGAGACCATAAACCGGATGGCAGAGGGTTTGGTTTTTTTTTTTTTTTTCTTTGAGCGCTGCTTTCTAAATTGGGAAGTGAAGTCACACACACACACACACGCAAGAAGAAGTAGAAGGAGAATGCAGCTCTGCGTGGTTGTTTAAGTGTTTCCTCAAAACTAAAAGAAATCTGATTTACACAACCTGATTAATAACATTATTTACATACTCTTTATTAAGGTGTGTTGATTTTGTAGGTGTTCAATTAATAATAATAATAATAACAATAATAATAATAATAACAAAACAACTTGTGAATATTTAAATTAAAATCATTGAATTATTGTATGTTTTGTTTTATGGTGAATTTGTAAATTATTTGCATTGTTTTCTTTTAAAGTCTGACTCTACAGGTTATCTTATGAACAGCAGCTTCAGTATTTTATTGAACGGTTTATGCATTTTGCACGCAAAAGACAAGATGTAATATGTGTGTGTGTGTGTGTGTGTGTGTGCGTGCGTGCGTGCGTGCGTGCTTGTATGGAAGCCTTTCTGGAAGTGATGCTTCAGACATCAAACTGTGCATTTGCCTTTTCGGATGTTAGGTTATCATTATTTTAATAAAATAATGAAAGTTATTATTACTTTAATATCGCGTAAATTTTACCACTACAGAAATAAGAAGCGTATTATTATTATTATTAATATTATTATTATTATTATTATATTTTATTTTATTTTATTGGTCATAGAAACAACCGAAAACAATAAAAAGACCTGATCGTGTGAATTCGTGCTATTTGCGACCCTTTTTTTTTTTTAGCTCTTCATATTATTTATGTATTTCCTTGCTGAAAAATGATATGTCAATCTATACTGCACAATCCGGAGCCCTATATATGTTTATTGAAAAAAACAAAAAAACAAACAAACAAACAAACAAACAAAAAATAATGGCCAGAATAGTATAGTACATCATAGTATAGTATAGTATAGTATAGTATAGTATAGTATGGTATAATATAATATATAGTATAGTATGATATGATGTTCCCGGGGACATGTATACTACATTTTATATTTTTACAGAGGATGTGTCAAAACAAATAAGAACAAATCTAAGTAATTATATAACCATGTAGGGGTGTGTGTAATAAGGGAAGTGGCGGAGAAAAGTTCCTCCCCAAAGCTGTATTTATCTGAATGCTTACATACGCTATCATACTTTATAAAGGTTTTTTTTTTTTGTTTTTTTTTACTGGAAAATTCGACTTCAATTATGACGCTAGATTACACTATATTTATGTGTAGAATTGTTTTAACGATTCTATTAATAAAACTTAAATGTGAAGGTTTTTGTTTTTAATTAATAATATATATATTAAACAGGCCTAATTGTCATTATAGAAATATCATCAGTTACATGAAAGTGAATAAACTGTTTAGAAAGAAAATGTAAATAAAAAAAAGTTGATAAAAATGTAAACATTTAAACAGAAAATGCAGAAAAGCGCGTCACAGATCGTATCGTGTTAAAAATGTTAAGTTTTATTATCTTAGATTTCTCTCCTGTTTCTCTTTATTATCTGCGAGCGGACGAGAGGACTTGCTGGTTTTTGTAAAACTGACACACACTCGTATAAAAATGAACAAAGTGTTTAATTTAGTTTTTACACTATTCTGATATTCGATATATTATATGTCATAACTACAAAAGAGGATGATGATGAGGAGGAGGAGGAGGAGGATAAAACGTGCGCGAGGGCTAACCACGCCCATGTTCTGAACTTCATTCACAACTCTACACACGATAAAATTGTTTTGTTGTGATCAATTCTAGACCGGAAGTGAGACAGTATGCGTGTGTGCAGCTGAGGTCAGAGCAACAGAGTGAGTCTGGAATCAGAGCTTTTGTTTGGGTTCATTGCCCTGTTTTGGGTCATTAAATCGCATTTCCTTCCACCTTAATGACTAACAGTGACGTCATACGGTCTTGTACCCAATAATGAGCTCGGTTTGTGGCATGGAGTTAAACTCTGCTTTGTATCTGCCACAACTGGAAGGTTACTTAAAATGTCCTTGATTTTAATAAGACGTTATTACAGATAATAATCTGATGAGCAAATCACATCATATTACGCACTCAACTAACACCCAGACTGTATAAGATATCTAGAATGAAAACTACAAGACCGTGGTGTCAGTGAATGACTGAGGGACCTCCATCAGGTCCATGACCTTTTATTTTTTACTCCAGAATTATTATGGTATCCATTTCACACAACAACAACAGCGACAGTGTGCGCATATTTTTCATCGATCTCTTTTTCAGAGAATTAGTTTCTGGTGGTTTTCTTAAAAGTAAGGTTTTTTTTTTTTTTTTGTGTCTGAGATGATGTAGAGTATGTTTCAGTACCTAAAAAAAAATTATAGCATTTTATTGGGAATTAAGTTCTGCTTTTTCAGTAAAATTGTACACAAAATTTGCACCTCTTTAATATCATGTTCTCTGGCAGTCTATGACTTCCAGCTCCTGTTCCAAACAACACAGGAGCTAACTTACTGCACTTAACACTGAGTGCTTAGTGTGTCCTTGTGTTTATGTGCATTCTCTTGCAGCTGTTATTTTCCACAGGCCAAGTTCAGCTCAATTACTGAAAAACAGAAACACAGAAATGGTTAAAAAAATATCAACATGACCGTATAGTTTTGGTAAATTCAGCAGCTGAACTCTGACTTCTTGCTCAATACCCAATAAAGCAAAAAACAAAAACAAAATTGTATACATGAAAACAACTCTGAGTCTGAGGTCTTCACTTGAAATCAGAATGTAATGTTCCATGCATATTTATTATTAAAATAGAATAATCTTTCAGTTTTCAGTGAAACACATTTCCAAACAATACACCCACAATTGAAGGCTTCTTCCATCTGCTTTAGAAAACAACAATTATTCGTATTAATACGAATAAATGTTTGTATTGCATTATTATTTGTGGCTGTGTGTTAAATAGCTATCGGGAATTGTTATATATTATTATCTATATATTTTCAGTTATGTCATACATAAAATTACTGACATTTTAGTGTAACTTCACAGGATAATACTACTGAGTTCTGGGTCCGGATTGGTCAGAAGTTGTTGATTAATTGTACAGAACAGCAGCCCTGAAAGTAGTTGTATGCAGTGGTTAAGGCATTGGACTACGGTTCAGAAGATCCTAGGTTCAAACCTCACTGTTGGGCCCTTGAGCAAGGCCCTTAACCCTCAATTGCTCAGATGTAATGAGATAAAAAGGTAAGTCGCTCTGGATAAGGGCGTCTGCCGAATGCCTAGATGTAGATGTAGTTCCAGGTGAAAAATAAATCACAGGTTGAAAATAGCAAAAACTGTGACACTTTCAAACACAATCATTGTCACTGAAGTTTTCTGTAAGGAGAAATGTGTTTTTCGAACATGTATGGAAGAGGTCTCTAGTGTCACTGCTTTGTAACAGTCAGAGATAAAGCTGTCATTGCAGGTTTTCTGACATCCGACAGTCGACTGCACTTCCATGCAGTTTCTCTTTAAGATGTACAAGATGTAATTTTTGTCTGGTGAGGGAGCGAGTGATTATAGCTGCTATAATTTAAGTGACTTGACGTTAATGTTTAAATCAACACATGCTACTATAAAGGGAAGCTTTAACAGCAAGCATCACCTATATAATTCATTTAAAAACTGCTGGAATGGGCAGTGAAGTCAGGGGTCAGCGGTAGGCATTGGACATCAATTTGGAAGGTCCCAGTTTCAAATCCCACAATCACCAAGTTGTCCCTGTTGGGCCCTTGAGCAACTTAATCCTCAACTTAATCCTCAACTACTCAGATGTATATATGAGATAAAAATGTAAGTTGCTCTGGATAAGGACGTCTGCCAAATGCCTAAATGTAAATGAAGTGATGTGGAGCAAGAGGAATAAAACACTTGTGCTGCGTTTTATTCTCTATATACATATTTGCCTAACTGTCTAATCCTTCCACCAGATTTGTGTAGATTTGTGCAAATGTTGTAAAAAAAAATTTGTAATTAAATTTTATACAATTATATCCAGGAAATATTTTCTGTCTAATGATTTAATTTATATAATCATTAGCTAAATGAATTGTATGCATTGGTGTTTCAAGTTAATAAAGCAAATCCGAATTTAAAAAAGCATGAATTTATTTATTATCGATTTATAATTGATTTAAAAATCATTTCAAATTCCTGATATCGTTCAAGAACAGACGCCAGCCAATCAGAGACAAGTATCTCCATGTTCTATAGATTGATAAGACAGTATACGGCTTCGTAACTGCTCCGGTTGTGTATACTGTTTTGCCCCATGTGGTGTGTGTGTGTGAGTGTGAGGAGTGTGTGATTTGGGACAGCCCCCCCCCCCAGCAGTAACCCGACCCCGACTGTTTCAGTCCCGACTCGATCACGACTCCGCACTAACTCACTTCTCCAGATGGAGTGTTTTCTCGCTCGGCTCGGGCCGGTTTGTTTGTTTAAGACCCCCCGGGTTCGCTCTTATCTCCTCACAGCACTCACGCTGAGATTTCAGCTCCTTCTCCTCCTCACTTTACGGCCCATTGTTCTGCAGAATGGCTTCTCAAGATAAACTAGAATCCAGAAGCACAGAGAGCTCTGATTAAAGCACAGAAATCAGCACCGTGGTGCATTTGACATTTTACAAGATTTTTCTACATTCCCACATTCCTTCACTTAATCACTCACGTACTCATTCAGGTCACGAGGTTTTTTTGTTCAACTTTATGAAAAATAGAATGTTGCTGTATTGACACGTGACCAATTTGTCCTGGGCAAATGTATTGCAGGGTAAATCATGCTCAGAAATACACACAGGACAACGAGAATGTAAATAAACAGAAAAGAAAGTTCAGCACTTTGTGGGAATGAGTGAAATAAAACTAATATACATATAATAAATGATAAATTATGCGCATATCATACTGTATCCTCCTCTCCACTGGGCTACAATACTATATGTCTAATGTCTGTCCTGGAGCATATTCTATATAGACACATTGTGCATGATGTAATAATATCTGCAGTCAACTAACATTCCTGTGATTTCTGTTTACTTTGGAATAAAAGGTTCAATATACACCCTGTAGGTCTTTTTTATATAATAGAATAGCAAAAGGTATAATAATAATAATAATAATAATAATAATAATAATAATAATAATAATAATAATAATAGCAGATTTTAAATAATTCTTCAAATAACACTCTAATATGGGAAAAATATATATATAAAAAAGAAAAAAAAAACTCAGTTTTGTCTTAAGACAGGTACAGGTAGAAATATTTTTTTATGTTTCTTAAATGGTAATCCAACTTTTTATTATTATTATTAATTGTTTGTTTGAAAAATGAAAATAAAAATATATGTAACTAAATAAAGGATAACATTATTCCTGTATCTACTTTCTCTTCTTCTTCTTCTTCTTCTTCTTCTTCTTAAGTAAAGATAAAGAATCCCTAAACGCGTGCTTCGTGTAAAGCCTCTGCAGCAGTACAGATGAAAAAGTGTCCGGATGAATAAACCAGGTCGGTACAGCACGAGACGCGGCGCTCATGAACCTGGTTAAGATCGAGGTAAATCACGTGACCGCGCCGATTCGCGCTTCATTAACGCTGATTGTTTTTTCTTTCTTTCTGTGACACCGTAACAAAATCTGCGCTCGTGACTCCCGTCTGACGTCACGGCGTGTGAAGTCACGAAGCAGCGCGCGGCCCACGCCCCTCAGACCCCCCCCCCCCCGCCCCCCTCACCGTCGCACGCGCCACCTCTTTATAACGGGCCGGGCTGAGCGCGAGGACATCGCAATCTGACCTGCAGCGCTCGGACCCGGAGGATAACAGCACGCTCGCGAGGAAACTAAAGGTACCCTTAACTCCAACTGAACTCCTAAAATCTCAGTGTTTATAGAAATATTTATCCTCATAATAATAACAATAAATAAACTAAAAAAAAACTAAAAAAAAAACTCCGGGATTAAGTAAAAGAATTTTTTTTCTTCCCTTTTATAAAAATAAACTGAATAACGTGAATTTATTATTTAAAATATTGAGATAAGTGATTTTTTAAAATTCATTTGCTTATTTTTTTATTGAGTCAAATTGACCGACAAAATCCTTAATCCATCTATCACTGGTATATATATGCTGCCTTCTCAGCCATTTTAAAATGTTTTTACATTTCTACGTTAAAAATGAAAGAAAAAAAAAGTGTGAAAAAGAAGTTCAAATTCCACTTTAGTTTTATTTATTTAGTTTCTTGTTTATTATTAGGGAAAATTAGCCTATGTAGTATAAATCTGTACAAATCTTAACCATGTTGCGTGCTTGTTTGTTTGTTCTTTTGTTTGTTTGTTTTCTTACTCTCATAAATACATGCTCTTAAAAAAAAAAAACTATCAATAATAAAAAAAAATTGATTTAAAGCAAATCTACCTGTCCTTCCTTTTGAACATTTTTAAAGTTGTTAACTCAGATCTTTTTCCTCAGATGGAGATGTATCAGGCTGGTTATTACACTGAAGACTTCAGGACTCAGGAAGTTCCTGTCGGATTTGACTTCAGTTCATATGGTAATAAACTGCCCATAATTTTTCATTCTCTATGTCGTTTAGGTTGTATTTCCATGACAGGATGAAAGTCTGAAAGCAACACACACTCTGTACAAATGAATATCAAAATTAGTTTACCACTGCAGATTAAAAAAAAAGTTTACTACTGTTGAGACAGAGGGGTTGAGGAAATTTGTGATTATTAACAACCTGACTTGAAATATTTGAATCCTGTAAGCTGCCGCTGTTGTCAGGCTGAGCAGTCATCTTTGTCATTTCTATGTTTCTCTGCTCATATTTCCTGAGTGTTCGTGCAAAACATTTCCTCTGTCCTTCAACTGTAAAGTCCTAATCTCAGCAGCTCTGTCACAAACACCAAACTGGGCCTTGACACGGCACTAATTCATACCCGTCAGGAAAGAGACAGGGTCTTTTTAGGACGCAGTGAGAACATGGGGTGTAGAAATGAAGCCACGAGGGGTGGCAGGTTAAAGATACACCAGGGTTTTTTTTCTTTTCTCGTTGCTCCCTCCCTGTTTTCCTAATCCTTTCCTCCAGACTTCCTTCTCGAACAGATTTAGCAGCCCCTCTCCTCCCCTTTTCATCATCCCTCCGTCCTCAGCCTGCTTCCTCTCTCTCTCTCTCTTTTTTTTTTTTTTGCAGTTTAGACTACTCTATAGGGTGGGGTCAGTCAACCACTTGAAGAAATGACTGCTGTTCAGATATTGGTTCAGAAAGACGACAGGAAAGACATTAGTTGAGACCTTTTTCAAAACTAGGTTTTTAAGATCAGAGGTGGTTGATGATGGCGGGATTCATTCATTGTCATATTTTTAATAATGTACCCACAGACTACAATGGTGAAGACCTGTCCTTTTTGTTAGACAGCAAAGGACCGGGGCAGTCGCAGTACACGGACACGTACGCAGAACCGCACAAGGACCACATGAACGCCTCCAAAGGTAAGTCCAAATCACACTGGTAAACTTCACTTCCTGTACTGCAGTAACCAGGACTATCACACTGAAGGCTGAGGCTTACATTTTAAGAGATAAAATAACAAGATATCATGAACGAAAACAAAAAAACTATACTGCGTCAAATTATTAATTGAGTGTACTGGGAGTCCTAATGATCTAGGGGTATCTGAGGGTGAATTGGGGTATTAATGCTAATCATAATGATAATTAAGTATTTTAAAAGATAGATCCTTTTTTTTTGTAAAATATAATAATATAGTTATTTTAAAAAGCACTGCATCCTAGAACACTTGCTATATTATTAATGGTGTGAACACTTAAATCTCTTAAGGAAGTAGACTACAGATTTACTCAACTGCAAAACTCTTAGTGATTTTTATTCCAGCTGTAGCCTGTGCAGGTTAGGAAACCTTGAGCAACGACTCAAAAGGTTAAAGGTTAGCCCGCAGGTGGTGGACTCTTTGTTCTGTGCCACAGGCTGCATCCTGCTCTTACACTATAACGACAGATTCTTTAGTATGCAGTATGTTCATAGCATGTAGCATGTAGCATGCTCAGTGCGTAGCTAGCGAAACAGTACCCTGGCTACGCTGTACATGCTTTCAGTTTTCCATATTTTCTAACATAGATTAATGAAATCTCCTCTACTTTTAGTTCACTCTACAGATTCTGGTTTATTCAATCTGGACACTTTCCCAGAGTTTAGCAGCTGGACATCATACACTAATGGTAAGTGCCTGTATATAATTGCTTATGCTAATCAGGCTTGTATTTTAATGAATGTACCTGTTTATTCGGGTCCCTGTATAAAACATCCAGTGAATTTTTTGACACGCTAGCTTGGTTATTAAGGATTTGAAGCTATTCAGAATCAGACTAATGTGTTTTACTGTTACACTTATCGATAGCGAGTATTCATCATAACCCATCTGTTTTTCTCTTCCTCAGTTCCAGACAGTATGGTGATGGAGAGACAGACAGGAGGTTTCCAGGATTCCGCCACTCAGACGTATCAGAGTCTTTTTCCGCCATGTCCGTCGTCTCAGAGCGGACCGTTCGGCTCACCCGTGGACACCAGTGGACTTTACCAACCTGCCAAAGAGCTCAACCAAAGAACGGCATCTGCTTTAGAGCACACAGGTACAACATAACTGAGACAGGATTCGAGCTGTAGCCAAACATCTATTTTAGCATCTGTTTGACCTTTCCTGGCCAAACCCAGGCTAACCCCCAGTTCTCATCTTCATGGTGCAGGTGATGCAGACAGGACTTATAGTTTATACAAGACGGAGACACAAAGCAAACCTGTACCGTACTGGACGGATTATACCTCATCAGGTTACTGCAGCCAGCTGCTCGCTCATCCTCCGTCATCCTCGTCTCCGGCTCCTCCTCTCACTTCCGAGACGTTTTCTCCTCGTGTGGTGAAGAGACGCACCACGACGTCTCAGAGATTAGACAGAGACAACGAGGTGTCTCCTGGGATGTCCGCCTACCCAGGTAAGATTTACTCACCCCACATCTAATCTTGATATCACAGTGCTTTATGCTAAAAAGGACTAAGAGACGATCTGACCTTTTTGATTCAAACATTCACATTTCATACAAAGTTAAATAATTCTTTTGATTTTGTAAAGCTGCTTTGCGACAATGACAATTGTTAAAAGCGCATTTAAAATGGAATTGAATTGAATTCATAAATAAAATTGAATTGATTTGAATTAAACAAGAATGAAAAACAGGTCAAATCTGCAGCTCTTGGTTGCTTCTCTAGAAGAATCTGCGAATGAACGAATTAATGAACAATTCCTGATTGCTATTTTTTCTGTTTATAGGCTCAGGACCTATCCAGCTTTGGCAGTTCCTCTTGGAGCTTCTCTTAGACTCGGCGTGCCACACCTTCATCAGCTGGACCGGTGACGGATGGGAATTCAAGATGTCCGACCCTGCAGAGGTATAAAAGAAAAGATTCCAACCAGATTCCCAGTTATATTTCTTATTTAATTTTTGTGTTCAGGACTCTGATTTTTCAGAAGGTGTTGGTTAATTCTCTCTAACCGCAGCTCTTTCAATAACATTGAATTATGAGTATTCCTTGTCATTCTTTAATGAATTTGCTGATTTTTGCTGTGACTTAAGAGGAAAAAAACAATTCAGGAACCTGCTCTGCTTTAGACTACTGCATCTTTGATTATTTTACTATAACAGAAAGTCCTTGAGTGTTTTAGTCTTTACTTCTTATAGTCTGGTTCAGTGTACAAACGATACACAGGTACCTTGTGATGTTGTAGCACACTCAAGCTTACTGTTTAATAAAATGCTTAGACCTCTTCAGCAAAATGCCCCCCAAAAAAGCCATGTAGACCAGAAGACTGATCATTTGCTTGTCTCACACACACAGGTGGCTAAACGATGGGGTCAGTGCAAGAACAAACCTAAAATGAACTACGAGAAGCTGAGCCGCGGCCTGCGCTACTACTACCACAAGAACATCATCCACAAAACAGCTGGCAAGCGCTACGTCTACCGATTCGTTTGCGACGTGCAGAGTATGCTTGGGAAGAGCGCTCAGGAAGTTCTGGCCAGCATGAACATCTCGCCGGTGAACACAGGATCGCAGACGCCGGCAAAGTCTGAGGAGACAGCAGACATCTGGCAACATTAGCAGATTTTGCTAGAGGAAGGCGGAGTTCCAAAATACGTCCATATTTTAACATATGGGGCTCATTGACTTCTTCTGGAAATGAAGTATCACATGAGCACTTGCTGCACAAGTGGTCAAGGTTTCAATGCTGACTTGCTAGTATGCTAATTAGATCAGGACTTATGGACATCTTCACCTGCCGTTTTGGGAAATAATTGCCTTCTGGATATGAAGAGGAAGTGGACCAGGGAAAGACAAAAACAGTACTGGAACCCAAGCTTACTTAAGCACATGCCTGGCTTCTACAGAGTCAGGTGTGAGATTCAGCACAATTTTCAATTTTTTAAGAGAACTTTAATCTGTGGATGGTAGGTTACTATGGAGATGCCTGTTTTTTTACACTATACAGTGACGAAATAATCTTTATGAACTTCATGTTTGCTTTTTTTACTCAGACTCTATAAGGACATGAATGGGAAAGTTTGTGTCCATTGAACCTGTGTTCTTAAGTAATAAATGCAATTTGTCATCTTTAAAAACAAACACATCTACTATATGTGTATATATACAGTATATATATTTTAATTTTGTTAGCTACCTCTTTTAAGCATCGGAACACTCACGAATAATGTACTTTGATTGATGTGATTAGTTTGTGTCATCGTCAGATTGTGAATGTGTGTAAATAAATTGTTATATAAACTTATTTTGTTTATTCCTTCGTTTAGGTCTTCACAATTAAAATAAAGTTTTTAAATATTTTTGACAGTACATAGACAAATATAATTTTTTTTTTTAGATTTATTAATTTTTTTAATGGAAATTATTTAATCAAACAATAAAAAAATCTTAGACTTTTGCTAGAAATTTGCTGTGTGTTAGCTGAACACTTCTTAGTCTATATACTAGCTCGCTACTTATCTTTCATTTTAATTACTATTAAAAAGGGTCAAAAAGTGACATCCATTCTGAATGATTATCCAGTTAAAACTTTTGGTTAAATTTCTCGTTTTTTAAATTTTATTATTATTATTTAAGCATTTATAATGGATTAACATGAGGTCTTCATATGTGCTGCTTCTCTCTGACGTTTCGATGTGGTTAGCTGGACATCAGCAGTTTTTATTTTATTCAAACCACAACTGAGCAACCAAATTTCCCCACTGATAATAAAGTGTGTTTCTTTTTGAAGAATGAAATGCAATAATTCCAGTTGTGAGATTCCCTCTCTACTAAATATTCCACAGTCAATTTTTAGTGGTATTACAGTATAACAAAGTTGAAGCGGAAAAGAAGGGAAGGAAAAGAAGGAAAATCACAGAGCGGGATCAGAAGATGCTGAGGCACATAGTGCACAGAGGTCGGCAACTTTCTGCAGTGTCAATAGCTACAGACCTCCAAACTTCATATGTCCTTCAGATGAGCTCAAGGACAGTGTGTACAGAGCTTCATGGAATGGGTTTCCATGGCCGAGCAGCTGCATCTAAGTCTTACATCTCCGAGAGCGGCGCAAAGCAGTGGTGTAAAGACACTGGACTCTGGGGCGGAGCAGACGTGTTCTCTGGAGTGACGAATCACGCTTCTCTGTCTGGCAAAGCAAGCTCCATAAAGACACGGATGAGCGAGTTTGGTGTGGAAGAGTCCTGACCTCAACCCCATAGAACACCTTTGGGATGAATTAGAGCGGAGACTGTGGAGACTTCTCGTCCAACATCAGGGTCTGTCCTCACAGATGAGATTCTGGAAGGAGGGTCAGAAATTCCCATAAACACAGTTAAAGCTGTTATAGCTGCAGAGGGGGCGGGGCCAACATGATATTAAACCCTATAGGTTAAGAGTTGGATGTTACTCAAGTTCATATGCATGTGAAAGCAGGGGGGCCAATACTTTTGGCAATATAGTGTACCTGTTATCATGAACCTCTAACCTTTAACTGTTCAACATCACATTTTCGCCACTTTTCACTGCAGTAAGAAATATAACGACATACGGACGAACCGCCGCGACAAGGGTTAAAGACGTCAGTGACAGGGGGGGGAGGGGCGAGAGGGGGGGGGGGAGGGGCTCAGGTAGACTTACGAGTTGCTCAAGTTTCCCGCGCGTTTCCACCCTGTGCGTTTCACCGATGACCATTAATACAGATTAGTTCTATAATATCCGTTTTTTTTCTAATTTAACCGACAAACAGACGGAAAGACAGACGGGGATCCGCGATATTTACCGGAACTTCATCAGGCAAAAAAAAAAAAAAAAAGCGCGGGCTTTGAGTGCAGGAAGTTCAGGTCGAGGTTCTTCAGTCCCGCTCCAGAGCATCTGAGCACCATGTCAGGGGTGAGACACTCAACATCTCACAGCGTCTTATTCTTACTTCGAGAAGGTTCTTTTCTTCTTCTTCTTCTTCTAGTCGTTACAGATGTATTTATATGCTGCAGATTTGGGTTATGATACAGTACTTTCGGTTTCAGTCTTTAGAGGACTCGTCTGGATCCGATGCTCCTTTTAAAGGACAGAAAAAAAACCCTCGCCTATATAAAATGAAGCTCACTTCATATGCCTTAAATGTTATGTAGCTGATAATAAACATTATAACATGAGAATGTGTTCTGATGAATAGATAACATTTTAAATCTTAAACGCAGGACCAATATTTTAGCCTAAATGATCATTAAGATTATAGCCTAGATTCATTTCTCTTAAACATACTGCAGACTCGTGTTTTTGTTGTTGTTGTTTTTTTTAAAGGAAAAAGTTTGTTGCTGATGTTTAGAGTGAAAGTCTAGAGAAACCATTAGATGTCGCTGTTAAGGAATAGTTAAGAGTCAGTAATCAACTAATATATACGTTTTTAGAGATAGAATTTTCTGCAGGTCATTTTTTATTTATTTATTTTTTTATATTATCATATACTAGAATCGATTAATCTGTCTATTTAATACAAAAATGAGAATTACAAAATCACAAAAACTGATGGGTTACAAAAACAACCCAACCATAACTCAGCCACTGGGTCACTATTGGACAGAACACGCGCTGGGTTGGTTTGACCCACATGCCGGGTTTAAACATTTAACCCAGAATTCTGGGTTGTTCATCTGACCCAACCAGTGGATTAAATCGACACTCTTGCTGGGTTAAATGTTAAAGTGCTGGGTTATTTTATTTGACCCAACCAGTGGATTAAATTAACACTCTTGCTGGGTTGACACATTGCATTTGATTATTTTTTTTTTTTTTGAGTTTCAAAGAAGACCCAAAATGTGCATAACTTCACATAATGTAAATAAATTGTCACAGAATAAGAAAATGTAAATAACTCAATGCTGACAAAATATTAGACAAAACCATATAATCCCCTTTTGTTAAGTATAAAATAAATGTAACAAACATGTAAAACAATAAAAACAAAAGGCCCCTGTAAATCAAATTTTAATTGCACTTTTTGCATTTAATACAATGTTTAAACACTTTTTATATAGAAGTTTTCAATACAAATCTTGTAATGCCCACATGACATCAAACATTCCCCATCTTAATATATTAACTATTAGTTATTTAACTACTTCTATTTCATTTCCTTCAAAATGACATTAAAAACAAAAACGATAAAACTTTAAAAAATATTATTGATTAAATATGGGGTGAATACTTTTGTCCTCAAAAATGTAACAAATGAGTACTCGTGTCCATCAATATTATTTACAGTATGCTGGAGAAACTCGCAGGTGGGAAGACACTGCTTTGTGTATTTAACATCAATGACAAAAAAAAAAAACCTTTAAAACATCAGTAGCCTTCACCAAAGAGTCTGTATCAGTAGCGTTGCCTCCAACAATGGGAAAGTTCTGTCAGGACTCTCTTGTCTCATCCCCAAGGTACAAACTCCAGTCATCTCCATATTTTGCAGATATCATTCCCATCATGTTGGTCGACCTGTGGATTAAACACCATCACTTAGTGAAGATTACTAGTAATTTACCTAAAATTACAATTAATATATTTAGGTTTTTTTAGTTGTGTGTGCTACAAACGTACTTTTCTCATAAAATACACTATAGCCGACTGTTGGCACAGAATATAAAAACATGACCTCCTCTCACCCCCATATCAAAGTGCAGGAGGTGGAAAAGCGAATGAACATGGAAATGAGCTCCAACATTTAAAAATGTTGGTAAAAATATATATAAACTTTCTTTAAATCCTGCCAGCATTAAGTGGCCTCGTGCCCCCCCTCGCTTCAGAACTGAAGAATATGAACTTAAATATGCACACAAGCCACTTTAACATTTAACATGTCACTTTACTGCATATTTGCATATTCAATATTTTTATTTCCACTTGTGCAATTGCAATTTTTTACTTACTTACATTTTATATTTTATATTCTTACATTTTACATTTTATATTCTATATTTTATATTTTATTTAATTTTATTCTCTTAGGTCAGGGCAGTTGCCTAAGCATTTCACTGCATATCGTACTGTGTAGGATTGTGTATGTGACAAATAAAATTTGAATTTGAATTTGAATCCAGAAAGTTCCTCATGCCGTGTCTCAATTCCAAAAACGCAAAGAACAGACTTGACTTGGAAGTGCACACTCGAGGGTTTGAGGACTCCGGGTATAGTGCAAATAAAACGCAGCGTACAGGATGCGTCACACAGCCGCGATATATTATACCATAACCGTATTGTATCAAAGATTGCTGTTGGGGCACTGTTTTAAATAAACACTATAACCGATGGAGGTTTTGAGCTGTACACACATACATTCTCGCCTAAAACAACTCTTAAAACTACATTTTGTTACACAATAACAGTAATATTGCAAACATTTTTTAGACCAGATAATAAAGAATAAACCAGTTGTTGGGTCAAAATAACCCAACCAGGTGTTCATTTGTAAATGACCCACTACATCTCATCTGACCCAACGTTACCCAACCCAACAATGTGTTTAAAGTACCCGAAATAACCCAGAACTTTGACCCAGCAGAAACAACCCAACAATGTGTTTACAGAAACAACACAGCATGTTTTAGAGTTTACTGACTGTGTTTGATTATATCATTTTATTATAAATTAATGAATGTAATGCCGGATATGTAAAGATACAGAGCTAATTAGACTAATTGTGTGATATTTCATCACAACTTCAGTCGTTAAATTATTCTTATTTGAGAATTGTGAAGAACATTGGCAAAAATCCAAGTTTAAGTTAAACTTAAACCAAAGCATACCAAACATTAATGCAATTTTTTCCTTTTTTTTTTTCATCTTTTTGTTTGTCTTCAGGTGATGGAGGTATGTGAACTTTACACTCCTGCACCACTCCCTGCATTGCGTAAACCAGAAATCTTCACTCAAAGAAAAGAAAGATACTAAATTGTACTTTTCCTTGTCTGAGTTATCTTCAGATCTATTTCTGGCTGGAAAATGTGGCTATAGTTTTAAATGGTATAATTTAATAAGAATATCATTTAAGGTTTAAGTACTGTATGGCTAAATATATGTGCACCACTTATCATGACATTCATAAACCCGTGTAGGGCCGCGGGTGTGTGCTGTTTGAAGACATTTATAAGTGCAAATAAAACTTCATTGACCGACATCATCAGAACAATAATTATCTTTTTCCTTTTCTCCAGGTGGATCAGACGCCGGTGCGACTGTGTGGTAAAGAGATTTATTTTCCTCATTTCAACAAGTGTAAATATGGGTCATTTACTTCATCAATTTACTTTCAGGACAAAAGATGTTACAAAAGATACTGATTTGTAAAAAAAAGGTGCTTGTAAGCCACATATCTCAACCTGAACTGATGATAATTGGCAAGAATGATGAGTTATATTAGGGAGGCACTGATATGATTATTACCTCCCTATAACAGCCCATTGTATGTCACCTGTTCAACACTCAGAAATTAGCTAGCTAACAAGATAGATAGATAGATAGATGGATGGATGTATGGATGGATGGATGGATGGATGGATAGATAGATAGATGGATGGATGGATGGATGAATAGATAGATAGATAGATAGATGGATCAATGGATGGATGGATGGATAGATAGATGGATAGATACGGATGTCCTTTACTAATCCCTGGCAGGAAACTTGTCTAAAAGCATCTGAAACTCATTTATTAACGATGCACTCTTTGACCGTTCCAGGTGCCGTCTTTATCGATCAGCATACAGACATTCTTATCCAGAGAGCCACCTGTGTGGACCCCATACTGGACAAGCTTCTTAGTCTGAAGGTCATCAATGACGAGGAGTACCAAGACATTAGATCTGAGAAAACACCTCATAAACAAATGAGAGCTTTACTTACGGGGCCGATGAGATCCAGGGGCGATCAAGGAAAACAGATTCTGTACAATACACTGAAGGATCAGCAGCAATTAATGATGGATGACCTCGGAGCTGCTTGAAGACTGTATTTAATGTTGTTAAGGATGTTGTCTTAATTGTTTGTTACTCAGTGCCATACATATACTGTACTGTACATCAAATGTATAAATATGGCTAGAGAAATTAGGTTTATAAGAAGCAAACAGTAAATAAATAAAAATAAGTGATCTGCCAGATTAACTAAGTCATGTGACATTTAATTACAAATCCAAACATTTAACTAATAATACTTCACAGGTAACTTCACAGGTATGGCTAACTATGAATGTGAAGAAAATTAGCTAAGAAACAATTATTTGAAACTAACCCAATACTCATATGTATGAAGAGAAGTGCATCACCCCAGTGACAAGGAAAGGTAGAAAAAAAAGAGTAAAGATTTCTGATTGACGCAGTGAAGGGTGTAGAAGTTCACATACCTCTCTAGCTAACACACAGCACATTTATAGCAAGCGTCTTGATTACAGTCTTCTCAGATATGAGGGATAAAGGTTTCTTTTATTCCAGCGCTTTTTTAATGTTAACATTAGAATTAATGAAGACGGTCACTAATTAGACGGTGGGCTCTTGCTGTCTTTTTGTCAATTTAAGATTTTTGATCATAATTTTCTTCTTTTTTTTAAATGAATCTTAATCACTTTTTTTTATTTACACAAATTCACAATCTGACGCTGACCCAAAATAATCACGTCATTCAAAGTACATTATTCATGAGTGTTCTGATGCTTAAAAGAGGTAGCTAACAACATTAACATATACATACTGTATACTGTATATACACATATAGTAGATGCGTTTGTTTTTAAGGATGACATTTATTACTTAAGGACACAGGTTCAGTGGAGACATCAAATTCTTATTTATGTCCTTACAGAATCAGAGTAAAAAAGAGTGGGGGCAGGGTAGCTAAGTGGCATTAGTCTACAGTTTGGAAGGTTGCAGGTTCAAACCCCAAGGTTCCACTCTTGGGCACTTGAGCAAGGCCCATAACCCTCAACTGCTGTGATGAATAATGAGATATAAATATAAGTTGTCCTGTATAATGGCGTCTGCTGAACGCCTGAAAATGTAAGCAGTTACTAATGTTAGACCTGCTCCTTGTACATGGTCATGTCCCACTCGTGCACCTCAAAATGTTCCTATGCACTGTAGGTCTTTCATGCTTTGTGTGTGAGGGGTAGCTCTGTGTTTAAGGCATTGGACTATGTTTTGGAAGGTCGCAGGTTCAAACCCCACGACCACCAAGTTGTCCCTGTTGGGCCCTTGATAAAAATGTAAGTTGTCTGGATAAGGGTGTCTTCCAAATGCTTAAATGTAATTAAATTAAGTGCTAGCTGATTAGAACTGATCGCCATCTGGTGGCCATATTGTATACAAACGTTCTAAATTGAAAACATTTTGAAATTGAGGTTTTTTGAGGACAAGTTCTCAAATGTAAGCTTTGCAAATTATACAAATGTTCAAAATTGTTTTAGTCTGTTTTGGTCTGCACATTCAGTTTTAAGAAAAATAATCTTAAGAAAAAACAAAAACAAAAGATTTCCTAAGTGCTTGGCCCCCTAAATATAAACTATACAAAGAGCTGGGATTAAAAAATCCACGGTTCAATAAGGACGAACACCAAACAAGCAAGTGTGCTTCTCTCATTAACAGCTTTTATTCCCATTATTAGCACAAAAGATAACGTTACAGAAAACCCCAGGTCATTTATAACTAGCTGAATGAAACATTAAATATGAAGCCTTTAATCTCAGATTAAAAATTCTCTTAAATACAAATGTGTTTAAATCTTCAGACACTTTAGACACAGTTTCCCCTCTAACAATATTAGTTAGTGTACTTTCTGTTGCCAAGCCAAGCCAAAAAAAAAAAATTAAATAATAAAAAAAAAAATAGAATTACTGTATAAATATTTCCAGGAAATGAATGAGACACAACACCACTCGCCCAAACATGACTGAGTTTCCCACATTGACCCAACAACCAGAGCCCTCAAGATAAACCCAGCACTTTATTTATCTATTTATTTATTTATTTATTTATTCATTCATTCATTCATTTTTCATACATTGTAAAATTATTGAATATTGTGTGTTAAACATGCTCTTTGGATGGAGAGTAAAAGCTTTTGTCTGATCCACTACATGGGATTTGTGTGCCATTTGAATATCTTTAATTAGTCAGCGTTTGTATTTTTATTTTAGTGTGTATCCCAAAGTGTCCTGGGGTTATTTATGAAGTAATCTGTCTGTTTTATTACCAAAATTAGTATTTAAATTTATATGCAAATAAAATAAAGGATATGAAAAAAAAGAATAGTTGAACTGAAATTATAAGTGTGTTTCTGCCAAAATGTTAGCACTGACCATAACATGGTTCTTTATCTTTTTTCTTTATTAAATTCTTTACTAATGAAGTGAATAAAGTGCTATTTTATTGCATTCAATCAGCAGTGTTAGGCACATATCGCAAAAAAAACTATATGTTACAACCAGTTACATGCTACATATAACACAGCTAACATCGCTCCGTTTCCTTCTGTTAGTTTATGAGTGACCTCGGTAAGAAACAAGCATTAAAATGGACTAGCAATACAATCATTACACATATTTACAAACTAGCATACCTATAGAGAAACTAGCCTTCTTCATACATATATACATCACTTTAAAACAAGAATATTGATTAAGAACTAGGATAATCTATGCTAATATAAAAACTAGCATAAGCCTTAGGAACTATCACACCAGTAAATCTACCAGTAATCTGCTAAGTTACAGCCTAGTATTAAAAAGACAACAGACTGTCATACTGTACCAGTAACATAGCAGGAAAATATGCTACGTGACAAGCTAGCTTTACAGAACATAGACTCACTTACAAACTAGCTTTAAAATGAACAAGGTAACTTAAAAAACTAGTAAAATGAGAATGAACAGTAATTAACTCATATGTCTGTAATCAGTGACGCGCCTAGATCAGAAGCGCTCATCCTGCTTCACCGGCTCCTTTTCGGAAACACGAACGTGAATTTATTTATGTTTAGGACTTTAAAGATTTTCTTGCGAGCAACCAAATGTCCAGGATTCGTGGCTCCTTATAAAAACAAGAACACTCAGTTAGAAGAAAAGCATTTTTATATAATAAATGTAATAAAGAACAATACACAAGCGTGGCAGAATTACTTACAGCATTAATAACTCCCTACTCCAAGTGCACGCCATCACACGTGTCCTTCGAGTCAATAAGTCTTAAAGTGTAAAGAGATCAGAGGAAAAGTTACAAACACAAGAAAAGGAAATAATTATTTAACCAAACCGGTCGATTATGAGCATTAACACGCTCGTCTAAATCCTGACAATCGTCTAATTCCAGAGATCTGGAAATCTGACATCTATCTCCATGTTACAGATTAGCGAGCTTTAACGCTACAGTTTATTTAATTTCATTACTGATTCAGAGATTTAAAAACAGAAACCCACTTGTTTTTTGCACGCAGAGCATTTCTGGCCTCGCGAGCTTCGTTTTCAGCAAAGATTTTTTTGTAGCAGTAAACCAGTACACCGATCAACCACAGCTGCAGAAAAATGATGATGACGTACATCATGATCTCTGAAATCACTGCCGTCAACTCAGGTTTGGCTGAAGGAAGCGAAAAAATGAAAAAACAAACGAATAAAAATAAAATTATGTTCATCCAATTAAACACTGACTAGTAAATGCTCCGCCCTTGGGGGGCGTGCCTTGTTTAAAATAGCAGCTCATTATTTCCTTTACCGGCCAATAATAAATATTTGCAAAAGTCTGAGCTGCGACTTTTCAGAGGCATGTTTTACTAACATTTACTAGCACATAAGATTTAAGTATATAATTAGAATTTAATATTATTTTAGACCTGATAATAAATCTTCTTACTCTTGGTGAATCACTCACCGCACACTGTCATTATTACTGTGATACACTGTTGTTATAATACCTTAAATTTAGTTAATAATATAGTTACAATAGCAACAATATCCTAAATATAGCCACATTTGATTTGATTGAAAGTGTAAATACTGTATTGCTTTTTTTCTTCCTGTTTTGTATTTATACACTGTACTGTGTATTAGTATTTATTTTTTATAATGTATGTTTTTCTCTTTTTTTGTCTTTATACACAGAACTGCCACTACTTTATGTTTGCACATTGTTCTTTGCTGCTGTAACGGAGAAATTTCCCCACTGTGGGACGAATAAAAGTACTTATAAGTAACTTATCTTATCTTATTTTACCACTGCAGTTAAAAAATTAATAATTATTTAGATAATGACTATTGAATAAGCAAATAAGAACATATTATTTGGGAGGAAAATCTCATTAATAAATAAATGAATAAATACATAGATTGATGTCTTTTAAAGTGAATATTTAAAAATCTTTATTAATAAAGCAATTAAATAAATGTAATATATTGTCTTCTATGTATAATGAAAATAATTTCAAAGCTTTATTAGAATATAAAAAGTAGACGTTACCTTCTGCCAACACGGTGAGCTCCACGGTCTTTTTGATGGTCACGTGTTCATTATCAAGCGGGAGGAAGATGGTACGCTCGAACGTGCACGTGTATGTGCCGGTGTCGTTAAAGGTGACGTTCTGGATGTAAATGGCTCCGACCTGGAGATCACCAGTTCCTTTGGTTCCAC
Source organism: Clarias fuscus (assembly GCA_030347435.1). Taxonomy (NCBI): domain Eukaryota; kingdom Metazoa; phylum Chordata; class Actinopteri; order Siluriformes; family Clariidae; genus Clarias; species Clarias fuscus. The sequence goes on along the minus strand of CM059226.1, from coordinate 26,158,626 downwards.
TCCACTTGAGACGAGACTGGAAGTCCTCGTGAAGGATGGTGGCGGTCGGGTAATCGTAATGGAAGATCTGCAGGTTAGAGGATACAAGCTCACTGCTGCTATGGTGATCAGTCAGGTGTTTTGTTTGTAATTTGTCTCTTGTGAGTGTGAAGCGACCAATAATGTTGGTTCTTGAGGGCGTGGTCACACCACCAGGAGAAAGCCTGGTTCATTATCTCCTTATAGCTTTTGAAGCCAAGTAATCAAAGCACTGCTAGGTGACTGCAGGCATTGATCTCAGATTAGATTAGCAAAGTGAGCTAACCGTATTAGTTGCAGATGATCGCCAGAGGCACCAACAATCTCTGCACATCTGCATTCCGGACTTAATTTTTCTTCCTAACATCTTATCTTCTTATTTTTTTTTATTTTTTTGGATTTTTCCCCGATTTTCTCCCTAATTTAGTCGTGTCCAATTCCTCCCTGTCACTAGGGGGCTCCCACATTAAGGCTACTACTACCACTCAGCCGGGAGGGCCGAAGACTATCACGTGTTTCCTCCGAACCACGTGACGCCAGCCGACCGCATCTTTTCGAACTGCTCGCTCGCGCACCGTTGGGGGCGGCGTAACACACTCGGAGGACGGCGCCATCCGCTCCCTCCGTTGCGCGAGCTCACAGACGCCCCTGACTGGCTGTAGAGCCGTGATTAATGTGGGAGCACTAAGTACCTCTCATCCCTCCCCTCTGAGAGCGCTCGGCCAATCAGCTCTCTCTAGACCTCCGGCTGCGAGAGGTTACAGCACCACCCGGGATTCGAACTAGCGATCTCCGGATGATAGGGCGAGCGCTTTAACCACTGCGCCACTCGGAGGCCCATCTTCTTATTTAACAACAGATGTGATGCAGAACAAATAAACAACAAAGCACCAAATGTCTGCTTTACTGGTAACTTCATCAGGCAAAGTGTGTGTGTGTTCTGAGCGCACTGACGTGGAAGAACTTGTCTCCTCCGGCCGGTTTGAAGTGCCAGTCCACTGTAGCAGTGCTGCCGATTTCCTCTCTTTTCTTACAGGAGATGCAACCCAACAGGAAGCCCTGACCAACCACCGCCTCCGTCATGGAGTCCACTTCGGCACAGCCGCCATCACACCACCGCACTGCGGATTGTACGAACAAAGAGACTGAGAAGCACTGGAAGAGAAACACACCAAGTCATGACGGGAAGACGTTTCTGTGTGCCATCATACTCCCAGGCTGTAAAGCTTCCCTCTTTAGATGTGTAAATAAAAACAACAACAACAACAACAACAACAATAATAATAATAATAATAATAAACTGCACTCTGATTAGAAGCTGTTGATTAATTGTCTATGGCAAGATTATACTAATGCTCTCATTTTAATACGGTTTCCATAGTAACAGTGGATGCTCCTTATAAACATAACCATGTGCAGTGAAATGTGTTTTTCTAACATTAATGGAAGGAGTCTCCAGTGTCATTGTTGTGTAACAGACAGAGGTGACGCTGTAACTGTACGTTTTATGGCATCTTCAGAACAGAGGACTTTACGTAATATTTTCTTACTAACTTGAAGAGAGAGAGAGAGAGAGAGAGAGAGAGAGAGACTGGTGAGGGAACAAGTGTTTCCTGGAATTAGTTTCACTGACATTTTACACCGTTAAATGCAATTAGCTATAAATATACTTGTTAGCACTTTTTTTTATGAGTTTGCAAACCGCTTTAAGAATAAAAAATAAATAAAATAAACTTACCGCACATGAAAATGAGACAAAGAGCACAAAATGATCTGATTAGCGGCGACATTGTCAGAAAAAAGGCTTTAAAATCTATTCATGAATGAAAAAAAATATCCCAGACGTCACGTCTAACATGTTTTTGGTGAACACGTGATGAGATATTTTCCGCCTCAGTCAGTCAGAGTGACGTCCACGTTTTCTCTTCTTCTTCGCTTCCTTTCTGAAAAATTTCCCACTTTAAACTTTTAAACCCCCCCAGTAAAATCCAGTCTAGTGTTTTTGGAGGCGTTTGTGTGTGTGTGTGTGTGTGTGTGTGTGTGTGTGTGTGCGAGAGAGAGAGAGTGTCTTCCTGTGCCACTCGTGTTTAGCAGAGCTAAGTTTAGCCCATATGAATGTATGTGTGTTCATACGACACCACCTTCACACTGCAGGCCAGAGCGAAATCCTGGTCGTCAGCATTGGATCGGTGGTTGCAAAAGTAAATGCAAAATGTTACACAAATTTTACACAAATTTTCCCTCGTGTGCTGGAGCTCTGAGGTTAATGAAACTAACAAATAAAGGAGGTTTAGAACATGAGATTCAAATCTGGTCTTGCTTTAAATGCAGCCTTATTCTGCAGTTTAATTTTCCTTTTTTCACAAAAAAACATGTCTGTTCAGGCATGTGTGTAATCACTAGTCATAAATGTTGATAATTTAGACGTCCAGTAAAAGGTAATGATTACACAACAGTGCTTCATATTCTAATTAATTTCACATTATTATTATTATTATTATTATTATTATTATTATTACATCACGTTTGCAATGGTATATTAATATATAGATATAAATATATATATTTTTTATTATTTTCTTAAGGCTTATTTATTGATTGATGGATAAACTTGAACAATTCATATATGAAATGTATACAGAAATCCAGTTTTTGAAAATTACAGCTTATTTTTGAAGAACTAAACAGAAATCAGTAGTTTATTTTATCACCTCTCTCTCTCTCTCTCTCTCTCTCTCTCTGCGCATGCGCGGTGCGGCAGGGAAGCGAGTGTGGCGTGTAGAGCGCGTGAGAGCGATTGCCTTTGTGCCAATTTTCTTTTTGCTATTTTTTCGCCATTTATAACATCTTTTGGCTAAATCTATCTTTTTTTTTGTGTGTGAGAGCCTGTGTGAGTGTGAGTGTGTGTGTGTGAGTGTTGCTGGAGCATGGCGGCTCAGAACACACAGCGGTTTGAAAGTTGAACTCGCCGGCGCGGTGTCACGTGGTGTGCGCGTGGTGTGCGCGGCGAGTTTAGAGGAGTGTGTGTTGGCGGTTGGTGATGTGGTGGGACATGAGAACATCGTCTCTGCTTCCCGCATGAACAGCGCTGTGGTGACGTTTGTTAATAGTGTTGATAAAGCGGCTAAACTCGTCCAGACCGGAATCAGTGTAAATAACGAGCACATCCTGGTTTCTCCCCTGAGCTCCCCAGCCAAGAAAATAGTTCTGTCCAACGTCCCTCCCTTCATACCTGACAGTGTCATCACTGCAGAACTGTCCAGATATGGAAGACTGGTCTCCCCCATAAAGAAAATCCCCCTGGGCTGTAAATCCCCTCTGATTAAACACCTGGTGTCTTTTAGGAGAGGTGTTTGTTGTTTTTATGATCTTTAAAGAGTGTGTAGAAGAGCTAAATGCTGTTTTTAAATTCAGAGTTGAAAACGTTGATTACAGTATATTCGCCTCCTCAGACACTGACATTAAATGTTTTAAATGTGGTGCAATGGGACACCTGGTCCGTGCTTGTCCCGAAAGACAGAGCGATCCCGGTGCTTCTGAGCGACCGGGTCACGACGCGACCGTGCCGGGCGAGGCCGCTCCCCCCGCGACTACAGCTCGGCCGTCTGCCGAGGGACCCGGCAACGCTGCCCACCCAGAGCCTATAGAGACCGAACCCCAAGCCCAGCCTGCGGTCCAAGAGTCAACTGGAGTTACATCGACACCAGAAACAACATGCTCGGACAAACCGGACCGAGGGGAGCCCAACGTGACCCGGCCGACGCCGGAGAGACCGAACACGGCCGATAAGGTCACGGAGGGTTCGGGTGCGGCGCTGGAGCTACCTGTGCTCTCGGCGATGGGTACAAGGGTGAAGAGCCGCCAACTGGAAGCATCAGCCTCCGCACTGTCACAAGGGGACGAGGCGGACATAGAGATGAAAGAAGAGCCCTCCTTCAAGGCACCGAAAAGGAAAAAAGATCGTAAAGGAGGAGGAAAAAAACTCCCCAAAAAAGACCCCGAACCGGAGTCAGACAGCGACGCGTACATCTCAGACTCTGTGCTGCTTCTCACCGCAGAGGAAGAAAGAATGCCAGTCGTACACAGCGTGGAATCTATACATGTTTTTCTAGAGAAGACAAAAAGGGGCTCAAAAATTAAAATAGAAGACCACTTCTCAAGCAAGAGACAGTTCATCCATGACGTCAAATATTACAGAAGACAAAAAGTTTTTGCTGAACTTGAAATCTTTAGACTAAAGAAATGGATCACGAAAATAAACAAGGAACTCGCTGAAGAGGAACTTTTAGAATGATTTTTACTCTGTGCTGGACACTGGTATGTCTTCTTTTATATAAAACTGTCTTTTTATCTATATACTTTTTAATGAGTGAAGTAAATATTGCGAGCTTAAATATAAATGGGGCAAGAACATGTGAAAAAAGAGCCAAACTCTATGAACTACTAAAACAGAAACATGTTGATGTGGCTCTACTTCAAGAGACGCACAGCGACTCCAAGAACGCAGCGGACTGGTCCAAAGAGTGGGATGGGCTCGCGATCCTGAGCCACAATACACCGCTGAGTGGTGGAGTCGCACTGCTCGCTGCTCGCAATTTTATACCGAACTCTTACGCAGTAGAAGAATTTTTAAATGGGAGGCTTTTAAAAGTGAGAACTTTTTATGAAAATGAAGTCTTTGTTTTTATTTGTGTGTACACTCCCACCAAGGCAGTAGAGAGGATGATGTTTTTAGACAAACTAAGCAGCGTAATTAATGACTGTAACTCTGCTGATATTTTAATTCTGGGTGGGGATTTTAACTGCACAACCGACAACCTGGACAGAAACCATAGAGAACCTCACATGGCCTCCCGTAAACGCATGTGGGAGATGATGGAGGCCCAGGACATGAGTGACATATGGAGAGACTTAAATAAGAAACAAAGACAGTACACCTGGGCCCATTCCATAGAGAACACACTCTCACTGGCAAGACTTGATCGATTTTATGGTTTTAAACATCAGCTGTCTTATTTCACTAAATGTTTTATTGTTCCAGTAGGCATCTCCGACCATAGCATGGTGCAGTGCACTGTCAGTAGGAAAAACCTCAAGCCTAAGAGCGCCTACTGGCATTTTAACACTCTTCTTTTAGAAGATGCCAATTTTATTGAGTCTTTTACCTTTTTATGGACCAGTCTTAAATCACAAAAAGCAGATTTTAGCTCTCTACAGCAATGGTGGGATCTAGCTAAAGCACAAATAAAAGTCTTTTGTCAACAGTACACACTCAATGTCACAAAAGACATCGTTAGATCAATGAGAGCGCTAGAGACTGAAATAGCAGAACTCCAGTATCTAGAGACCAAAGAAAATAGAAGAAACACTGAAAACCTGAAAAACAAAAAAGCCCTAATGAACGACCTACTGGGCACTGCAGCACAGGGGGCGCTGGTCCGCTCACGGTTTAAACACGCAACGGAAATGGATGCTCCTTCCAAGTTCTTTTTTGGTCTGGAACAAAAAAATGGACAGAAAAGAATCATACATGCTGTGCGATCAGAGTCAGGGGATCTCGTATCAGAGCCCACTGAGATTCGCAAGCAGACACACGGCTTCTACTCAAAGCTGTACAGTAGTGAGTGGTCAGAAGCACATGCAATGGAGGAAACCTTCTTAAAAAACCTGCCCAAGCTGTCAGAACAAGCTGCCACTGACATGGCTGCAGAACTGACACTGGCAGAGATTCAGAAGGCTCTCCAAGGCCTGAAGAACGGGCGGGCGCCGGGTATAGACGGTCCTCCTGTAGAGTTCTACAAGGCGTTTTGGTCAGTAATAGGACAGGATGTACTAGAGGTGTTGCAGGACAGCGTGAAAGAAGGAAAGCTCCCGGTGAGCTGCAGGAGGGCTGTCCTGACCTTACTGCCAAAAAAGGGAGACCTGACGCACCTGGGGAACTGGCGCCCGGTATCACTGCTGTGCACTGACTACAAACTACTCTCAAAAGCATTAGCCTCAAGACTGACAAAGGTACTGGAGCAGATCATTCATCACGACCAGACGTACTGCATGCCTGGTAGGTCTATCTTTGATAATATACATTTCATTCGTGATATTTTGGATGTCTCAAGACTCTTGGATCTAAAGACCGGTCTCATTTTACTGGACCAAGAAAAGGCTTTCAACCGGGTTGAACACAAATACTTGTGGAAGGTGCTGGAAAGCTTTGATCAAGACATTGTACAGTGACATTGAGAGTGTACTGAAGGTTAATGGTGGTTTATGTGTCCCTTTTAAAGTACACAGAGGTATTAGACAAGGCTGCTCTCTGTCAGGCATGCTATATACTTTAGCGATCGAACCTCTTTTATGCAAACTAAGAGAGCAGCTTTCTGGTTTTAATATACCTCATTTTAATAATTCAACCTGTCTTTCAGCTTATGCAGATGATCTAGCTGTAATGGTCAACACACAGACAGATGTGAATCTTTTAACTGATGTTTTAGAAGATTTTAAAGTTTTATCATCTGCTAAAATCAACTGGATTAAAAGTGAGGCCATTTTAGTGGGAGAATGGGGAGACGACCAGCCCACACTACCAGGGGGTTTAATGTGGAAAAAGACTTGGGTGTCTACCTGGGCAGTGCTGAGTTTTTAAACAAAAACTGGGAGGGTATCATTGAAAGCATAAACGGCAGATTAAACAGATGGAAGTGGTTGGTCCCAAAAATGTCTTACAGAGGACGAGTGCTGGTCATCAACAACCTAGCAGCATCGTCCCTGTGGCACAAACTGGCATGTATGGACCCACCACCAAACCTGCTAGCAAGCATACAGGCCCTACTGGTAGACTTCTTCTGGGACAAACTGCACTGGCTACCACAAAGTCTTCTTCACCTGCCCAAAGAGGAAGGAGGACAGGGCCTGGTGCAGCTAGCCAGCAGAACTGCAGCCTTCCGCCTGCAGTTCATCCAGAGACTTCTCACTGGAGCGAGTGATGAAGGATGGAGAGCAGCAGCCTACACACTCCTACGCATGGTGGGAGGACTCGGACTGGACAGAACTCTGTTTTTAATGGACCCCACAGCACTGGACACCACTGGATTACCAGTATTTTATCAAAGACTTTTTAAAATCTGGACCTTTTTAAAAAAACAAAACAAAGGAAATCGAACGTTACACTGGCTGCTGGAGGAGCCCCTAGTCTGCAATTTATACAAGCAGAAAAAATAAGCTGGCACAAAGCACAGACTGTGACCCCAAAAAGATGATCTCCAGATTTGTCAAATCAAGAATTTTAATTGATTTTAATTTTTACAAAAATATGAAGGACATAAATATGTTTAAAACTATATGGTGCTGTGAGGAGACCTTGTGCTCAGTAGAAGATGACGAAATCATCTTTACCACATATTTTAACTAAAAAAAAAAAAAAAAGAAAAAAAAGCACAATAACTATATATGTTAAAAAAAAAGAACTATAATGTCTTAAAATGTCTTATTTATTTATTTATCTTTTTTTTTTTTTTTACCAATTATTTATAGGCGCAATCCTTATGCTGTTTATAAAACAAAATTTGTAAAATAAAGGATTGTAAAAGTCAAAAAAGTCTCTCTCTCTCTCTGTCTCTCTCTCTCTCTCTGTCTCTCTCTTTCTCTGACTGAACCTGAGAACAACAACACAAAATCTGGAATTATTTAAGAGTATGGCTATAGTTCTAGAATTCTTTGCCATGTTACACATTGATATCATCACATACCTCCTCTAAACACGTTCTGAAGTTGTGTGTTACCAAACTGGACAGGAGCTCATGTTTCTAAGTGTGATTGTAGATGGAGACAAAGTTAAATAGACCACTGACAAAACTAAACCGTATACAGGTGCAGCTCAATAAATTAGAATATCATCAAAAAGTTTGTTTTTTTGTCAGAAATATAATCCAAAAAGTAAAACTCATACATTATACATTTTTTTTTTTGTTATTTTGATGATTATGGCTTACGGTTAGTTAAAACACAAAATTCAAAAATCTCAGAAAATTTAAATATTACTTAATACCATTTACATTTTTTAACACAGAAATGTAAGAATACCGAAAACTATGAACATATACAGCACTCAATACTTGGTCGGGGCTCACTTTGCATAAATTCCTGCAGCAATGCGGCATGGCATGAAGGCGATCAGTCTGGCACTGCTGAGGTGTTATGCAAGCCCAGGTTGTTGCTCCTCTGAAGTGTCTATGGGGTTTAGGTTGGGTAAGTCTGCTTACCAGACAAGCACAGGGATACCATGGTACATAAAACCAGGTATTGGTACTTTTGGCAGTATGGGCAGGTGCCGACGAGTCCTGCTGGAAAATGAAATCAGCATCTCCATAAAGCTGGTCAGCAGAGGGCAGCATGAAGTGCTCTAAAACTTCCTAGTAGACGACTGCGCTGACCTTGGACCTGATAAAACACAGTGGGCCAACACCAGCAGATGACATGTGTTCCCAAATCACCACTGACTGTGCAAACTTTACACTGGACTTCAAGCAGCTTGGACTCTGTGCCTCTCCTCTCTCCCTCCAGACTCTGGGACCTTGATTTCCAAATGAATTCCATGAAATGCCAAACTGAATTCCATCTGAAAAGAGGTCTTTAGCAACAGTCCAGTCCTTTTTGCCCTTAGTCCAGATAAGACGCCTCTGATGTTGTCTCTGGTTCATGAGTGGCTTAACACACGGAATGCGACAGTTGTAGCCCACGTCCTGGATACGCCACGTCTGTGTGGTGGCTCTTGAAGCACTGACTCCAGCTGCTGTCCACTCATGTTCAATCTCCCCCAACTTCTTGAATGGGCCTCATTTCACAATCCTCACAAGGCTGTAGTTATTCCTGTTGCTTGTGCACCTTGTTTTTAATATTTTTTTTCTTCCATTCAACTTTCAGTTAATGTGCTTGAATACAGCGCTCTGTGAACAACCTGAACCAGACTGAGAGACCGTTTAAAGGCTCGGGGAACCTCTGCAGGTGCTTTGAATTAATTAGGTGATTAAAGTGTGACACCATGAGTCTCCAATATTGAACTTTTTTTTTATTTTTTACAATATTCTAATTTTCGGAGATACTGAATTTTAGGTTTTCATTTGCTGTAATTGTAACATACTACTGGAGACATAAAGAGTGTCTCACTCACTCACTCATCATCTGTACCACTTTATCCTGAGTACAGGGTCCCGTGGGGCCTGGAGCCTTCACAGGGCACGAGGCGGGGCACACCCTGGACACCCTCGTGCCAATCCATCACACACAAACACACACACAATCTGCATGTCTTTGGACTTTAGGAGGAAACCAGAGTACCTGGAGGAAATCCACCAAGGACAGGGAGAACATGCAAACTCCACACACACACACACACACACGCACACACGGGAATTGAACCTGGAGAGGTGAGGGAGGTGCTAGGCGAACACGCTAACCACTACACCACTAAAGTGTGTCTCATATTAATTTAATCAAATGTAATCAGAGGGAATCTTGTGGAAAGCTGGAATTTTCTGGAAAACGAAATACTATTTAAAAGAAAAATTGCCGCACTAACACACACGACATAAAGGTTTTGTAATTTTAAATGGCACTTGCTCCTTTAATGTTAAATCTTTTTTATTTAGTTAATTTTATTTTATTCTAAAACATATTTTTCTTTTTTTTCTTCTTTTTATTTAATGCCATTAATTATTTCTATTTAGTTTGAGGAGAATCTCAGCTGAACACAAATCCTCTGTTCTGTTCTGTTCAGTAATTTTCATGTTAATTAATCAACAAAATGAGCAAAAACGAAACCCGCTGCAGCCTTGTCACGTGCTCCTCGCGTGCCGATCGGACTCAGGACAACATGGCGGGTTTTGCATGCGCATGCGCAGAACACATCCTGCGCCTCTAACTTTCGCTTTCCTTCAGTCGGTAAGTTTCGTTTTCCTGATGTGGGGGATAAATAAAGCGCCTCTCATCGGCCGCGTCCCAGATCACACCAGCAGCCAGAGACAGAGAGAGACAGAGAGACAGCCTGAGGAGGACACTGTGCGGTTTGAGACGCAAAACTACAGCGAAACTCCACAACAACATCCTTCTCCTGCTCACTGACTTACCGACCTGCTTACTGAAGGCTTTACAGAGAGTTAAAGGTAAGACATCGGATTTAAAAACATCATTTTATTCATTATTAATGACTTATTTACACTTTGATATAAACATAAGACGACCTGTTGCAGAGGGCCACTGATAAAAATCACAGCAGTAATAATAACAATAATGTTCATCATCTTCCTGTGTAATACTGTATGTGTTTATTTCTTCATGCATAGACCTGTTGTGAATCTCTTTTATTATTATTATTATTATTTTATTTTTTTAAATTTTTTTAATTTGCCCTATTTAAGTATAAATTCTGGGAGAAAGAGTATTGTTTATAATTTATGGTTTTTAACCATTTAACCCTGTGTTATATCAGAAATTACATTTCCAAATAGTTTTTAAAATAGATGCAATTATTTAAAACATTTTGCTAAGAAGTTAATGTAGCTAACACATTATGCAATAGGTGTCAGGGATAACCCCTAGAGGGCGCCTAGCGCCCAGAGACTGTGTGTTTGTAGTTTGTTTAGTTTAACTTCATTTCCCAGTGTGCAACTCGATCAGGAGACATGGGCGCTCACCTGAACCAAGTTGGTTATTAGTTTCTGTATAAATAGTCTGTTTAAGTTTCAGTTCGTTGTCTTGCATCTGTTTAGTTAACTTAGTTCATGTCGGTAGCGTTTAGAGAGTAATTTCCATGGCTAGATTCGTGTATTGGTTGGTTTTCTTATAAAGTATATTTGCTTGTTTGATTTTCCCTGTTTTCATTATAATAAAACATCATTCTTTGAAACACCTGGACCTCTGCATTTATGCCTCGCACCCTATATCGTGACATTAGGCATTTATTTTCTCTGTCTCACGAACAAATGCTGCTGTCATTGTTTATGAACTGCATCATATACTGAACTGAACACAAGTTAAAACAAATGAGTTGCCATTTATACATTAAAATGTCTTTATATTCAATTTTTGCAGATCATTTTGTGTAAATGTCCGACTAAACATACCGTATAACTCCAGTGTTTTGTATATCCAGGACCGAAGTTATCTCACAATGGGAGTTAAGGGCCTCCAGACCTACATCAAGAACAGTGACGTTTTGAAAATTCGTTGCTTTAGAGAAAGCAAACTCATCATTGACGGATCGAATTTGTGCACCTGTCTTTACCTCGAGTCTCATCTGGACCAAGCGCACGGCGGAGATTACGAAGGATTTGAGAAAATAATCACGTTGTTTTTTAGGAATCTTAGTCTGTGCAGTATTGAGCCCTACGTGGTGCTCGATGGTGGGGATGACGCCAGTGGCAAAAAATTTGACACCAAGATGTCAAGACGTCAAGATAGACTCAGAAGCGCCCACGTCATGTCCAGAGGACATTCAGGAATAATTTTACCCATTCTCACCAAAAAAGTGTTCAAGCAGATGCTTCAGAAACTCAAAGTTCCCTTTATTCAGTGTCTGGGAGAGGCGGATTGGGAAGTGGCCGCATTGGCCAACGAGTGGAACTGTCCTGTTCTGTCCAACGACAGCGATTTTTATATTTTCAGCCTCAAGTGTGGATTTTTGCCCATCACTCATTTCCAGTGGAGGAAAGTGAGTCTGCTGAGACGCAGTGCAAAAAAACATTACATCCCTACCAAGTCATACCATATTCATACTTTATGTAATGCTTTTAACCGCATGAACAAGTATCACCTTCCACTTTGTGCCACCATCCTGGGAAATGACTATACCAAACTGGACAAGAGTTTGTTTCCAAACTTCTCAAAGTTTTCAACAAGACCTGGAGGAAGCGCTCAGATCGATGGCTTACTCATTTGGCTGTCACGGTTCCCCAGCCCGAAAGAAGCCATCACTGCTCTCCTCAGCCCCCTGGGGAAGAACAGGAATTCAGCCAGCATGCGAAAAGCAATATATCAGGGAATGGCAGAGTACAGACTCAGTCCCAGCTCCATAGCCCAGTTCTTCATAAGTGGAGAACCACCGATAAGGCCTCCAGGCCCTTTACAGAACCTGCCAGACTGGACTCTGAAACCTCTGGCAGAAGGCAAAATGGCTTCCATCATCATTAAAGTCCTGACACAGCAGAGCATCATGTTGAACATTCAGGTGGAGGATTTTGGTCTGAGTAGCAGCAATGAGACGTCTCAGCTGATTAGGCAGGTGACGTATGGCGTTCTGCTGTGCACCAGGTGGCAGAAAGTCAGTAAACGCAGCACTTCTTCTGGAGAGGAACAGCAATATAACGTGGAGGAAATCAACAGGCAGGGAATGACACTGACCAGCTCCTTGGTTCTAGCTCGTCTACCAAGCTGTGTACCAGACCTTCACCTGGACTCGCTGTGGGAGGTAGCACTGAGGATTTATCTGTTAATCACTATGATTTACCTAAACTGGTGAGATTAGATGTGCCTTTTTATTTTACAAATCACAATTTCCAAAAGTCATTACTTAGGACCCTTTCTATTTATTCTGTACATGCTAACCCCTGTGTGGGATCTTCTGTTCCAGTCACCGGAGAATGTACGCCTGCAGGTCCTGTTGGATGCTCTGTGTGTGTCTCCGGTGTTCAATTCACTCCTCATCCCAGCAAATCTGCAGCTAGCCGTGTACGTCACAGGTTTCTGGCTAAATCATGCACAACCTGAGCCAACAGCTGAAATGTTCTGGGCTTTACTCATCAACCTGGTCTACGGACACCTGTGCAGAGAACATCAGACCGCAATCGGTAAAGAGCAGACTGATCTTTATATAGATAGTCTGATAAATAAATAAATAAATATTGAAATAGATAAACCAAATCAAGTTATAAACGAAAACAAATAGTTAAAGTTCATACAAGAAATAATTAAAGTTCAACCCTAGATATTTAAAGGTTAAACCCAAGACAGTTAAAGAACAAATTGAGATATTTAGAGATCAAACTTAAATAGTTAAAATCAAACCAGAGACAGTTAAACGAAACAAAGATAGAGTTAAATATTGGCCTACGTTAGTTAAAGACAGCTAAAGATTAAACTGAGATATTTAAAAATAATAAGAATAGATTGTTCCATGGCGGCACGGTGGTGTAGTGGTTAGCACTGTCGCCTTGCACCGCCAGGGTCCGGGTTCGATCCCCGGCCAGGCTCGATTCCCGTCTCTGTGTGCATGGAGTTTGCATGTTCTCCCCGTGCTTGGTGGGTTTCCTCCGGGTTCTCCGGTTTCCTTCCACAGTCCAAAGACATGCTGGTTAGGTTAATTGGCGTTCCTAAATTACCCGTAGTGTGTGAATGAGTGAGTGTATGTGTGTGTGTGTCTGTGCCCTGCGATGGATTGGCACCTTGTCCAGGGTGTACCCTGCCATGTGCCCTAAGTCTCCTGGGATAGGCTCCAGGCCCCCCGTGACCCTGAATACAGGATTAAGCGGTATAGATGATGAGTGAGTGAGTGAGATTATTCCACATGCACATGTTCCAGATTGCTGCAGCAGCACTTTATTGCTTAAAAGATTTATGACTTTCCCTCAGAATTGTGACTTGTCTTTTGGACATGTGGTTGATGTCTCCTGTTCTTCTCCTGTGCGCAGAGGCAGGAACTGTGATTTTGAGGATTAAAAGCCTTCAGGATCGCAAAGGTGAGAAGCATTTGGACCTGGAGCTGGCTCACGCTTACTGTCAGTGGCTGTCCTGTCTGAAGTACAGTCTCACTCTGAGCCAGCTGCTGAACCATCCAGTGCCCGAGCCGGAGCTAGTGTGGTACGTCCACTTCTTATTCTGTTTTTTTTTTCCTCAGGAATGATGCTCGCTCAAACTATCAGGGATGTGGGTGATTCATGCTTCTCGAATCACTTCCTACTGTAGTTCTGTCCGACGTCCTTTTCCACTCTTCACCCCGCATGTCGACTACCTGCTCAATATGGCTGTATTATTTGATCTCAAACTCCAGGTGTTTTCTCAAACGCCTTTATGGACAACTCTCTGGCTCTTCACACTGGCTCAGATGTGTACCTGATCATTTTACTCCACATGTTCTAATATTCTGGACAAAATTGCACCCATGAAACTAAAAGCCAAAGACAACAGTGGCAACCAGTCAATACGGGGCGCAGGGACGCCGCCCTCCTTAAAGTTAGGCAGAGAAGAATGCTACTTTAACATGTAATTTTTAACATAATAATTATTTATTTTAATAATGAAATAAAGTCATTTAGTCTGCTGTATTTATTAAGATAATTTATTTGCAATTAAAAAAATCTAAACCGTATTACGTTCATTTGTGTTGGTGTACGCGGGGCGCCGGGCAAACGAGTGTCTATGTAGGCAGTAAATTTTTGAAAAGCATGTGACCTGAGGCTGAGCTCTGATTGGATTTTGTCAAATCATCCTTGGGGCGGAGCACAGTGCGCCCCGAACCCTCCCACTTTTGTTCTTAGCGAATCAATAATGTTTTTAAATATTTGGGCTCATGTGATTGGACCATGTGATTCTCAACCAGTCTTTTCCAGCACTTCTTATAGAGAGCGGAGCTGCTGACTGGATGGGATGTGAGTCAGGACTTTATTTTATACTAGTAGCAATGACGTGCAGTCACCTGATAAATGCCTATTTACAGGCGAGTATTAAAAGTTTAATTTTAATTTTGTTTGCATTCCACCAAAAAGTTTTGCACCGGCCGCCACTGATCATTACAGGACCCACTGATAAATGACAATACTTGTACCCCAAGGAGACACTGCAGGAATGCAGAACGTAAATGGAGAAAGGACAGGCTTCACATCTTCCTGGAAATACTTGAAAGATTCTCTGGCACAGTACCAAGAAGGCGTAAAAACTGCAAAATCTGAGAACTTGCCAAAAATGATCAACTACAACTGTCATCGCCCACAAGTGCTTTTTAATGTAACAAGTGCTGTAATTCACCCTCAACTAGCTTGTGCAGCCTTGAATTCCAAAGATTGTTTTTAAACATTTATGGATTATTTTGTTGACAAAATAGCATCAGTGAGACAGGGCCTCATAGGACAGGACCCTGAGAGCACCAATGCTCCTCAGCTGGCTTTGAATTTCACTTCGATTTCTCTCTCCATTCCTTCTGACATTCATCCTTCATCCTCTTCTAGATGTAGTATCGACCGGACTACTAAAGGAGGTTTTTAGTTGCATATGGGTCCTTGCCTTGTAGCTTTTTTCAATGACTTTTTAATGACTGAATGAATGTTTTTAAACATCCTGTTGTCACTCTCTGTTTAATTAGCCGTTTTAGCTCATTTTAGATCTATTTCACACTTACTTACTAGAGAAGCTTGTATTTTGTCAATTGCAACAATTTTTCAATGACAGTCCAATTCAGGAGAAAGTTTTTCAGTCTGGTTTTAGAACATGTCACAACACTGAGTCTGCACTTTTAAAGATTCACAACAATATAATGCTAGCAAGAGATAGCGGCTTCCTGGTTGTATTGACCCAACTTGACCTCACAGCAGCCCTCGACACCATAGACCACAAGATTCTTATCTCTAAAAACCTGATTGGAATCCAGGGTACAGTGCTTTACTGAGGTTTTTTTTGTGAGATGGCGTGACATCACATCCTCGAGCATGCCTCAACTCTATGGTGTGCCACAGGGATCAATGCTTGGCCAGGTGTTGTTCTCCCTATGTATGCAGATATCTCTGGGTAATATCGTTAGAAAATACAATGTCTCATGTCACTTTTATGCTCATGACATCCAATTATATGTTCCTTTAAAACCAGATTCACTTAGTGTGCTCCAGTCCTTGTCCATCTGTTTAACTGTCATTGAGTATTAAAGAGAATACGTGTGAATACATTTAATGCACAGGAGCAGCCTTAGTTTAATTCTTAGAGGGATTGCTCCAGATTCCAAAAATGGCGTTTGAAAACTAGACGTCATATTTTACAGTAATTTGCATTTTGCTAAGCAAGTGACATCTGCAGGAAAAACAAGCTTCTTCCAACTTTGTCTTTTATCAAAGGTGAAGCCTTTTGTTTCACGGAAAAAGCCACTCATGCTTTTATAAGTTCCAGACTGGATTACTGACACATTCAGTGATTACTGATTACTCAATCGCCTACAGCTGGTTCAGAATGCTGCAGCGGGGCTTTTAACAGGTCCAGTACCAATAAGCGTGCACACACACCGCCCCGGTCCTTTCCTCTCTCCACTGGCATCAGGTACAGAATTCAATAGAAAATCGTATTATTTGTTCTAAAATCTCTGTCTGGTATGGCCCCAGCCTGTGTAGATGATCTTATCCATCTGTGCACCTATAGATGAACTCTGAGGTCTGATAATCATGTACTGCTCGAAGTGCCTAGAACAAGATACAACCATGAAGAGATTGTACTTTCTCAGTGGCAGCTCCTGAGCTCTGGGATTCTCCTGATCTCACTTGTGAAAGGGAATTCTCTACCTCCAAAGCTAAATTAAGGATTTAATATGAATATATATTTATTGATCAAAGCCTTTGTTTTATAGTAGAGGGTGTGCTTAGTCTCCTGCTTTTCTATGATTGAAACAATTATAGTGCTTTTAATAATTCATTTTATTTTCTCTTGTTTTAGTTTTATTATTTACATTTATTTACTATTTACGTCTATAATATTACTATATTTTATTACTTTTATGTTAACCTTAATTTTATTACTACTATATAATCGGTACATAGATATATGTGCTTAGAATTGGAAGAGGTTTTATAGATCATTACAGATAAACTCTCTGCTTAACCTCACCCAAGGGTATTAAACAAACTTCTGCGATGTAATTTAAAACATTTTAAAAGTCATAGGCGTGGGCGTGTCAGATAACCTGATTGACAGCTTGATAAAGCACAATGCAGTGAAAATAAGATATGATTGTAATCTGTGTGTGTGTGTGTGTGTGATACAGCAGCTTTTTAACCGTTTCGAAACGGTTTAGTTTTGCTGGTGAAGCTTAACAAGGTCAGAATTAATTTGTCACGCTCTTCTGTACAAAAACAGAAACATTGAGAATGTATATAATATGAGTGTTAGTTCGTCAGCTTGTGTAGCATGTGTGCTTTAATGATAAAAATGATATAAAAGACGCTAACATTAATGAGTGATGTGTTATTGCTGAGCTGTGATCCAGGTTCAGCAGTGTGTGATCTCTGTGTGTTCTTCAGGTTATACAACGGCCCTCTGGTGCACGCCGTCGCTCACGAGCTGATGAGGGGCATCGAACCCGAGTCTCTTCTTGCTGGAGCCTCTTTAGCCCTGGAGCTTTACCGAAATCTACAGGCCATACTGGAGCGCGAGCTGGACAACGACTTCCTCATGAGAATAAGGACGAGGGCGGGGCCGCGGGGACGCA
The DNA here is from genome assembly GCA_030347435.1 of Clarias fuscus. NCBI lineage: Eukaryota > Metazoa > Chordata > Actinopteri > Siluriformes > Clariidae > Clarias > Clarias fuscus. Next base: position 26,141,162 of record CM059226.1, on the reverse strand, counting down.
GAGTACACGGCGATCCGGCGGACGAACTGAGCAAAATGTTTAAAAATCTGATGCCCAATGAAGAGGACAATGACGACGGTGACAAGATCTACGAGGAAACCTGCAGCGTTCGCACCAGACACGTGAGCCGAGGTCACATCGAGGATCCGAGAGCCAAGAAGTACGAACGCGTGAAGTGGTGCTAGATACGACTGAACAGCTTTGCTCTCAGAAACTACCATCACTTTAATCATTTAGTCACTTTAATCACTCACACATTATTAATAAACAAAAAAGGAAATTATTCCCAGCACATCATCTTCATCCTGATTTTAATTAACTGTGGGATTTTACAGTGAAACGTCTCATGAATTGTACCAGACATATTTTTTTACTCCACAAGGGGGCGTGTTTATTACTCAGTTGTGTATCAGCATGTGCATGGAGTGCTGAACGACCCTGCCATGGCAGTACATCAGCATCAGCACCATAAAACCCTGAGCTGGTTTACACACGTGTCAGAGTAAAATTCTTGCAGTCATGTAACACACGTAATACACATATATTAATCAGCGCGTTAGTTACTGTGTTCAATTTTACTGATGATGTATTAATGGTGAAGTTAAAGAATAATAATAATAATAATAATCAGCATTATTATAATCATTGCGTCCACTAAGGCAGTGCGGAGATCATGTGCATGTGCCAGGAGCAGAGATGGAAATGATTATTAGAAAATATAATTGTGTTGAAAGTTGCTGTGGGGTTTCAGTGTTTGGTTTTTATCACTGTGGGAATAAATGTATTTATATTGGACTGTAATTAAATCGCTGTGAAAAACAATGACAAGGAAATAGTTCATCAAATGCTTAAAAATATCTTAGCAGAAGTTTTGTTGACTTTTTTCCTTTAAATGATGGGACTCAATGTATACATATAATAAAGGTTAAAGTGCAAGACTAATTCTGTGCATTGAAGATAAAAAGAGAAAAAAATATTTAGGGGGATGAAAGATGAGCAATAGAACACAACAAGGTGGTTTTTGGGATTCAGTCCTCACTTTTAGCAGAGCGTGTGTGTGTGTGTGTGTGTGTGTGTGTGTGTGTGTGTGTGTGTGTGTGTGTGTGTGTGTGTGTTCATTTGTGTACATTCAAGCAGTCAGGACTGGATCACAGTTCGACAAATCCTGCTTCTCTGTAACTTTTGCTTTCCTTCAGTCAGTAAGTTTTGTTTTCCTGATGAGAAAATAAAGTGCATTAGTCATCAGTCACACAGTCGCCCCAGCAGCTCGCGCCTGAACAAAGCCAGCGTTATTCTGGGAGAGCCTGAGAGAACGCCTTTTATTAACCATTAATGACTTACTCTTTCTTCTTCATAGAAACATAAGCTTTTAATTTGATGACATTGCACTCGTACAGTATAAACACATAAAAATATGATGTAATATGAGGGCTGCATTTATGGAAGGTATTTCCAAAGTGGGTGTAACTTCTTTATTAACTAATTAAGGAGGTTCGCACTGTGTAACTCTTCCTCTCTACAAAGGAATTATACAACATCATCTCCATCACAAGCCATGCATTTACTCCACTGCTGAAACTGACTCTCAAATCCTCTTTGTGGCAGTTGAGTGTCTTGCGCTGCGTGGTTTGTCCTCAATGCTGCTTCCCTCCTCTTTAATCATCTTCATCCAGCTGTGCACGTCGCGCTTGTCTCGTCTCACAGGTCGTAGGTCCCGTAGTCAGAGTGAAACAGACGCCCTGATCTCTGGAGACACGCAGGTCCAGTCAACTCCATCATCAGTCTCACAACGTAATCATCATCATCATCATCATCATCATCATCGTATTACTAACTGCCCGAACAGCTTGTGTAATTACATGTATCTCTAAAAGCTCTGTGTGCAGTGAGAAGTGTTCAGAACGATCTAATACTGTTAGTTTCTGAACAGTTCTGACAATAGGGGACGTTCTTGTGTTACTGTGAGGTCTATCATCTCCTGTGTGTTGATTATTAACTCTGCACTTACTGCATTCTTATTCTTCTTGTTGATGAGGATGATGATGATATAAATAACATTATTCATAATACTTACTATATATATTACTTCTTATTAATAATAGGTGAATTAATTACATTTTAGCAATGTATTATATTAATACTATATTTTTTTGTACTTTAAAAATTAAAATCTCATTCAACAACAATTTATTATTATTATTATTATTATTATTATTATTATTTCATATAGGTTATTAGAGTGTTATACACTCTCCATGGTTATACACACTCCAGCTGTGTTACTCTATATTCTTATTTTATATAAATATATAACGTTTTTGGTGACAAACCTGTCTGAGTGAAAGCGTCTCTGATCCTCTGCCCGATGCAGAAACCTCTGAATCGCAAACCAACAGCCCGCTGAGACATCACAGGCATTATATCTGTAACCAAATCTGTCATTTACAGGTCCGTTTAAATAAACTTCATTTTACGTACAACACATGGTGAGACATCTTGTTTTCTCAGCTACACGGCTCGTTTTCAACCCTCCCAGGTTTCCCTAAACACCCCAAGGTGGTGTTCTGCTCTCTGCAATTCACTTCAATTCAATTCAATTTTATTTGTATAGTGTTTTTAACAATTGTCATTGCAGCTTTACACAATTAAAAGAAAATTATGGAAGTTTGAACAAGATGAGCGAGCCGAGTGCAACGGTGCTGAGGGACAAACTCCCTGAGATGGTAACAGGAAGAAACCTTGAGAGGAACCAGACTCAACAGGGAACCCATCCTCATCTGGCTGATAACGGAGAGCAGGGATTTGATCTGCACTCATACTGTGTGTTAGGAGGCTGGAGGTTCAGTATAACAGGAGACGTGTTTAAGTTCATATGGAGTCCAGTTGGTTATTGGAGACTCGGGTAGACTGTAGGAAACTCCAGTCCTGAACTATCGAGAGACTGCAGTCACGAGTCCTCAGAGAACAGAGAACTATGTAACTCAACAGAGAGAGAGAGAGGAGAGATAACAGGTAGGTCTGGTCACAGTCACATAATGTATAAGGTGAATGTGTATTTAGTGCAAAGTGCAAGCAGGGACTCCGGCAGGATTAACTATGACATCATCACTAAAAGGGAGAGCCAGAAGGAAACACAGACATGAGGGGGAACTGAGATGTAAAGCAACCAATCACCTCACCGTCAACAAACCTGAGTGAACAATGAGAGTGGGGAGGACAGCATCTAAACATACCAGTTCACCAGAATACTCTACGTCCATGAGTCCCCCAGATCTGCTCCTTTACCTAAGGTTCATCTATTTACAAAAATGCATGGCTAAATAAATAGGTTTTTAGCCTAGACTTAAACACTGAGACTGTGTCTGAGTCCCGAACATTAATAGGAAGACTATTCCATAACTTTGGGGCTTGCAGTGCCAATGCAGTGTAGATAAGATAGGGGTGATGTGCTCGTATCTTCTGGTTTTAGTGAGGACTCTCGCTGCTGCATTCTGTACTAACTGAAGCTTGTTTATACACCTAATTGAACAACCAGACAGTAAGGCGTTACAATAGTCCAACCTAGACGTGATAAAAGCATGAACTAGTTTTTCTGCATCATTTAGTGATAATATGTTTCTTATCTTGGCAATATTTCTAAGGTGAAAGAAAGCTATCCTGGTGATATTATCTACATGAGCTTCAAACGAAAGGCTGGAATCTATAATCACACCGAGGTCTTTTACTGTTGCACTTGATGGAACAGAAAGGCCATCTAAAGTTACAGTGTGATCAGAAAGCTTACTTCTAGCTGCATGCGGTCCTATGACTAGAACTTCTGTTTTATCAGGATTAAGCAGAAGGAAGTTAATTAGCGTCCAGTCTCTTATTTCCTGCACACGTTTATTTATTAAGCAACTTCAACTTTATTAAGCAATGACTTCCTGTAGCTGCTCGTATCAAATTCAAAACCCTGATGATCACCTACAAAGCTAATAACGTCACCCAGCTACTTTGCACTGCACCACGTTCCCTCTGATCATCCAGCACCAGAACCATCACTCAGGGATCGAGGAAGACTATGTGTATAGAGTGTTTCCTGTTCTGGCACTTAGAAGGTGGAGTGAACTTCCTCTAGATGTACAGTATGTACAGATGAGTCTCTGCCAGTATCTTTAAACGATGACTCAAAATCTATTTCTTATATTTGGATTAATCCCTCCACAAAAAAGAGAAAAAAACAAACAAACCCTTTCCAACAGTGTTTGACTGATGACACTTAGGGCGTTTTCACACTGGTAACGTTCTGTTCCGTTCTGTACCCGAGCACGATTTCTCCCCCTCCCCAATCCCCCCGCAGGTCTGCGTTCACACTGTAATAGCGATTGTGATCCCGGGGACACTTGCGTATTTACACAACCGGAAACAGTAGGTGGCGGTAGAGAGGTAGTTGGTTTGTTTTTCGCGGGAAAAAAAAACTAAGAAAGAAGAAGAAACGCTACTCGGGTCATGAACTGTGAGACACCTGTTAATGCTCCGTGTGGATGTTTTTATTTTTATGACAAAAACAACGACACTGTAAACAACATGCCTACTGACACATCTATCGCGCGACTCAGAGGGTGAAATGAGCGCGCGCTGCACGGACACAGCACAAGGCACTGAGGAATGACTTTACATCTCTACTCTGTAAGGTGAGGAATCAGGTGTGTCCACATTCTCTACTGATTCCCAGTCAAATAGAAATAAAGTGCTCATTAAACATTACTTTCTTTAGTCATAGCACATTTAAAATTTGTACTTTATCATAAACAGAAAGTGTTTATGTACACTGTAAATTAATCACAGATGTGAACAATGAATCAATGCAATAAATGCTACAAATAAATATAATGCCTGCTAGAATAAAGTTAAACAAATAGCATAGATACATATAATAAATGATAAATATCTAATCATGCATTTTTCTGTTCTCCTCAGGATCATCTGGGTTTAGAGAGGGCTGGTGTGTGATGGCAGGATGTCCCTGTGTCCAGGAGAGACCAGGAATGGACACTAAATACTCCTATTAAGAAGACAACATTCCTACAAGAGAGATGCTTGTGCTCTTTTTTTCTTACCTTGCTATGTGTAGATTTTCAAACTTAGCCGAGATGCTGAAACTATTTAATTTAAAACCTCACCATGCATCAATGTTTAGTGTTTAACATGTTTTGTGTGCCGTGTGTTTATATTGTATTTTTGTAAATGTAAAAATAAATGTATACTGTAAAATCCAAGCTGAGTGTCGGGGGATTTGGAATAGAGACAAAGTACTGGATAGAGTGCAAAATGTTTTATTAAACATTATTAAATAAAAATATAATAAAAGTAAATTTTGTAACAAAAGTAGCTGTCAAATAGGACAAAAAATATAAACATTAAAATGTAGAATATTTTATATTTACTTGTACTTGCATAGCAAGAGGGTGTGTGTTAATGAAATGAAGACAACAGTTGGTCCATCGTCTGCATCAACGTCCTATTCGATCTCTTGCTGTTCCTTCCTCTGAATCTGTAGTCAGAACTCCTCCATCTAAATCTGAGATTTCATGCAGCATTATGAGTCTCCTGCTCTGCACGTCAGGTTTAGTCTCTTTCTTCTGTTGTTATCTGGTCTTGTGCTGCTGTCAGAGGTCTCAGTCTGTGTTTCCTCCAGTGTCTGTCTGCAAGAAAGTATAAACACAAAAAATCAGCTGAAAGTTGCAACCATAACAGCTTGAACAAATTAAATTTTTCCAACATTTACATTTTGTCACCCCAATCACAGATAACCTGAAACTGTGTGTGGAGCTTATGTGTCTCATCAGCGTCTCAGTGTTTATAAGTGTCTCTGAGATGTGTTGGAGAATATACATGAAGGTTATATAGAACATATGATTAAAGAGTAAAGTGTCTGTAACTCTAATAGCTACATAAGCACAACACTGGAGTTGATCACATTCTGCTCTTCTGAACAGTGAAATGATCTGAGACCTTAAAGTGAGCAGACATGAGGAGCCTTCAGAGTGAACTTTACTGTGAGCTAATGTGAAAGGATCATCCTGTAGATCTTATTATAAGCATTTAAATGTCACCACGAGATCCACAGACAGTTACCTGGAGATGTGGTGATGATATGAGACTCTCTTTAACAGTGTTAATAACAGGAGTTAACAGTATTTAATATGAACTCACCGCTCACGCGCAGGCTCTCTGCTGGACCAGGCTCCACGCTGTCCGGTTCCGATGATGAAGGTAGATGTTGTCGTGGGTCAGAGGGGTTCCGACTCAATCACACCGGATGGTTTTTATCCTATTATTTATCTTTTCCTCACTTCAGTATCGCAGCGCGCGCTGTGTGCTGCACGAGCCGCAGTGTGTTTAAACCCGCGCGGCATCGCTCAGTGCTGCTGTACGCGCGCGCGTCTAAATACTTCCGTAAATATCGGAGTTTTTATGTGTAGTGTCCGATTATCTCCGGATATTTTCGTCTGTCTAAATTTCTAGCAAATGCTATACTTCGCCATCACTTCACAGAGATTCTTCAGTAGCCTAGTTTGTTTGTGTACGGAGTCGAACTGGAATTACGTCACTTCCTCTTTTGAGCACAAGCGCGTACTTATGTCCCGCCTTCCGTTCTCGGGAAGGTGTGAATCGTTCCCGAAACCACCTCTGCAATCGATCCAGGGACTCGTTCCCGAGCGCGGAACGATTCGGAACGATTACATTCTCACAGACAAAAATCAACTGGTCCCGGGGCCAAGTGTACTCGGAAACGGATCCGGGACCCCAGTGTGAAAACGCCCTTAGTCACTTAGTAACCCAGTGTAAGGATCTGTCCAGTGAGGGAAACTTCAAAGCACACAAAAATAGGAAGGTCTGCCAAATGCCTAAATGTAAATAATAAAAAAATTAATAAATTAAATAAATGAACTAATTAAATAGTATATTAAATAACAGCATGCCATGTTTTAATAAATAAATGAATAAAATTACAGCATTAATTAACTAACTTAAATGAATGAATACATAAACTGATAACAGTAACAGCAGTAACAGCATACAAAGCACAACACATCCTGTCCTCTGACTTTCTTTTCTCAGTAAGTTTCATTTTACTGCTGAGGGACAAAAGCGAGTCGCATCGGGCGCGTCCCAAATCTCACCAGCAGCCTGCTTCTAAGCAACGCTCTTATTCACAGTTAGAGACAGTTAGAGACAGTGAGAGACAGAGACAGCCTGAGGAGGACACTGTGCGGTTTGAGACGCGAAACTACAGCGAAATTCCACAACAACATCCTTCTCCTGCTCACTGACTTACCGACCTGCTTACTGAAGGCTTTACAGAGAGTTAAAGGTAAGACATCGGATTTAAAAACATCATTTTATTAATTATTTCAATATAGTTTCTGGGAGATGAACAGTAATGTTTAAAATTTGTGTTTTTTTTTACCCATTGTTATATCAGAAGACATAAAACACAGAAAAATCATTTGTTCAGAACTTACTGTACATACATTAACTGTTTTTGTTTTTTAATATACTCATTAATCTATACAATTATTATACAATTTTCTTTCTCTTGAACAATTGTTGCTGTTATTATAATAATGATAAACTGCATCATAAACTGAACTGGACACAAGTTAAAACAAATGAGTTACCATTTATACATTGTCTAGAATAGTGCTTTCTTTATATGCAGAATATTTTGCATAAATGTCCAACGTAACCTACTTAACTTCAGTGTTTGTATATCCAGATTCAAACTTGCCTCACAATGGGAGTTCAGGGTCTGCAGAGCTACATCGAGAAGAGTGACTTTCTGAAAAGTCACTACTTTAGAAAAAGCAAACTCGTCATTGATGGATCCAATCTGTACTACAATCTTTACTTCAGGTCTTCTCTGGACCAAGCACACGGCGGAGATTACGAAGGATTTGAGGAAATTGTCACGTTGTTTTTTAGGAATCTTAGACTGTGCAGCATTGAGCCCTACGTGGTGCTCGATGGAGGGGACGACGTCAGTGGCAAAAAATTGGACACCAATAATGAAAGACGTCAAGATAGAATCACAAGAGCCTACACCGTGTCCAGGGGAGGTTCAGGAGACATTTTACCCATTTTTGTGATAAATGTGTTCATGCAGATCCTCCGAAAACTCGCAGTTCCCTTTATTCAGTGTCTGGGAGAGGCGGATTGGGAAGTGGCCGCGTTGGCCAACGAGTGGAACTGTCCTGTTCTGTCCAACGACAGTGATTTTTATATCTACAGCCTTGAGAGTGGGTATTTGCCCATCAGTCATTTCCAGTGGAGGGAAGTGAGACAAAATAATTTCATCCCTACCAAGTCATACCATGTTCATACTTTATGTAATGCTTTTCAAGGCTTGAACAAGCATCACCTTCCACTTTTTGCCACCATCCTGGGAAACGACGTCACCAAACTGGACAAGAGTGTGTTTCCAAACTTCTCTACCAGACCTGGAAGAAAGGCCCAGATTCATGGCTTACTCATTTGGCTGTCACGGTTCCGCAGCCCAGAAGAAGCCATCGCTGCTCTCCTCAGACCTCTGGGGATAAACAGCAATTCAGCCAGCATGAAAGACGCAATACATCAGGGAATGGAAGACTACCGACTCAGGCCCAGCTCCATAGCCCAGTTCTTCATGAGTGGAGAACCACCGATAATGCCTCCAGGCCCTTTACAGAACCTGCCAGACTGGACTCTGAAGCCTCTGGCAGAAGGCAAGCTGGCTCCCATCATCATTCAAGTCCTGATACTGAGGAGAGTCATGATGGGCATTCAGGTGGAGAACTTTGGGCTGAACAGCAGCAGTAAGATGTCTCAGCTGATTAGACAGGTGACGTACGGCGTTCTGCTGTGTACCGGGCGTCAGAAAGTTGGTGATTGCAGCACTTCTTCTGGAGAGGAACAGCAATATAACGTGGAGGAATACGACAGGCAGGGAATAAACCTGACCAGCTACATGGTTCCAGCTGTTCCACCAAGGCGTGTAACAGACCTACACCTGGACTCGCTCTGGGAGGTAATGCTGATGGTTTATCTCAGTTTTACTATTAGTCATTATAATGTAATGGAACTTCTTTTTATTTTACAAATCACGTATTATAAGAGTTTCCCAAGGAGTCCCACATGGTTCTCTATTAGGACACTTTCTAAGAGACTAACTCTTGCTTCTGTGATTTACCTGTAGGCTCGGTGATGCCTATAGAACAGGGGTTCTCAAACTTAATATTGAAACTTCCAAATCTGACTTGTAGTCAAGGTCAAAGTTCCAGATGCAAAGCAAATGACTTTTATTAAACTTGCTTGTAATTTACAGGGCTAGGTCTGGCTTGACTTGCCGTGTAGTCCAGATCCAAGCTGGAGTCTGGACTTTGAGAAGCCCTGCTATGCTCTGCTATACAATATTAAAAATTTATGGCTGCAAATTTACCAGCTCTGTGCACATAAAGTCTGCTCTTTCAAAGATTAATGAGCTTCAGCTGAGAAGAGACGACAGGGTGTAATTGTTACCACAGACAAATCCATAATTAAAATAAACTTCTTTTATCTACATAAATTACATGCATCCAGTCGTGCAGATACCCTAGTTCAGAATTTTATTTTTCAATAAAAAATGATTACGTTTATAAATCACTGAAATTATTTATGATTATTAACATAATATTTCGTGATCTTCTGTTCCAGTCACCGGAGAATGTACGCCTGCAGGTCCTGTTGGATGCTCTGTGTGTGTCTCCGGTGTTCAATTCACTCCTCATCCCAGCAAATCTGCAGCTAGCCGTGTACGTCACGGGTTTCTGGCTGAAACATGCGCAGCCCAAACCAACAGCCGAAATGTTCTGGGCTTTACTCATCAACCAGGTCTACGGACACCTGTGCAGAGAACATCAGACTGAGAAAGGTAAAGATTAGACTGAGATAGGAACAGATAGACAGATCAGGATAGTTAAAGAACAAACTGGGATAATGATTAGATAAGAGTAGATGAATAAGATAATTAATTAGGTAATTAAAGATCTTAACAAGATAGTTCAAGATACTGTACAACCTAAGATACTTTAAGATCAAATCTGAGATAAATAAAGATTAAACCCAAGCTAGTTAAAGAGCAGAGACAGATTTCTATTGAACATGGCAGTGAATAGTGAATAGTGTGGAACTATTGATCGGAAGGTTAAAAAACAAATATTATATTTAAATACCATAAATGTAAACACATTTAGAGATTAAACCAAGATATAGTAAAAGATTTTTTTAAAGATTAATACATTAAATGGAGACAGTTAGACACTAAATCAAGGTAGTTAAAGATCAAACAGCAATATTCAGAGATCAAGACATGTTTATCTACATCCGCTCTGTTCCTGTAGCACACCTCGAGTTCATGTCTTAAAGTGCTAAAAAGTGAAATCCTATAATTATAGTGTGCAGTGTGAGTTCTGTAATAGATTATTCCACATGCACATGTTCCAGATTGCTGCAGCAGCACTTTATTGCTTAAAAGATTTATGACGTTCCCTCAGAATTGTGACTTGTCTTTTGGACATGTGGTTGATGTCTCCTGTTCTTACGCAGAGGCAGGCACTGTGATTTTGAGGATTAAAAGCCTTCAGGATCGCAAAGGTGAGAAGCATTTGGACCTGGAGCTGGCTCACGCTTACTGTCAGTGGCTGTCCTGTCTGAAGTACAGTCTCACTCTGAGCCAGCTGCTGAACCATCCAGTGCCCGAGCCGGAGCTAGTGTGGTACGTCCACTTCTTATTCCTTTTTTTTTTTTTTTTATCTATATGAGTGTAAATTCATAACAGCATTATCAACTTAAAGCATCTCTATGGAGTCTTATCCAGAAAGATGAGTTCTTATAAGTAAGTAAAGATACATGTGCTTAGAATAGAAAGAAGATGTAGATCATGTTTTGTAGATTTGTAGATAATTACAGTTAAACTCTCTGATTAACGAGTAAACAGTGAGTCATAAAACCTCACCATGGAGGCTGTAGTTATTAAAAAATGTAATAACTGCAATGTAATTGTATAAAAATTGATTGATTGACACCTGGATAAAGTACAAAGTGGTGAAAAAGCACGTGAGATCACTCAGGGTGTTTTGGGACAAAATGAAAACTTTGGAAGTTAAAAAGAGCCTAACAGTTCTGGGGTGGAGTCAACCACGATCAGGCCCCTCCCACCTTCAGGTCTTAAACCATCTTGGGGTTCAAGATAATTCAATTCAATTCAATTCACTTTTATTTGTATAGCGCTTTTAACACTTGAAATTGTCATAAAACAGCTTTACACAATCAAAAGAATTAGTGAAGTGTGTATGAGATGTGTGAGTGTGTGTGAATCAGAATGATCAGATGGTCCCTGATGAACGAGCCGAGGGCGACGGTGCTGAGGGAAAAACTCCCTGAGATGGTAACAGGAAGAAACCTTGAGAGGAACCAGACTCAACAGGGAACCCATCCTCATCTGGGTGATAACGGAGAGCAGGGATTTGATCTGCACTCATACTGTGTGTTAGGAGGCTGGAGGTTCAGTATAACAGGAGACGTGTTTAAGTTTGGTTATTGGAGACTCGGGTAGACTGTAAATAAAAATAAAATAAATAAATAAACTGAATTGAATTGAATTGAATATTTACAAGCTTGCTGCACTAAAAAGACTTAAACACCGAGACTGTGTCTGAGTCCCGAACATTAACTGGAATTATTTAAGATAAGGCGTTACACTGTTTGGATCAGGTCCAGCTCCACCCTGCAGACGTTTAAAACAGGAAATCTGACATTAATGAGTGATGTGTTATTGATTACTGTAACTATGATCCAGGTTCAGCAGTGAGTGAACTCTTTGTGCGTTCCTCAGGTTATATAACGGCTCACTGGTACACGCCGTCGCTCACGAGCTGGTGAGGGGCGTCGAACCCGAGTCTCTTCTCGCTGGAGCCTCTTGTGCCGTAGAGCTTTACCGAAATCTACAGGCTGCATTGAAGCGCGAAGATCCAGCGGACGATCTGAGCCATGCGTTCACACATCTGAAGGCCAATGAAACGGACAGTGAGGATGTGTTAAGAAGCGCTTTGTACAAGTGAAACAGGAAAAATAAATGAACATCACCATTACCCAGAGTTTAATCATCTGAGCGGTTTAATAGTGAAGCTTCTCATGAATTATAGCAGACGCATTTTTACCCCCACAAGGGGGAGCTGTTACTCACATGTGTATCATCCTGTACATCACCACTTACAAGCTCTCTGTCCCGAATCTACTAATAATCATCTTGCTAAAGTTATATGAAGAGCTTTAAGTAATTAAGTAAGAGAACAGGTGGAAAGCTGCAGGTGCACGTAATGCATTCTTTCCTGTTATGTTTTTTGTTATTGCGCAATAGTTTAATAGGAGACGTTTATGTTCTGGTCTTTGCTTGTTTTTACTCTCTTTGGTTCTATGCATTTTTAAGTGATGTGTGGAACTGGTGCCTTTCAGCTTATAATCTTATATCTTATATCATGTGGTGTGAAACATTCCATAAAAAGGAAAAAGATACTGAGCCTAGTGACTGAAAAAGTTACAATGTTCAATAGCATTACTAGAAGAAAACACATTTGATGGAAAGTGTACATTAAAAAAAATAAAAATGGAATGGAATAACCAAGTATTATTTTATATTATTTTATTTTTTTTAAGTAAAGGAAAGTAGCACTCTCAGTTAATACACAATACATGCACACCACTCACTGTCGGAAAGTAATACATGATAAGAGGGGAAACTATAGAACAGGGATGTGATCTACAAGAGATTTTAATACTGACGTCTACAAATCTCAAATTTCAATATTAGACATATTTGCCCTATATGAGAAAGAGGAATTCTTTTAAAGAGATGAATGAAGTAATAACCAGTAATGGGAAGCGGATGGTGTTGGTGTAAGGAGATTTCACCACAATTCAGGATGGCCGATTAAATAGATGAGGACAAAAGAGAGGTGTTATGATTGATTTTATGGGAGGTTATAATAGGGGGACTAATAGAAATATCATATGGACTGAAAAAAAAGAACATGTTTAAATGACAAAAGCGAATTAGAGGGTAGAATTAAAAATGATACGACTCATAAAGGAACATCAGATAACGCCACACTCACTGGTCTAGAAACAGCCAGAGGGAGACCTGATCAACATACAGCAGGAAGCATCAGGAGCCGTATGATTTACAAGCTGTGGGTAACGGGGCAAGTCAGTTATTAGCATTACAACTCAGAAAGCTCAAACAAACTGAACACTTATGAAGATAAAACACACAATATCTCTACATAACCAAATTTTAGTAACTTCAACAGATATAGAAAAAACCTTAGTAGAAAATTAACTCAATCTACAAACGTTACCATGATTTGAGAAGATTTGGCAAATTTCAACACAAGAAAAAAACAAACAATAAATCCCCTGGTAGAGACGTTACAGAGAGTTTTACAAAAATCGTAATGAAGAGTTAACACCAGTTTTATATAATATATAAAATATATGATTAAATACTTAATCATGCCCTAATGTCAGGGACGCCACCTACATCCTGGTCAGAAGCCAATATATTTTTATGTGGTGGGCAAGGATAAAGATTTATGTGAGTTTATGAGTTTGCTCTGCAACGATCTAAAAATACTTATATAAAAATACAAGTATAGTAGCGAAGAGAATGCAGAAAAGTCATGAGTAAGTTAAATAAAACAGAGCAAACAGAGTTCATTCCTGGTCAATGGGAGAAAAGTAATATTTGGAGAACATTAAAAATAATATCAAGCTCAAGAAATGAGTCTGATCATATAAAATAAGCAATTAGTTACTAAAATATGGGCACAAAAAATGTACCACTCTAAAGGTCTTTTATTTGTTTCATTATTTTATGGTTTTATTTATTATTATATACATTTTCACTACAATTTTTAGAGCTCTGTTTCTTCATCCGTATCACGTTCCTGGAAAACCAATTTGTGCCACTGATTGATTCAAGGATAAGTCCAACTAAACGTCCAGCATTAAGTGGTAGTCAAACTTTTAAGGATGAACATCAGCACAAAAGATGCTGTGAGTGAGACGGGAGGTTTACAGGCCGGAGTAGAACAGATACACTGAGCTCTGAAGGTGTGCAGGTTCAGTCTCCTCCACCGGCAGTCTCACACCATCATCATTATTTTCATCACCTACAAACAGAGATGAAAGAATATATACACTGTATTACCAAAAGTATTGGCTCATTTGCCTTTACAGGCATATGAACTTCATTCTATTTGTAATCCATAGTGTTTAATATGATGTTTTAAAGCTTCTGGTAAGACTTTCCACAAGGTTTAGGAGTGTGTTATGATGGGTGAGTTTGGTGTGGAAGAACATGGCTGTCCTGCACAGAGTCCTGACCTCAACCCGATAGAACACCCTTGGGATAAATTAGGGCGGAGTCTGTGAGCCACGCCTTCTTGTCCAATATCAGCGTCCAACATTACAAATGTGCAAAAATTCCCATAAACACACTCCTAAACCTCGTGGAAAGCCCTCCCAGAAGATGTTAAGCTGTTATAGCTGCAGAGGGGGCGGGGCCAACATCATATTAAACCTATGGTTTAAGAATCGGATGTTACTCAAGTTCATATGCACGTGAAGGCAGGAGAGCCAATACTTTTGTCAATATAGTGTATATTATTTAAGACACATCACATAATATACGAGTAGGAGGGGATAGATATCTCATGTCGGTCTCATATTAAATTGTTAGAATTGTTTATAGACTTTAGTATCAAAGCAGTTTGAACACTTCTCACTGTGTGCAGAGATTAAGGCAGAATTTTAAAAATGTAACCTTTCAAATAATTTGGGTTTCAAATTTTTTACTTAAATGAGTGAAGCATAACATTATATAAAGTTCTCTTATAAAGTTTTATATACACTATATTATTGTGTTATATTAAGTTGCATTATATTATGCATTAAGTTGTGACTGACCTCGAACCCTGAACACGCCTCTGAGCTTGAGCCACGCCCAGGATGCAGATCTGCGGATGGTGGACCACAGAGCCGTGCAGCAGTCACCTGGAATAAATAATCCTCATTATCAATAATTTATCTACGATCAGGTTTAGATATGCAAATCTCATGGCTTTTAAATGTGTGTAAAATTACGTATTTCACTATTTATCTCCACAAAGTAGAAATCCAGAATGTTTTTAATGTAAAATGATTAATGGTTGGTTTATTAAAATAAAGTCATTATTCTGGGAGATGGTAACGCATCAGTTGATGGTATCACATGATGGTATGGCACATGTGGCTTCTTCTTCTCATCTTCCAGGCTGTAATTCCACCCCAGTGTGAGGATCTACTGTGTCTCCTGTCCAAAGTTTTGGAAACCACAGATGCAGTAGTCGACCCTGGCCTGACCCGAGGCCTTCAGTCTAGTTTATATCCCTTTTATATAACACCATTCCGTCCATGTTCATTCTGCCTAAACACCTTAATGTTCAGCACCTAACAACATTTATTAGCACAAGAGACACAACCCTGATCAGAGGCCAGTAGCAGGTCATTTACCACTTAAACCAGCGCTGTGTCTGTGCTAGGTGATATCAGCATAACTGCTAAGCTACAAACTTATCTAGGATTTTGGACATAAAGGGGAGGTTTGATTTTGGCTTGTCGGTGTTTTTTTTTGTCGGTTTGATAAGTAACTACTTTAATGAATTTATGTACATACAGTAAGCAGTATTTTTCCCATTTATTTTTTGACTCTATTGAATAAAAGATTTATACATATGTATATACAATATATGCCAGAAATATGCAGGTCACACAGGACTACGCTGCTTCCTGTTTCATTCGGAATAAAGCATTGAGTGTTTGCTGATCAGACTTATTCTGGCATGTCAGACTGCTCCATCACAATAAATATAACCAACAATCTCACTATTCAACTAAAAAGTACATGAATATAAACACTGAGTTATTCTACAAGCTAATGGCTAACAATGCTAATCAATCAATCAATCAATCAATCAATTAATAAAGCTTTCTCATAATAAAGTAAAATGTTAAAAAATGCAGCTTACACAGGTCAAACAAAGCAAATTTCAAGTAAATTAAATAATAATAATAATAATAATAATAATAATAATAATAATAATAGTCAGCGGTACTCAGCTAGCTCATTCTGAAAAGTATGTTGAATGTCGACCACACGCCAGACAACTGCAGAAATAAACTGAGTAACTTTAAAACATCACTTTCGTCGTCAACAGGGCGAATGCCATCACGTCTCGCCATGTTATTTTTAAAAGCCTAGAATTTAATGAATACAGTAAATGTGAATAATAAATGTTACAGTGGAGTGAAAATGGCGGCTGAAGGCTTCGCCCACTTATCTGACTTCTGAAGGATTTTCATTGCAGAGGATGTTACGTTACAATATTCGCACCACTTGATCCCACGTCATGATCAAAGACAAAGTCTTATTAACCAACTGAAAGCTCACTTAAATGACTAGTAGTTAGGTGACAATAATTAATTTCATAAAAAAAAAGTCAGATCATCCAACCCTCAGAGCTTCACTTTGGCTTTTCATACAAGTTTTTGCGTTCCACGTTTATGTTTCAAACTGAGTAATCAAATCCAATGGTATAATGAGGTTACTGCGCTCACAGATCCTTCTGGTGTCCAGAAGGAAAAAAAATGAGAAAAGCACAAGTACAATACACTAGCATCGTTTGTACAACACTGAGGCAAAACCCACTAAATCTCATGGGGGGAGAAAACGGCTTTTAAATAAAAATCGTTTAGCTAGAATAGAAAAGTAAAAATTGTCCTTGTTCCAGCACTAAAGCGGCTAAAATGCATCGCAACAATTCACTACATTTTCCACGTTTCTTCACGGCAGGTCAAAACGAGAAAAGGAATCATTTTTAAAATCCTGTGAAATTCCAAGAGCTCCGTGTGTCCCAACGCTGTGTGAGACTGAGACATGAAAGTGTATTAATGCAACTCAGAACACAAACACTTCCTTTTTTAAAGATCTGCCGAAATGTTCATTTATGGATTTTTTTTTTTTGTATCATTCAGAAGCTATTTCAAATTCTTTATCAATAAACATCCTCAGGCGTCACGGTGGTGTAGTGGTCAGCACCGTCGCCTTGCACCGCCAGGGTCCGGGTTCGATTCCCGTCTCTGTGTGCATGGAGTTTGCATGTTCTCCTCGTGCTTGGTGGGTTTCCTCCGGGTTCTCCGGTTTCCTCCCACAGTCCAAAGACATGTAGGTTAGGCTGATTGGCGTCCCAAATTGCCCGTAGTGTGTGAATGAGTATGTGTGTGTGTGTGCCCTGCGATGGATTGGGACCCTGTCCAGGGTGTACCCTGCCATGTGCCCTAAGTCTCCTGGGATAGACTCCGCCCCCCGTGACCCTGAATACAGGATTAAGCGGTATAGATGATGAAGAGGCCCAGGGAGTAAATCAGTGTAGAACCGCCACTGGACTGGTGCTATTCTGACCGCATGCGTTACCACGTCTGCCATTTCATCATTGACGAATGTGAAATCTGGAACTGATGTTTGAGTGGCGCGCGCGCTTCAAGAGTGGAAGAAAAGCAAAGACTGTCAGAGGACAATCCACAACATCGCTGCCATTGTCAGTGAGTCATACGTGTGATTTAAACACGCACCGTGTCGCTTCAGAGTTCGTCCCCAGGCTGCTGAACCAGGAGCAGAAGAAATATCGCGTCAAAATCTGCCAAGAACTCCACCAGCGCTCTGGATGACCTTGATGTCGAGGATCATTTCCTGTGACGAGACCCGGGTGCACGGGTACGACCCTGAGACCAAGTAGCAGTCTTCACAGTGGAAAAGCCCGTCACCTCCACGACCGGAAAAAGGCGAGGCAGGCTGACTGAGTGCACGCTAGAGACCAGAGTGTCAATAACGAGGCATCTGAGGGAGGACGGACTGTGAAAAGACAGAGCTTGTAAACACAGCTAATCTCGAAACATTTTGATACACCTTGTATACCCAGTATGGCAGTAAAGGGGGCGTAATATTTGTGTAGACTTTGTGCGTTGGATAGATATGAATCAGATCATTTTGTGATAAGTTTTGTTTAGTGGGTTATTTTACTTTCGGTTAACAAATGCTCACTATTGAGGATTGATGAATTGAAAAAGAAGCAACATGAGAACTTTTTTTTTCCAACAGCCAGTTTAATTAAACACAAAAGCACACATATACTGTACATTGTAATGGGTTCGACCGTACAGACACACGGGCGCGAGGCGAGGTCTTACGGAAAAGAGTGACGGTGTGGTCGTGCCGGTTCGGTGGCAGTGTCCGGCTGGCATGCGGGCACACGGCTGGTCGAAAGGTGGCGGCGGCAGCGGGGCAGACTGGAGCACACGGCGGAAGCGCTCCTGCACACTACGTAATGACGACCTCTCCCGCTGACACGAGCCAAGCACGCTGCTGTCTCTGGGCGTGACCACAGGCAGGAGTCCCGGACATCTGTCATCTGGGCGGCTTTCCCCGCTGGGATCACGGGGCTCGGCGACGGGATGCGGAGGCGGGCACTGCGCGGGTGTGAAGGTGCCGCGGGAACTCGAGCAGTTCTTTAGGAGTCGGTGTAGAACGGATGTACAGAGCTCCATCCAGGTTCAGTCTCCTCCACTGAGAGATTAACTTCATCTTCATCATCATCTATAAACAGAGATGTCAAAGTTTAGTCAAAGTTTAGTAATTGTTGTGAAAACTGTTGGGATGTTTCTGGATTCTTCACTTCTGAAGCGGAGGGCACGAGGCCACTTAATGCTGGCAGGATTTAGAGAAAGTTTATATGAATTTTTACCAAAATGTTAAATGTTGTAGTTGTGGCAGGAGCTCATTTCCATGTTCATTCACTTTTCCACCTCGTGCACTTTGATATGGGGGTGAGGGCGGTTCATGTTTTTATATTCTGTGCTAATAGTCGGCTATAGTGTATTTCATGAGAAAAGTGCGTGTTGTTAGCACACACAAATAAAATCCTAAATTTAATAAATGTGATCTTAAATGTCATTTTAAATAAATTACTAGTAATCTTCACTAAAGCTGTGTGTGTGGAAAGTCTCTTGGCATATTTTATAATATTGTATAGGTGTCAGAAGAAGCGATAGGGGTGTGTTTAATTTCAGTCTTAATATGTCTTCTGTTTCTGTCTGATTCAGGATCATTCTGGAGAAATATATCAACATCACGTTGTGATATTTTGACCCAGCAGTGGGTTTATTCTTTGAAAAACTTTACTTTTTTTGTCATTTGTGTTAGGAGCAAGCATATTTTATTATTCAAATTAAATGCTTTCATATAGGGGTGTTTTTTTTCTCATTCTGTTTATTTTTATAATTCAAAAATAAGAAGAATGCGTCATAGTTCTCCTATTCATCTCAGGTTTGGAGCACCATATCCTGTTATCTACATTCATGTTCACATCATACAACATTACAACATTATTTTATGTATTTATAAGGGAAAACACATTTTGCATTAAATTCATATGTAACTGTATGTAACCTGACAGACCTTTGCTGTTGTTGGAGGCAATGCTGTGGGACAAACTCTATGGTGGAAGCTGTTGATGTTTGTTTTATTTATACATTTTTTTTGTCTTTGATGCATATCAGATTGTGTTTGACGTGAATCCTGAGGACAAGAGATTTTTCAGCCCACATTTAATCAATAATATTCTAAAAAGTTTTATTGTTCTTGTTGTTAATGTCCTTTTAAAAGGAAATGAAATAGCTAATAGTTTAAATAAATAGGTAAAATATTAACATTGGGAATGTTTGATGTCATGTGGGCATGATAAGATTATAAGAACTTCTATATAAAAAGTGTTTAAACATTGTATTAAATGCAAAAGCAATAATGTAATTCAAATCAGATTTACAGGAACCTCTTGGTTTTATTGTTTTACAGAGTGTTTATGTTACATTTAACAAATTGTCACCTTGGGATTATATGGGTCTGTCATGGTTCTCTCAACAAATTGAGTTATTCACATTTTCTTATTCTGTGACGATCTATTTACATTATGTGAAGTTGTGTACATTTTGGGACTTTTTTGAAAACAAAATGGTTTTACGTACTAAATCAAATGTGTCAATCCAGCTAGAGTGTCAATTTTACCCACTGGTTGGGTCAAATAAGGTTTTAATAAGAGTGGACACATGATTTATTATTATTATTTTTATTGTTATTGTTATTATTATTATTATTATTATTATTATTATTATTATGCAGGATGTGGATCACAGAGATTATTACAGTCTTATACATTAGACTGTCAGGGGATACCACCAGAGGGCGCCAAAGCGCCCACAGACTCCATTTTGTGTTTTGTTTTCATTTGTAGTTTTTGGTGGACTTCAATCCCCAGAATGCACCTCGGTCAGCTGATGTGGCGCTCACCTGAACTGAGGATGCTAATTAGTTTTGTTATAAATGTTCCTTAGTTCTGTGAAGTCTTTG
The DNA here is from genome assembly GCA_030347435.1 of Clarias fuscus. Taxonomy (NCBI): domain Eukaryota; kingdom Metazoa; phylum Chordata; class Actinopteri; order Siluriformes; family Clariidae; genus Clarias; species Clarias fuscus. The sequence goes on along the minus strand of CM059226.1, from coordinate 26,120,605 downwards.
TCTTGCATCTGTTCGGTTTGGGTTACTGTTTGTTCTGGTTAGTTGTTTAGTTCTGTGTTTTCTCCAAGTTCTGTGTTCTCCTGGTTCTGTGTTCTCCTGGTCTGTCTGTCTCCTAGTCTGTCTTTCTGTCCCCTAGCATTTGTCTGTATCTCCTTGCCGGTGTTATGTCCTAGTCTCAGTGTAATGTCTAGTCTGTCATCTTTAGTTTATCCTGGGTTTAAGTTCATGTTCTGTTCCTTTTGTTCCCATTGTTTCTGTGTTCATTAAATACTTTTTCTCACTTCACCTCTGCTATAATGCCTATTTTTCGTCCGGCAAACAGTACCCGTGACAGAATGCAAGACCTTAAAAGTGGTATAGCAGAGGAGGATCCCCTGGTAAATTTTTTTGGGGGGGGCGGCTATGACCGTGACGCCAGGGCAAGCGACATTCGTGGGGAGTCGGCTTGCCCTCCGGCGGAACTACTCGTGGCACGCCGGAGCGAGTGGAGCAACTGCCGGCGGAGCGCCTTGGAAGGAGTCTGTGTGTCCTCAAAAGGAGGAGAGCGAGGAGCATCAACAGCGGAGGCTAGTGCTCCAGAAGCTGGCAGGTGAGCTCATCCAACAGATCAATGTGTGCAGGTCTGCGAATGATCAAGAACGGATGCAAGCCCTGCTGGAGATGGGCGCACTGCTCCAGAACCAGCTCACCAAGCTCAACACTCAGACTCCAGCCAGCCTCAGTGGAGGCCCCGAATCTCCTGTCCGCCTCAGTGGAGGCCCCGAATCTCCAAGTTCTGTGTTCTCCTGGTCTGTCTGTCTCCTAGTCTGTCCCCTAGCATTTCTATATCTCCTTGCCGGTGTTATCTCCTAGTCTCTGTGTAATGTCTAGTCTGTCATGTTTATTTTATCCTGGGTTTAAGTTCATGTTCTGTTCCTTTTGTTCCCATTGTTTGTGTTCATTAAATACTTTTTCTCACTTCACCTCTGCTATAATGTTAATGTTATAATCTTTCATCCGGCAAACAGTACCCGTGACATAGGCATGGTTATACGCACCGTATTGAACATTCCAGCTGTGATACTTTATATTATTTAAAGTAAATATAAGGTTTTGGCCGACTAACCTGTCTGGATAAAAGCATCTGTGATCTTCTGCGCGGCCTGATGCAGAAGCCTCCAGATCGCAAACCAACAGCCACCTGAAACATCAAAGCCAGTAAATCTGAGGAACTAAATCAGTAATTTACAGGTCAGTTAAAATAAACTTTATGTTTTAGGTACACAGTGGTGTTTCATACTGCATGATCAGAAAACTCCAGTAAATTCACACATTAAACAACATGCCTACTCATGCTAAGCTAACAGTGAGAATGAAATGTGACGTTCTCAAAAATCAAGCGCTTGCTTACAGAGCACGGACGTCCTCGCCTAAAAACAAATGATATTCACCATCATTTTCATCCTCTTCATTGGTAGTTAAAGGTCTCAACATTTCTCTCTTCTTGGATTTTGGATCTTGATCTTGGATTTTGGAGATCGTGGAGAACTTGTGTTGTCTCATGAAATAGTGACGCACAGAGAAAATGGTGCGATTCTAACCTGATGTGATGACGTTCCGCTTTTTGGTCATTTCCGGGAGCCATCTTGTCCCAGCGTCAATCCCTTAAACACTTACAGAACAGAACAAAACCCAGCAGCTTGTACCTGGCTAACTGCTCATCAGGTCCTGACATTTATAATTCTTTAAAAAGGTTCAGAAAAAAATGTATTTAGTTTTTAAACAGCCTTCAAGTTGTCCAAGTTTCCTGCCGTTTCCTCAAACCAGATCATAACTGAAAAAAGAAAATTCCTGCAAAATAAAATAAAAAAATAGTCCGGCAGAGTTCCTAGTTCATGCATCCACCCTGTCAGTGTGTTACTGCGTGAGGTTGACAGCATCGAGAAAGTGAAAGGTTGGGTTAGGAAAATTTTCCCAAAGCAGCAGGTCCACACCTTGGACAGATCATGTGTCCCTCCATCCCTCCATCCATTATCTACATTGTGTACCATGAACAGGGTCTCGGGAAGCCTGGAGTCTAACCCGGGAAAGTTAAGTGGGACACAGCATGAATGTGAGGCTCTAAGCCCCTGTGCTTCCAGTTATAATGGTCTTTTTACGTCAGGTTCATTCACTGCGCAACTGTGTAGATAAGTGCAATGCGCACCCTGATACAGCAATCACTAATGTTTTTTTTTCTTTACCTCCTCTGCCTTAGTGTCTCATTAGTGTCTCATTAGTGACTCATTAGTGTCTCATTAGTGTCTCCTGCTCAATGTCTGCCTTGCATTGCTTCACATGCAAATAACTGCCGTCCAAACCAATTTTCTGCACCCAACTGCCTCCACGTCTGGCCTGAGAGGCGTCACTGTGATTCCACAGGTGGAGCTGATGTGAGGACAGTAGGAGGTCATGTTCCACCAGCGCCGTCTCTGTGCTGTGATGAGTGTGAGCCTAAATCCTGACATGAATCTTATTCCTACAGTATGCAGATAGGAACATACCTGCTGTGCATTTTTTATGTTCATGGAGAGAAAGAAGAGGTTCGGTTTGATATTCATCTATAGTTAAACAGCTGAATATCACTGCAAGTGCTTTAATTGAAGGTTTGATAACCGCTAGTATAAAGGATTAGGTACACAGCCAGAGAATGGATCTGGCACACAAGTTCATGATCTGAAGTGGAAATGTTGGAAAGGTTACAAGAGTAGAACTTTTCTCTGGGTATACTGTAGTTTTGACTTTTGACCTTTCATACAGTATTTTCATTGTCTTCAGAAATCTATGAATTGACATACTGTTGGTTTGTGTGTTTATGTGTCAGTCTGTGTAAGTTTCTTTATCTATGAAAAAAAAATTAAGATTTTGTTGTTGTTGTTGTTATTTTCTATTAGGGGAAATATTCTGATGTGGCAGCACGAAGAGCCCTTTATGACTGAGAATGCTTTCCTTCTGTGCAAATTTAAACTACCCAATTACTTGAATGCTTTTCAGGCTCAAGTGCGGTCTGTTTTAAGGTGCTCATAAAATAGTTATGAACGGTTTTCCCGCTAAACATTTGAATAAGCCACATGATCTAGAGTCTAGTGTAATGTTTTCTCTAAGTATTTAGACACCTGTTCAAGTTCTGTGACATCACATGGCAAAAATCGTTGATTTAAAATATTGTTAAATAAAACTTATAGCAAACGTAGCAATAAGTGGCAAAAGAACATAAATATGAGTATTGAGTCAAAAGTCAATTTCTGCATTTTAATGCTGTTCTTAATTCTTTACATTATGCCAATAAAGGTAATATTTTATGCAATTAAATTTCTATATAATAATCAATATTTAGTACGAAGTCCTTTATTCTTCCAAACCTGCTGAATCAGTAAGACTCAGTACTGCAGTACTTCGGTGCCACTCGATCAGTCCACTCCAGCTTGATCGCTTCCTGAAGATTACAGTACCTACACAAATTTACCACTGAGGTTCACAATTCACCTGAGAATTCCTGAGTATCAGCCGAATTTGTGCAGAGACACCCAGCGTATAGGAAAACTACACATTAGTGACATCACCTGTTTTGTGCGCGGGGGAGCTACAGTATGAGGGTGAGGCAAACATGACCCTCACGCTAGGTGTAGAATTCATTTTTTAGAAAAGACATTTAAAATGATTTTTATAATTAAATTCTCCTCGCTTCTCAATACACTTAGTCCATCTGTCAACGAGCTTTCAACGATTCCCTCATTAAAAGTGTTCCAGGCTGAACTGTGAGCCGTGAATGCACCGCTGTCGTTACTCCTTCATCAGAAGTCAATCTCCGGGTGTAAATAAACGTTAGTGTTCTTTGTCTGTTTTAACATTATAACAGTATTATATAACAGTATTATAACAGTATTTATAGTTTACTGTGATGTTGAACATAAAAATGAAATTAAACTCTAACATCTATAATGTATTTTATTCATTTATTTTTTAAATAGACAACATTGCAGAATGGTGACCAACATGTACAGCTTCTCCGCCTGGTCATCTATCTGATCACACACACACACACACACACACACACACACACACACACATTAAAATGGACACACAGAGCTGTGTGTCTTGGCTTCCACTGAAGTTTTCACATCAGCACCTATAAACAGAGATAACAGAGGTTTATTATATAATTCACTGCACATTATGAGTTCATTCATCCAGTTAGTGCTGTGAATAATTACAAGTAAATACATTATTTAAAGAGATATTGAGGCATGTAGAGTGTTCATGGTAAGTAAATCGACTTTACACAGTTATATTACAATGTTATTAATGGTTATAAGCCGTGTTTAAACACTTCAGCGGTGATGCTCTGCATTTTCATTATTTAAAAAATCTATATAAAGTTTTGAGTGACGAACCTCGACACATGGAGGCTTTAGTGAACTTCTTCCAGATCCAACAAGCACATCTGCGAATCACAGAACACACGAGCGCAGCACCTGAAACACACAGCGTTCATTATTCCTGATAGAATACACTATTTAGGTTTCCTACAGTTTACTGCAAAAAGTTTGTATTCCCCATGGAAGTGTTTGGGCAGGGGAGCAGAATTACGTTAGCTTTTATCATACAATTCATGTGCAAATAAATAAATTATACAAAATCAGAAAAGAAAAGAAAAGAGGTAAAGAAATTGTAGAAAAGCTGCAGATGCTAATTCAGAATATAAACACTGAGTTAATCGACAAGCTAGTGGCTAACAGAAGTAATAAATAAATAAATAAATAAAGGCTAATGCTTGCTCATGAACCTGTAAAATATTCAAACCAATCATAAAGAAATGTGTAAATGTTTTTGCAAATTGCAATAAAATGTGTAAAAATAATATTAATCAGAACTTGTCATTAGCTAGCTAGTTCTGAAAATGAAACGGCAACATCGCGCACGCTTGGCGATTAATCTACACAAGTGAACTAAAGTAACTCCGTTCTACACAAAGATTCTAGACAAAAAAACTCACCGTCACAATCGTGTTCATCAGGGTGATTGTGGTCTGGTCTCGCCATATTGTTTAAAAGATTAAGTGTTAAATCTTAGAAGGAATATTAGCGTCAGACAAAATGGCCCCGCTCCAGTCTTTCGTTAGATACGTGGAGATAGTGTATGTGTGTATGTGTGTGTGTGTGTGTGTGTGTGTGTGTGTGTGCGTGCGTGCGTGCGTGCGTGTGTGTGTGTGTGTGTGATGTCTGAGATCTCTTGACTTCTTTTTTTGTTTAGAATCATTTTAAAAATTCATTCACTGCACAGACTGTGACAGTTCAGACCTCGGCTCATGGAAAACACCACAAACACACAACATATAGAATAACTTTCACAGGATTTAGACAAAATGCTCTAAATTTTATTTTAAAAAAATAAGCAAATAGAAAAAAAGTGTCCGAAGGAAATAAATGGTTGGGTATCTAACATCTTCTTAAAACAATCAAATGTTTACAACCTGTTTATTGTGTACATGCATTGAAATTGAACATAGACGTGAACATTTCGAACCCTGCAAGACTCTGTTGCCATCTGCTATGTGGATATAAAATCATCATCATATCATATAAAATCATAACGAGCCATTTGTGTTCTGAATTTTTTTCTTAGAATTATCACCTTTTCCACAGAATTCAGATTTTTCAGAATTCTGAATTTTTTTGTTCCATTATTATTATTATTATTATTTTTTTTTTTATTTTTTATTTTTATTTATTTATTTATTTATTTATTATTTTTTTTTATTTTTTATTTTTTAGAATTCTGACTTTAAAACTCTTCTGATAAAATCTTCTGAGCATAAAGTTGGAATTCTAAGATTGAAGGCAAAACTCAAGTACATCTTTTATGGTGGCTCTAATCTTCTTCTGTATTAAAAAAATGTCTGCGTCTAAAAGATATTTGAATATCTCACCCTTTTTCTAGCTCACCCAAGAAACCAATCTTCTAATATTTAAAGATCTAAAAGAAAGATGGAAGTTATTGCTATAATGTTTTTCAAAAGTTAGTTATTAAACAATGACCAAATCACAATTCTATTAAAACTTACCAGTGAAGTTATAATGGATTCCTCTTCTGTAGTTTTCTTCTCGGTTTCACTCTTTTCTTCCTGCGTTTTGTCCAGTTTTTGTTGCGTTCCATCTATATATTTAGAGTATTTTATATTCCCTGTTGAAATGAATCTCCACCTCAACCCAATAAACAGAACGCTGGACATCACAAAAAACTCTTGATTAAAATAAGCAGCATTCAGACAAAATCCTCAGATTGTCAGAGAGTTTGTAGTACGAGTCCTTCAAACAGATAAGATAGTAAATGGACAACAATTTGTCCAAAGTTTGTTAAAAAAAAAAAATGCTCTGCAGGTTTATGCTCTGTCTCATCTGTCCAAGTCAAAACTGAAAACTGAGAGGAAAGTTCCGCTAAGGGGAAGTTATGTCTGTCTCTAGACGCCAAAGCAATGATAGGCTGACTTTGTAGATGAAATCATGCTTCACTGGAATGCAAACCAGCTGATGATGTTGGTGGATAGAGATGGAACGTCCTGATACACTCCCTATCAACTTTGCCTACGCCTCCTTTGCCTACACCTGTGTCTACTGTACGTACTGTACATTGTTTGTGGTCCAGATCACACGTATCACTTCTGAGTGTGCAAACAGTATCTGGCTCGGTTATCAATGTATTCAGGACTCTGAGTTGAAGTTGTTTGATGGGTATATAGACTTGGGGGCTGAATCAAGTACCGAAAACAATTAAAGAGACGTGAGATTGCCGGATTGGGTTGCAGTTCAACACCCAACTCATTATTAAACCCTGTAAAGACTGGGACCTTCAGCTTCATGGAAGAATGTGATCGCTGTGTGTGTCTATAAGAAAACCACTAGGTAGTGAGACACACTCCTGAAAAAAAATCTTACATTTGCTGAAGATTATTGATGCTTTCATCAATTGAAATGATGCACCCACCGGTTTGGGATATTAAGGGAGGAGACGGATGGAACCCAGCGTGCAGTGGAACAGATGTCAAAGGTTATAGTCAAGAAATGGCTTTGTGATGTAAATACAGAATGATGGAAAGGTACGGAGAAGGAGAAGACAGAGCTCATCATCTGTCAGCCAGGGCAGAGGCAATGTTATGGCATATGTGTGTCTGGCTGCTTTCAGCAGGATGAATTCTGTAGTGTATAGGACTGGACTGGACTCTCTGCTCACATTCAGCCAGGAGCTGCAAGATTTACTGTGTAGGCAAAGGAATGGGATATTCTTCAATGGCCAAGTCAGTCACCTTCTCTCAAGCCATTCCATTATTTAAAACACCCAAAATGTGTGTGTGTGTGTGTGTGTGTGTGTGTGTGTGTGTGTGTGTGTGTGTGTGTGTGTGTGTGTGTATGACTTATTCCAAAATGGTTCATGCCACACCTTTGTCAGACTCCATGAATTAAAGCTGAAAGTCGTGTCTCCGCTCATTCCCTCCAGTGTTTCACATTCAGTCTGGCATCGTACAGTGTTGTATTGACTGTCTAATGGACGGGTGGATCAAACCCAAAATAATCAGTCACACAAAAACAAAACCATGCATGAGGTAAAAATGTGGAATATGTCATGGGTTGGTACGGCATTGTGGAAAAACAAATAAAAATCAGCTCCACCAAGTTACAGCAGAAGCCAGATGCACAGAGACTATAAAGAGACGTCTAACAGCTTTACACAGAGTCTTTATTCGGGTGGTAATACAAGGTTACTTTAACACACTGAAAAGGAAGCAAAACAAAATTAAAATTAAACTTTTAATACTGGCCTGTAAATTGGCATTTATCAGGTGGTTGCACGTCATTACTACTAGTATAAAATAAAGTCCTGACTCACATCACATCCAGTCAGCAGCTGGATAAGACTGGTTGAGAATCACATGGTCCAATCACATGAGCCCAAATATTTAAAACCAATATTGATTCGCTAAGAACAAAAGTGGGCGGGTTCAGGGCGCACAGAGCTCCGCCCCAAGGATGATTTGAAAAAATCCAATCAGAGCTCAGCCTCAGGTCACATGCTTTTCAAAGATTTATGCGCTACATAGACACTCGTTTGCCCGGCGCCCCGCGTACACCAACACAAATGAACGTAATACAGATGAGATTTTTTGAATTGCAAATAAATTATATTAAGAAATACAGCGGAATATTGTGACTAAATGACTTTATTTCATTATTAAAATAAATAATTATTATGTTAAATAATTACACGTTAAAGTAGCATTCTTCTCTGCCTAACTTTAAGGGGGGCGGCGCCCCTGCGCCCCCTATTGACCGGCCGCCGCTGGTTCTGAACTATTTTGTTTTCTTCGAATATTATTTACACTTAAGTGAACATCACAAGAGAAGAAGTGCAGTTTTCATGTTTGTGTTTTCCAGCCAGTGATGTGCAGCCAACCAATCCCAAAACAGGAGACAGGAGCAAGACGAGTCATGCGTCTCACCCTTAACGAGTGTGAGCGAGGACAAGTGCAGTGGACTGGGCCTGCAGGAGGAGGAGACAACAGACAGCCATCAAACCAGTGATCCAGACACCGTGGCACACGCTACAGACAAACACAACACAGCATGTGACAGATACTATAGAAGAAGGTTTCATTATTAATCTACTAAAAATGGAGCAAGCAGGTAAAAAAGACATGACTGAGTGGTGTCACATGTCTCGGAGGAAACACACGATCTCCTTCCCTGGTTAGTGACTGGGGCCGTGATGGGAGAGGCGCTGAAGAAGACTTTAGAACAGGTTCATGTGAGGTTAGGAAATCCCACCTTTACAAGAGATCAGTCTCATCTGGTGTTAGTTAGAATTATAGAAGTTTAACACAACATTTGTTAATTATTTAATCTCAGTATAAGTCTAAAACAATTCTTTATAATTGTATTTAAAGTTATATAAAATAAGATTGTTGTTAATGGGAATTATTTTGCCAGAGTAAAAATGAGGATAGGTTTTTCATGTACGTTCCAGTATCTTCTGGCAAGTCCCTCCTCCTGCGTCATCACCGAGTGGAAGAATTCAGTCTTATCTATAATTGATTAGATCTTTAATTCATTAAGTTTTTTTTTGTCCTATGCACTTCTTCAACTGAACTGTCAAGAAACCGTTTTACAAGACACAAAATTATATTTCTGAATAATAAACAGAAATATAATAAATATTGCATAATTGTAAATATCCACAAATGTTAAATTCGGATAATAGTAAAACAGCTCATAGCAGTGTGTAGGTGTGTGAGGTGTGTGAGGTGTGTGTTGTCACTCAGTCATGCAGGTGTGCACCGCAGCAGGATATTACAGCCTGATCATATTTACATGCCAAAATGTCCATGTGTGTAACATAATGCAACGTGTTTCATCATCAGTTATTCCATGTCTGTGTTAAAGAGCTACAGCAGCGCTGATGTTTCAGTCGATTAATAAGATGCAGGTCAGTCAGAGCTAATACCACCTTTACGTGGACTTTTATCAAATAAATCTTTTTACTTAGTTACCTACATAAATAACTGTCAGGCCTTGAAACATAAACATAAAACATAGAACATAAACTACTGTAATGTAATCTGTCATGCATATCACAGACGTGCCATTTAACACAACAGCACCGCGTGTTTCATGTTTCATTTCAGTCGTCCATTATGTTTAGATGCTGTCCTCCCCACTCTCATTGATCACTCTGGTTTGTTGACGGTGAGGTGATTGGTTGCTTTACATCTCAGTTCCCCCTCATGTCTGTGTTTCCTTCTGGCTCTCTCTCTCTCTCTCTCTCTCTCTCTCTCTCTCTCTCTCTCTCTCTTTCCCTCTCCTGTCACGTTGGGTGGTAATACTGGCTGCACTGGCTGATGTTGTCGTGGGCAAAAAGGGCAGGCATAGACGCCCAGGGCGGATGATAAACATAAAGAGTCCTTTTATTAATCAAAAAAATAATAAAGAACATAAACAAACAAAGAAACCAAAACACAGGCTCTGTTGCAAAACACAAAACAAACTGGGAGCTGAAATGAACTAGGACAAGACGGACTAGGGACAAGACGGACTAGGGACAAGACAGACTAGGGTACCCAGTAGACTAGGTATAAAACAGACTAAGAGCTAATCAGGTTAGAGGCTAAACAGGTTAGTAACTAAATAGACTAAGATCTAAACAGACTTAAAACTAGACAGACTAAGAGCTAAGCAAGTTAGTAGTTCAATAGTTAGTAGTTAAACAGACTAATATCTAAACATACAAGAGAGGATACACACAAAAGGCTAATCATACTAGGGGCTAACCAGGCTAGAGGCTAAACTTACACTAGGAGACACAGAGACAAGGAGACATACGGACAGCAACAGTAACTAAACAAACTAGGGTCTTACGCAGACATTGGGAAACACACAGAACAGAACTTACACTAACAGCTCCACAACACTAAAGCACAATTAACATGAACATAACAAAACTAGAGCCTTCATGAAACAGAGGTAACATAACTTAATTTAAACTTAAACAAACTAAAACACATGCCCACATGACATTAACAATGCTCGACCCAGGTTCCCAGAACAACCAGCTCTTTATAGAAAGATCTAATTGAGCCACCTCGGGTCAGGTGAGCTTCCTCCTTACTGAGTCTACAAACAAAAACTACAAATAACTTAAACTTATTGTGCACACAGTGCCCTCTAGGGGTGAACCCTTACATCTCTCTCTACCTGTCTCTCCCTCTCACTACACATGTCTCTCCTGAGCTGCCAGTGATCCAGACCCCCTCTGTCCTCTGGACCTGTCTGACTCGTGATCTCGTCACATCGAGCCCTGTGAGCCCCGTGTGGTCTGTCTGGGACGCGTGTGGTGACTGTAGACGGTTCCACTTCACCATGAAGACGCTCCTGTCCTCGGCTGATGCAGACAGCTGTTTCTCTGAGGACTCGTGACTGCAGTCTCTCGATAGTTCAGGACTGGAGTTTCCTACAGTCTACCTGAGTCTCCAATAACCAACTGGACTCCATATGAACTTAAACACGTCTCCTGTTATACTGAACTTCCAGCCTCCTAACACACAGTATGAGTGCAGATCAAATCCCTGCTCTCCGTTATCACCCAGATGAGGATGGGTTCCCTGTTGAGTCTGGTTCCTCTCAAGGTTTCTTCCTGTTACCATCTCAGGGAGTTTTTCCCTCAGCACCGTCGCCCTCAGCTCATTCATCAGGGACCATCTGATCATTCTGACTCACACTCACATCTCACACACTTCTTTGATTGTGTAAAGCTGCTTTGCGACAATGACAACTGTTAAAAGCGCTATACAAATAAAGTTGAATTTAATTGAATTGACTTTCAGTTTAATTTAATGTAAATATGGCTGTCTGGAAAAATATATATTGCCCACCCCTGGGTTAGACTAAAGCTAGGCAAAGAAAAAACAAAAATGATTCACAGTGCTGAGAAAAAAACATAACAGATTTATACACCACCAAACTCTGGGGAGGAAACACAGAAGTTAAATAGAGGAATTGATTAATGGAAAACAAACCAGGTGCCCAATCAAAGAGCTGGGACTGACAAGCGAATGGGTTTTTTAATTTAATTGAGCAAATACCTCCCTCTGGTGGTCTGGGTGGGAAACTCAGGGAATTCAACTGTCAGTAAATAAACATAACATTAAATAAATACACAGGACAGAATCCAGTGACTCAGGATGGCCTTTTGTTTCATCATGTGCAGCCGATAAAGACTTTGGAGTGATTATTCATGCGAGTCTTTCATTAGGAGATCGTGTAGATATCATTACCAGGACAGCCAAGCCAAAGCCAAGGTGGGTTTAGTCAACAGTAACAGTAGATACAGTGCCATGTGAAACAAAACAGCGTTCTTTTAGGACCATGGTGCTACATGTGTGTGTGCGTGTGTGTGTGTGTGTGTGTGTGTGTGTCTGACTGTAGGAATGAATGTATGGAAGTAAAGGAAAACCAACTGATGTAATGATACTACTATAGTTTCACTTTATACAAATGTTTCTCTTTCTAGCTCTGCCCTATAATAAATGTCTATATGGATGTTTTGTGGTTGTTGTTGTTTTTTTTCAGGCAAAGAAGCTGAGTGGAGTCACTGAGTGGAGTCATGGCTGTGAGAGAGATGACCAAGAGGAGTGTGGATCCGGTGCATCATCATGTGTGGAAGTCTACAGGGTTTCCTTGGAGGTTTAATCTATTAGTGAGGATTTCCAGGATGTGTATGTTGTTGGATCTAAACAAACAGCGCTGTCATACCAGTATCAAGGGGATCAAGCTTTCACTGTGTATAAATAAACAATTAATAATGATGTAAAGTTTTATTAATAACTATAGTCTTACATGCACCTACACACACAGTATACATAATTGACCACAGTCACAGCGGCGGCCGGTCAATACGGGGCGCAGGGCACCGCCTCCCCTTAAAGTTAGGCAGAGAAGAATGCTCCATTAACATGTAATTATTTAACATAATAATTACTAATTTTAATAATGAAATAAAGTCACTTAGTCACAATATTCCGCTGTGTTTCTTAATATCATTTATTTGCAATTTTAAAAAATCTAAACTGTATTACAGTACGTTCATTTGTGTTGGTGTACGCGGGGCGCCGGACAAACGAGTGTCTATGTAGGCACGTACGTTTTTGAAAAGCATGTGACCTGAGGCTGAGCTCTGATTGGATTTTGTCAAATCCTCCTTGGAGCGGAGCACTGTGCGCACTGAGCCCTCCCACTTTTGTTCTTAGCAAATCAATATTGGTTTTAAATATTTGGTCTCATGTGATTGGACCATGTGATTCTCAACCAGTCTTTTCCAGCACTTCTTATCGTGAGCGGAGCTGCTGACGTGAGTCATGTGAGTAATGCCTTTATTTTATGCTAGTACAGTAGTAATGATGCTTAATCACCTGATAAATGGCTATTTACAGACGAGTATTAAAAGATTAATTAAATTTTTTTGCACCAGCCGTCACTGCACAGTCACTGTTTGTGTACATGGGACGGATGAATATTTAATTTAATTCTGTAATTATTATGAAATACAGTAACATATTGTTGTAATTCACTGTACATTTAAAGCATTTTGTTAGACTGTAATTTACACTGTGATAGTTTGTTACTATGGTTACCACTGTCACAATCGGGCCAGGCTCCGAATCAAGGCAGACACCACGCCCCCCATCTCCAGAATACTGACTAGAACCACCTGATAGCAATCAGGATTAATCCACAAAAGCACACACCACACAGCAGTCAACGTCCGGGCTCGTATGCACGAAAGTGGACCGAAAAGCTACTCCAAGTAAGACAAGAATTATATGTCTATTGCTACTTACCTTATTTCATTGTGCTTCATAGAAGTGATTCCCGTGAAGCTTCATTATCGGCATCTCCGTGGCTGCGTGTGTGGGTGTGTGCCTTCCCTCGCCGATTCTCCAGTGACTCCAGACTCAACTCTCTTCTCCTCCATTTTAATCCCCAGGCAACACCGGAAAGAACGCTGTCGGCGCCGCTGCCCCCGCGACAGTATAGTTTAATATTCAATCAGTATTTCCCTGCATCAGCGTACATCTGACTTGCTCTCGTCTGCTTTCAATAAACGTTTCTCATCTTTGGAAACTTACCCTTCTGTGTCAGTCCGCCTTTGTTACAGAAGCCCGGACCATAACAACGAGACAGAATGAGTGAGTCTGACCCAATCCGCGCGTTGGTGGAGCAGCTACGCCGAGTGGTAATACCTCCAGCACCACCATCCACCGGCATGCCCGACTCTACTTCGACGCTCCCGGCATCCAGCCCCATGGCGCGACCAGCGCCCTTCTCTGGCGCGGCGGGGAATTGCAAGGGGTTTTTGCTTCAATGTTCATTGACGTTCTCAATGCAACCGTCCAGTTACCCTACCGACCAGGCAAAAATCGCCTATATTATTTCCCTGTTGTCTGGACAGGCGTTACAGTGGGCGGAGTCAATTTGGTCACAGGGAGGACCACTCACCACCTCATATAACCTTTTTGTCTCCCATTTCAGGGAGGTATTTGAACGGGCGGACAGTGAAGGGTCTGCAGGAGAACAGCTCTACCATCTGAAGCAAAATAACCAACCTATACAAGATTATGCTCTCCGGTTTCGTACGCTAGCTGCCTCCAGTGGATGGAATGAGCAAGCTCTCATCACAACCTATCGTCAAGGACTCGACCCCAATCTCCGAATTATGCTCGCTACCCACGATGACTCTCTGGGACTAGAACAATTTATTCAACTCTCCATCCGCAGTTCAGCACGTCTTACTTCCTGTCACGCCGGCACCCCGGGTTCAGCAGACCTCCTCCACAATCCACCGTCGGTATCTGGTAATCCGGAACCCCCACTGGAACCCATGCAGGTGGACAGGGGACGACTCACATCGACCGAGCGAGAGAGAAGATTAGCCCAGAATCGATGCCTGTATTGTGGTAACGCGGGGCACCGCAGGAGTGAGTGCCCCATCCGACCTCCTCGTCCAGTGGTGAGTGTTTGGTCATCTAATATAGCAAAAATACAACCGCTCACCACACCTGTAAGCCTTACTGCGTCCCATGTTACTATTTCAGTGGCCGCACTCCTGGACTCAGGGTCAGCGGGGAACTTCATCTCCGGCAACCTATGCAGGCACCTCAGGATAAAGACCACCCCGACGGAACGACTCTTCCAGGTCCAGTCAATAACCGGAAAACCCCTGTCCAGAAGGTCTGTACGGTCCTCTGCTGGCCCCGTTACTCTACAGGTGGGCCTACTCCATCAGGAAGAAATTTCATTCTTAGTCCTCGAGGAATCCATGGCGGATGTTATCTTGGGACGCCCCTGGTTAATGAAGCACGAACCTATCCTTTCTTGGTCCACAGGAGAGGTACTCAAGTGGGGAAGGACGTGTTCATCCAACTGTTTCCCCTCACTTCCATTAAAAACCCAAGCATTACCATTGCACGCCACATCAATTGAAAGTCCTGTGGAAAACCTGTCCGTGGAAGTGCCCCCGCAATACTCTGCCTTCCGGGACGTGTTCTGCCCCAAGAGGGCTACACAACTGCCACCACATCGGCGATGGGATTGCGCAATAGATCTGCTTCCTGGCGAACCCCTACCACGGGGGCGAATCTATCCTCTGTCCATTCCAGAAAGAAAGGCCATGGAGGAGTACATCTCGGAGGCTCTCCAACAAGGCTTCATCCGTCCTTCAACTTCTCCTGCAGCATCCAGTTTTTTCTTTGTGGCAAAAAAAGATGGTGGTCTCAGGCCATGTATCGACTTCCGTACCCTCAACACGGCCACCGTCAAATTTCGTTACCCGTTGCCTCTGGTCCCTGCAGCTTTAGAATGTCTCAGAGAAGCGAAAATTTTCACAAAACTAGATCTTCGCAGTGCCTATAACCTTATCCGTATTCGAAGGGGAGACGAATGGAAGACGGCCTTTATCACCCCTACAGGGCATTATGAATATCGGGTGATGCCCTATGGCCTTGTCAACGCCCCAGCCGTTTTCCAAAACTTCATGCACGAAATCCTCAGAGACTTCCTCTACCAGTTCATTATTGTTTACATTGATGACATCCTCATATTTTCCAAATCCCCAGCGGAACATCACCTGCATGTCACGCGGGTACTCCAACGTCTCCGTAAGTTCCATCTATTTCTTAAAGCTGAAAAATGCACATTTCACCAGTCTTCTGTCCATTTTCTAGGATATGTCATAGATCAAAACGGGGTGAGGATGGATGAAGAGAAGGTAACAGCCATTACCAACTGGCCACAACCCACGACGATCAAAGAGTTACAACGCTTCCTGGGCTTCGCAAACTTTTACCGCAGATTTATTGAAAATTACAGCGTCATCGCCAGTCCGTTAACGTCCTTGCTCCGAGGTAAGCCCAGAACCCTGAAATGGACCACGGAGTCTACCGTTGCATTCCAACGATTAAAACAGACGTTCATTTCGGCCCCCATTCTCACACACCCCAATCCGGAACTCCCATTCGTGGTGGAAGTGGATGCCTCAACAAACGGCGTGGGGGCCATTCTCTCCCAACAGCAAGGGGAACCCGCAACACTCCATCCATGTGCCTTCTTTTCTAAGAAATTCAGTCCGACTGAAAAGAATTATGACATTGGAGATCGTGAATTGCTGGCTATCAAGATGGCCTTGGACGAATGGAGACATTGGTTGGAGGGGGCTACCCATCAGTTCCTTGTCCTAACCGATCATAAAAATCTGCAATATCTGAGGGAAGCAAAAAGATTGAACCCCAGACAGGCACGGTGGGCAATGTTCTTCTGCCGATTCAACTTCAAGATCTCCTATCGTCCAGGGTCGAAGAACACAAAAGCGGACGCTCTTTCACGATTACATGCCAGTAATATCTCCAACGATGGACCTGTTACAATACTCCCGGAAAAACTCTTTGTCAACCCCATACACTGGGAACTTCCTCGGTCAGTATCCGAACCTGCTCCAGTCACTGCCCCCAATTGTCCACCAAATCACCAGTTCATCCAGGAACAGGACCGGAATGCACTAATTCACTCTGTCCACTCCTCACTGGGCACAGGACACCCCGGAGTCAACCATACTCTCTCATTGCTACAAGAACGCTTCTGGTGGCCCAATATGGAGAGGGATGTGAGGAGGTATGTCTCTGGATGTGCTGAGTGCGCCATGTCAAAAAATCCTCGACATTTACCTGCGGGGAAACTAATGCCTCTGCCACTGCCGCACCGCCCCTGGTCACACATAGGAGTAGATTTCATCACAGATCTACCCAAATCTGATGGTCATACCTGCATCCTTGTCATAGTGGACAGATTTTCAAAGGGTTGTCGACTGATTCCTCTCAGAGGTCTCCCCTCCTCAATGACAACAGCGGAACTCCTCTTTAATAACGTCTTTCGTTACTTCGGCATCCCTGAAGACATTGTCTCAGACCGAGGCCCACAATTTATTTCACGGGTATGGCATGGATTCTTTCGACTCCTAGGTGTGACTGTGAGTCTATCATCTGGATATCACCCTCAAACAAACGGACAGACGGAGCGCAAGATCCAGGAAGTCGGAAGATTTCTTAGAACCTTCTGTCATGGCCACCAGGACACCTGGAACCAGTTCCTCGGTTGGGCCGAATACGCGCAAAATTCCCTCCGACAACCGACTACCGGTCTCACCCCATTTCAGTGTATGCTAGGTTATCAACCCCCGCTATTCCCCTGGAATGGGGAACCTTCCAATCTCCCAGCGGTCGACAGCTGGTTCAGAGAGAGTGAGAGAGTATGGGAAGACGCTCACCATCATTTGCAACGTGCGGTACGCAGATACCAAGCCAATGCAGATAGGCGTCGATCTGTCGCACCAACATTCCAACCGGGAGACAAGGTATGGCTCTCCACCCGAGACATGCGTCTGCGCCAACCTTGTAGGAAACTCGGCCCTAGGTATGTCGGTCCCTTCACTGTTCTGGAGCAGGTAAACCCGGTCACATACAAGTTACAACTACCTCCACAATATCGTATTCACCCCACTTTCCATGTCTCCCTGCTGAAGAAATACCATAACCCTGTCTTCTCACCCACAGAGCCTGGCCCCGAAGAAGAAACACCTCCTCCTCCGATCATGGTAGATGAAGGAACCACCTACCAAGTTCGGGATATCCTGAATTCCCGCCGCCGTGGTGGGTACCTGGAATATCTGGTGGACTGGGAGGGCTATGGCCCGGAGGAGAGGTCATGGGTGCCTCGAAATGACATCCTTGATCCTACACTGCTAGAAGAGTTCCACCGCACCCATCCAGATTGCCCAGCACCAAGAGGGAGAGGTAGACCACCACGTCGGCGGAAGGGTCGACCCTCAGGAGCGGGTCGTGGAGGGGGGGGGTAATGTCACAATCGGGCCAGGCTCCGAATCAAGGCAGACACCACGCCCCCCATCTCCAGAATACTGACTAGAACCACCTGATAGCAATCAGGATTAATCCACAAAAGCACACACCACACAGCAGTCAACGTCCGGGCTCGTATGCACGAAAGTGGACCGAAAAGCTACTCCAAGTAAGACAAGAATTATATGTCTATTGCTACTTACCTTATTTCATTGTGCTTCATAGAAGTGATTCCCGTGAAGCTTCATTATCGGCATCTCCGTGGCTGCGTGTGTGGGTGTGTGCCTTCCCTCGCCGATTCTCCAGTGACTCCAGACTCAACTCTCTTCTCCTCCATTTTAATCCCCAGGCAACACCGGAAAGAACGCTGTCGGCGCCGCTGCCCCCGCGACAGTATAGTTTAATATTCAATCAGTATTTCCCTGCATCAGCGTACATCTGACTTGCTCTCGTCTGCTTTCAATAAACGTTTCTCATCTTTGGAAACTTACCCTTCTGTGTCAGTCCGCCTTTGTTACAACCACACAGGGCTAATAAAGCATTAAAACCCTTGTAATCTAAACAGTTTGGGTGATTGATGTTTAATAAGATGAAGTTACTAGACATTGCGGGCCATTTCTGACAAGCAGGAGTTGTTTTCCTAGTGACATCATTCCCAGGGAAAATGGAATCTGAACAGCTTACAGTATGAACGTACATGAAATATTGACTGTTCTTTTATATAGACCGACTGAGTGATCATACATACTGTATTTGGATAAAGTGTTAAACTGTATACCAAAAATCGTTGCTATCCAGCATCAACCAATGTGTTTAGGGAAGTCTTTTGCCTCTAGACAGGGTCCATTGACAAAATAAATAAATAAATAAATAAAGATTAAAAAGATATTATTATGAAAAGAATATTACATTCAATATCACTTGGGTCAAATATTAATAATAAAAATTTTGTTCTGTTAATTGCAAACAGTGAACAATACTGTAAAACATACAGTAAAATAACACCAATTATTATAAAGTAAGACAATTACAGTATGAATGAACAAATTATATTTACAGTACAATTAGTATAGGGATAATGTATTGCAAAAATAAAAGTGAAAAAGCCTCAGCATTATATTATAAGGGTATTACACTGTACAATGAAATGGCAGTAAAAACTTCATACTGTAAAGGGGTAGTTAAAGTAACAGACTGGCAGTAGTGTCATTTACGTACAGCAACATTACAATGCAGAGCTGTTGAGTGTCTCACAGGCTGAAGGTCCTGTAGCCGGAGTAGGACGAACGAACGGAACTTTGGAGGCGCGCGGGTTCAGTCTCCTCCACTGACAGTCTCACGCTATCATCATCTATAAACAGATACATCAGAATTTTTATTATTTACCACACATCACATAATAAATATGCAGGAGGCACACATGATGGACATCACACTAATACACTAAACGTCTCACATAATATCGTCAAAACTGTTGAGAAACCTTAGGATTAGAAATCACAGAAACAGATACAGTGCTGTATAAAAGTCTTGAAACCATTATTTCTACATATTTTGATTGCAAAGGGCCAGATCTTCTTGTACTTTTATAATGTAGTCTTGAGATTTACTCAATAACGAAGTCTGATCATGCTGAGTAGTTGGAACAGAGGGGAAATAAGGTTGATGCTGAGGTTGTTATGTGACCTAACCTATTCTCTAAATCTCCTAAAAAATATTATATGAGACCTTTAGGGAGAACAGAAAAGTAAAAGACTGTCCTTATTCCATAGCTGAAGTGATTTAGACAAGAAGCATGACAAAAGCTCTCCAAGTTTTCCAAGTGTATCATCATATAGTCATCATATCATTAGACTATAACAGAACAAACTTCTCCAAAAATCCTCTGTACAAAATCTTAATTAAACACTGAAGGCGTTCAGGAGCTTTAGTTAACTACAAGGAATCTGGTACAACTGGTCATGCTTAATGAGGCAAAAAATTAATAATGTAAAAGCATAAAGAGAACTAAAATACAGTATGATGTTTACACAGAAATATGTCTTCACTCCTCGCTAAATTCACCCAGCACTTTGTCGAAGCGTTTGATAAAAAATAGGTAGCAATGCTAAAAACACACTATGTTACCTTCGCACTGATAGGTCACAGACTGAATCCCATAATCACCAGGACCAATGTAATGTGGACACAATTGCAACTGAAACAGGCACAGTCAAATATCACAGATTAAAAGAAGGAAAGTAGACGTGCAGAGCTTCAGTTCATTGTGTTGCAGCCAAAAGATCCAGGAAGGAAACGTTTTTTATTATTTTACAGAATCTGAATATATTTAGTAAATTTATGAATTACACTCCAAAAGTATCCAATCCAACTATGAAGTCTGATTTAATTGGTACCATTAAACATTTTTATTTTTATTTATTTATTTTTTTTTTGCTGGCAAAAAAAGAAATTAGGCAGAGACGTCTGCTCGGTCTTATTAATTCGTTTTAAAACCCCACAATTCTGCCAATTCCCCCATCAGCAAGCCGGTTTGATAACTTCACACCTATTGTGAATGAAAGATGAGAAGAGGGATTGCAGTAGCTGGTGGTCTGTGTGTGTTCACCTCAGCGCGCGCTGTCGCGTTGTATTCAGCGAGTAGACTAAATATTTGTTTGTTCCATGTCTGCAGTTTTATCAATAAATCTGCTCATATCTGCACACGCGTTTATCAGCCTTTTGATCAACGGCACTCACTTTCACTTTGCAAAAGGCCGCGTTTATTGTTTAGTGTATATTTAAAGCCCACACACTCACATTCATCATGAAAGATCTACTGTAAAGCTAAAACAAAATCATGTTTGCTTCAGCATTGGAAACAATATTGTTTAGGCTGACGTATTATACACTTTTGTATTCTTTGTTGTACTTCTCTTTTTGCACGTGTGCGGGCATCTTTAGATTTGAACAGACAATAATAGTGGGCTGGTAGGCACGTTATTTTCATTTAACTTAAACAGCTGAATTAAATTAAATTTACACAATAAATGAACAACTGAGTTTGCTTTAGACTTGTGCACTCCTGTGTAAATAGCTTTTTCAATGACTACACTACCATATCATATATTTTTGTTTAATACTGTTTTATTACACTTTGTCATTTATCAGATACTTTCAAGTAAATTTTAATCACTCTAAACACAACCCATGATTTTTTATGCGATTTTTAAAATAAATAAATAAAACTAGTTATTGCATTCTGTTTCACGACATCCTTAATTTACCTTAGTTACCTTAATTTATCGGGGGATAATTGATAATCAGCGTTCATATTGTTCGACTGATTTAAATCTCCCGATGTCGTGCTGCTGTGGAAGTGAATGCGGCGGTGAAGCACATTCTGGTCTCCTACCTACTGTAGTTAATCTACGGAGATTTTTAGTGGTCACCAAAGGGTGAAAGCCAGAAAGTTAAGAAAGTCTGCAATATCAGCTCGGGGTCAACAGACAAATCCAAAAGACAGCACCAGAGAATCAGAGAAAGCAATGACTCAGTATAATGAGACAAAAGTGGTGTCCGTGAAACAAAGCATGGTCGAGATTCGGAAAACAAGGCAAGAAAGAAAGCAAGAATACTGGGAATAAAATGCATACTATAACCTGGCCGAGAGTCGTTGTCTGAGTCTCTCTTATTAGCAAGTGGTAATGATCAAAGATTGCAAACAGGTGTGTTTGGAGTGTTGAATGAGATGGTTTAAAACAAGGAGCGGATTGGAGTATGGAATGGGAGGGATCATGGAGTGGATATGGATGAGGACTATAGATATGAGAGATGAGCATAACTATTAAGTTTCAACCTTTTCTATGATCTTGGAGATAAAGGGGAGGTTTGGTACTTGCTGATCAGGGCTTTTCCCCCCAGGGGTTTGATACGTGCTAGTTTAGAGGACTCGTGTACATCACCAATGCTGATTATTTTAATTGAGGTTTGATAACTTCAGGTGGAATCTGTTTGAGGAACCTTGGAGGTACTATAAGTACACAAGCTGATGATTTTAATGACTCTGTATTACTTTTTTCTTAAAATTTTGGCTGACTGTATTTGCTTTTTGCATGACGTCAATTCTAAGTATTACTTATAACTTACTGTATAATAATAATAATAATAATTATTATTATTATAATAATTATTATTATTATTGATGTTGATGATGATCATGTTATAAATCAAATGATTTCTAATACTTATTACAATCATTACTATGTTAATTGATTTATGTATAAATCATAGAAATGTATTATGTTAATATTATATTTTTGGACTTAATAAAAAAATATTAAATTCTACAACTACTGCTATGTTATTATTATTATTACTATTATTATTATTATTATTATGATGCAGGATGTGGAGTGTAAATCAACATACCGAGGTTATTACAGTGTTATAACTCTCCAGGGTTATACACAATGCATAAAACACTCCAGCTGTGGTCCTCTATCTTTTTATTTTAAATAAATATAAACTTTTGGGTGATTAACCTGTCTGGGTGTAAGCATCTCTGATCCTCTGCCAGGCCTGATGGACAAACCTCTGGGCCGCAGACCAACAGGCACCTGAAACATCACATCCATTATATCTGAGTAGCTAAATCTGTAATTTACATGTCAGTCAAAATAAACTTCATGTTTTAGGTACACAGTGATGTTTCATACTGCATGATCAGAAAATCCGTTGAGCACTTTCTTCTTTGGGGGATCCCTGCCCCCCACAGTATCCTTTTATTTTGACTTCTTTCAGGAGGATTCGTTTTTTTCTAAGAATTCTGACTTTTTCAGACATTTTTATTCTTACAGAATGGCCCTAATCCTCTTCCATATTACCATACAGTGTCATTTGTGTCTAAAAATATTTGCACAATGAAAAAGTGTCATTTAAAAGGCACGTAGTTAAGCTTAACTAATTCAGTGAGCAATTAAATAATTACCTTATAAAATTATTATGGAATCACATTTCTATAATAATTTACATGTAGTTATAATAGATTGCACATGTTTGTAGCTTCCAGAGTTTTCCCGTCTGTTTTGCATTCTTCCTCCTGCTTTTTGTCCAGTTTGTGAAATTGTGTTCCATGATAATTTATTTATTTTCTCAGAAGAACTGAATCTTTATCTTTTGATGGCCCTAACATTAAAAAAACATCTCATGAAGAAATCAGGTCACTGGATATCACAAAAATATTCTAAGTATTACTTATAATTTACTGTAAAGTTAATAATAATAATAATAATAATAATAATAATAATAATAATAATAATAATCATAATTATTATTATTATTATTATTAGTTTGGAAAAGGGTTAAGCTTTTAGACCCAAATGGCACTGTTGTTAATGATACCATAAAATTATTTATAATACATATAATATTACTTATTAATACACCTAATAATATGTTAATAGATTTGTTATAGTAATTATTATATTAATATAATATTAATATTAAATATATAATTGTTCATCAACTACTACTATATTATTATTATTATTATTATTATTATTATTATTATTATGCAGGATGTGGAGTGTAAACTTACTTAGAACACAGAGGTTATTACAGTGTTATACACTTCCCATGGTAATACACACTGTATATAACACTCCAGCTGTGTTCCTCTATATACCTATTTAAAATAAATAATAAGTTTTGGGTGACTAACCTGTCTGAGTGAAAGAGTCTCTGATCTTCTGCCCGGCCCGATGCAGAAGCCTCCAGATCGTAGAGCTGACGGTTGACCAATGGCCACCTGAAACATCACAGACATAATATCATTAAATCTGTAAACTAAAAGTCCGTCTAAATAACCTTTATATGTTTTAGGTACACAATGATGTTTCATACTACATGATTAAAAACCTCCAACCAGTGAATTCACATGTAAAAAACAAATGCTAATGCTAAGCTAACAGATGAATAAAAGACGTGATGTTGTCAACAATCTAACGCTTCCTTACAGAGTATGGAATTCCTCGCCTAAAAACAAATTATACTCACCGGCATATTCCTCCTCCTCATCGTTGTTAGTTAAAGGTCTGAACATTTCTCCTCTAAAAAGATTTTTGAACTGGGATTCGAAGTTCTGTTTTGTCTCTCAAAATGGCGACGCGAAAAAAACAAATGCGGCGAGTCTAACCTTACGTAATGACGTTTCGTTTTTTTTATATATAATTTCCTGGTGCCGCCTTTTTACGCTACTTACAGAGCAAAAACTGCAGCTAGTGTCTGATCAAATACTCAACGGAATTCTTCAATAAATTACCTTTAATAAATGATTCTTTAATTCACAGACTGCGAACCAAGTCAGACCTTAACATGACAAGCAGACAGATAAAAGGGGAGGAGTTTCCACAGTATTTAGACAAAATGCTCTGAAATCACAGTTTAAAAATTAAGCAGATGAAAAAGTTAAATTACCTTTAACTCAAAAGTGTCGCACACAAAAAATACTTCGACCAATCAAATGTCTGTTGTTTAATAAATAAATATTATTTTGCTTTTATTTTGGAACACAAGAACATCAGGGTAGAACATCAAGTTCCTCCTAGATTTGGACCCTGCAAGACTCTGCTATGTGTATAGCACCTACATCATTACCATTTTTTTTTTCACAATTCAAACCTTAAACTCAAAATTGTCGCTTTTTCGTGAAGAATTCTACATTTTTGTAAATAATCATGTATTTTCATCTTGGAATTCTGTCTTTTACCCCTGAATTCTTTTTTCTCAGAACTTTTTCCCTCAGAATTCTGAAGTCTTTATAGTCAGGATTCTGAGATAAAAGTCAACGCTCAGATACATTTTTATGGTGGCCCTAATCCTCTTCCTCTTCCATTATATTCCATTATTTGTTTCTTAAAATATATTTGCATAGTGTTGTTTAAAAAGGTTCCGCCTTCTTTCCAAACACTTTTCCCAATTTAGTGAGCTGCTGTGTACTACAGAATCCAGCCCTCTATTTTGTAAAGATCATAAGGATGCAAGAAAATGATTGTTATTAGATGCACTAACTAGCCATTAAATAAGTATTTATCATTTACCAGTGAGCTTGTAATGGATTCCATGTGTGTAGTTTCAGAGTTTTCCTTTCCTTTTTTCCTCTTTATTGTTCTCTTCCTGCTTTCTGTCCAGATTCCTAGGTTATTCAGAGTCTTTTGTTTTTTTCAGATGAATCTCTACCTTTTGATGATCCCAAAATCATTTCAAAACATCTCATGAAGTGACCAGGACGCTGGATATCACAAAGCTCCTGAAAAAAATAAGCAGCATTTAGACACATTCCAAAGAGTTCTTTAAACAGAAAAGACAGCAAATACAATTCCAAATCACTTGGTCAAAAAAAAAAAAGAATTACAAAAATTAAAAAAGCTCCATGTTTAAAGTCTCAATAAGTTCAAAACTGGAAACAGGTCGATGGTTAGAAAGTTCTGTTAACATCCGTACAGAATGACAGCTCATACACAGTATAAAGGTGTGGACAAGGTTCTCATTCCACGCAAGCAGATGACACACACAACTGTCAACAGAGAAAGAAAAGATAATCTGATTATACGTATGGAATCCTGCCTGGTGGAATGCAAACCATCAGCTGATCGTGAATAGGGCTGGAACTTTCTGATATAGAATGTTAACCCTGTCAGCTTTCAGACTCTGGCTCCTGCCCCAGATTATTGCATGTACAATTTGTTTAAATACATTTGTATTTATAATATGGACCATATTACCAAATTTTACTACTTTTTAATGCCTAGGTACTCTTCACCCACCCTGTATACAGTACTGTGTGTAAAATGGGTTAATTGAAGTAGTCTGTCACACAATGGGAGGAATTCTGCCCCAGCAAGTTATGGCACATGGAACAGAGACTACAGACGGATATACTGTACCAGCTCTGACAGAAGCTGTTCAGAGAGTAATTACTCAGGTATCCAGTAATTCAATTCAATTCAATTCAATTTTATTTCTATAGCGCTTTTAACAATGGTCATTGTCTCAAAGCAGCTTCACAGAAATGAAAGGAAAATGAAAAGAAGACTTATGGAAATTTATATATGTGTAAGAAAAATGCGTCTAGATAATGAGATTGTCCCTGATGAGCAAGCCAAGGGTGACGGCGACAGTGGCAAGGAAAAACTCCCTGAGATGGCAATAGGAAGAAACCTTGAGAGGAACCAGACTCAACAGGGAACCCATCCTCATCTGGGTGATAACAGATAACAGAAATTGTAGAACATCATGTGTGTTATGCAGATGAAAGTTCGATATAACAGAAGTTATTTAAATTAACACAAAGTCCAGTTCAGCTCAGGGTCGAGTCAGCAGGTGCAGAGGGCAGATGAGGGTCTGGATCACTGGGAGCTCAGGAGCAGCATGTGTAGCTTCAAACCAACATGAAGAAGAATTCAGCTGGAGCAGGTCCTTCTCTGGATGCCTCAGCAACCTCGCAGGGTCGGCCTCTGTCTACTGAAGCTGGCACAATCTCCAGATGCCTCGGGATGGGTGGAAAAATAAAGAGCAGGTGAAAAGAATTAGCGTGGTTGTCATTCACGATAGATGTACTGGAGTATGAGGTAAAGAAATTAATTATGTGTATGCCAGATTAAAGAGATGCGTCTTGAGTCTACTTTTAAATTGGGAAACTGTGTCTGAGCCCCGAACACTGTCAGGAAGGCTATTCCAAAGCTTTGGAGCTAAATATGAAAATGCCCTACCTCCTTTTGTAGATTTTGATATTCTGGGAACTACCAGTAGTCCGGAGTTTTCTGATCTTAAGGAGCGTGGTGGATTGTAACGTATCAGAAGACTGGTTAGGTATGTGGGAGCTACACCGTTTAGAGCCTTGTAAGTAAGTAATGCTATTTTGTAATTAATTCTAAACTGAACAGGTAGCCAGTGCAGGGATGATAATATTGGGGTTATATGATCATATTTTCTGGATCTAGTGAGAACCCTGGCGGCTGCATTTTGGACTAACTGTAGCTTGTTAATGGAGGATGCAGGACAGCCACCCAGTAATGCATTACAGTAGTCCAGTCTGGAGGTCATGAATGCATGAACCAGCTTTTCTGCATCAGATACAGATAAAATGTTCCTAAGCTTGGCAATATTTCTAAGGTGGAAAAAGGATGTTTTTGTGATGTTGGAGATATGATTTTCAAAGGATAAGTTACTGTCTAATATTACACCCAGGTCTTTCACTGTCGAGCTGGTGGTAACAGTACATCCTTCTAAACGTAGGCTGAATTGTGAGAGCTGGTATGAACTGGTTTTTGGGCCAATAAGTAATACCTCTGTCTTATCTGAATTTAGTAAAAGAAAATTATCAGTCATCCAATCTTTTATATCTTGAATACACTCAGTTAGTCTAGACAATTTGGGTATTTCGTCTGGTTTTGTGGAGACGTATAACTGAGTATCATCAGCGTAACAATGGAAACTAATCCCATGTCTTCTAATGATGTTACCCAAGGGAAGCATGTATATTGAGAACAGCAGAGGTCCTAAAACTGACCCTTGTGGCACCCCATATTTCACTGGCATTACACCAGACTGTTCTCCATTCAGATCTACAAAATGGAATCGATCAGACAGGTAGGATCTAAACCATTTTAAAGCCTGTCCCTGAATACCAATGTGATTTTGTAAGCGATCTATGAGAATATCATGATCTATAGTGTCGAATGCAGCACTAAGATCAAGTAAGACAAGAATTGAGATGCAGCCTTGGTCCGAAGCTAAAAACAAGTCATTTGCAATTTTAACTAGTGCAGTTTCTATACTATGATGGGGCCTGAAACCTGACTGAAATTCCTCGAGGATATTGTTTTCCTGCAAGAATGTGCATATTTGGACTGATACTATCTTTTCTAATATCTTTGATATAAACGGAAGGTTTGAAATGGGTCTGTAATTTATTATATCATTTGGGTCTAAATTAGATTTTTTAAGAAGAGGCTTAATAACTGCCAACTTGAAAGGTTTAGGGACATGACCTAGATATAATGAAGAGTTGATAATGTTTAGAAGGGGCGCTCCAGCTATATTTATCACTTCTTTTAAAAGTCTAGTTGGGATTGGATCCAGCAAGCATGTTGTTGATTTAGCCGAGGTGATAAGTTTATACAGCTCTTCCTGTCCTACACCTGTAAAGCATTGAAAATCTATTAGTGAAGCTTTAGACTGGACTGGATCATGAGATGGTGTTAGAGGTTGAATTTCCATTATTTTCTTCCTGATAATATCAATCTTTTCATTGAAGAAGTTCATGAAGTCTTCACTTCTAAGCTGTGATGGGATACTCCCTGCAGGCATCTTAGGGTTTGTTAGGCTAGCCACTGTACTAAATAGGAACCTGGGATTGTTTTGGTTTCTTGCTATCAGTTGGCTCAGATGCTCGGCCCGAGCCGCTTTTAGAGCCCGTCTATAGCTGCACATACTACCTTTATACGCGATTCTAAAAACTTCTAATTTAGTTTTTCTCCATTTTCGTTCGAGGTTACGGGTTGCTCTCTTTAGAGCGCGAGTATGACTGTTGTACCACGGTGCAAGTGTTTTATCTTTGACTTTTTTTAATCTGATGTACCAGGTTCTAATAGTACCAGGTTATTTTAATCATCTGATCAATTAGCAGGAAATACTGGTTATAGTTACTGGTTAAAGATTATAGAAAAATTCTAAGAATAAACCATGGAGTTGGTGGACGTTCATGAGAAACGTACGAGATTTACTTTATATTTCCAATTATTCCCCTTTAGAATATCAACGCTGTCAACTACCAGTTTCTGGGGTCTGTCACGAGCTGGCATTACTAGCTGTTTGGGCGGATGTAGTCACCGTGGGCATAGAGGGCAGGCATAGGCGCAGAGGGGTTGTTTCAACATAAAAAGCCTTTAATGATGACCAAAAAACAAACCAACATACACATAGGGCTGTTTTCGGGAACACATGGGTCTTGTAGTCCTCACAGTCTCTTTACGCATACACAGACACTTAGCAACTTAGCAGGTTAAGAGCTGCCACGAAGGCTAAGAGCTGGGGAGACACAAGAGACAGGGCTAAGAGCGCCGTGCTCGAGACAGGGCAAACTCAAGAGACTGGAGGCAGGAGGGGGACACTAGAGGCGAGAGGGGAGACACGGGAGGCTAGGGGAACACTTGGAACAGGGGAGAAACGCTAAAGATACAAGACGAAAGGAAACACAAGAAACACATGGCACAGTACTCACTTAACTCACAAGAACTAAAAGGTACATTTAAACAGACACATCAGACAGATAACAGAACAATTCAGAGCCCATATAAACAAACAGGAATAAAGTAAAATACAACCAAAACAAAACAAACCACCTGCCCACTTGACAGGATTAATGCTCGACCCAGTTTCCCAGAACAGCCAGCTATTTATAACACTTTTAATGAGCTACCTCCGTTCAGGTGAGTTCCATCATCACCTGACCAAGGTGCCTTCTGGGAAACTGAGTCGACTAACAAAACTACAAACAAACACAAACTTGCACACAGTGCCCTCTAGGGGTGGTCCCGTACAGGGTCGAATCCCAAATAGTTTCAAGAATTTTATTTGCCACATACAGTACATGGTTGTACAAGTAGAACAGTACTGAAATGCAATACAAACAAACTCCAGACTGTACGACAAAAAAAAAAGAAAAAAAAGAAAAAAGGGGGGGTATGTATGCACAAAATAAAAATAAAAATAGAGGGCTAGGGAATAGTGATCCCAAAAGCAGACTCAAAACACACTATGAGGTTTATGCTTATTTTGATGTGAAAGGTAAAGCACCTGGTGATACTAGCGGAGACGGTAGTGTGTTGCTGTAGTAGCCTAGTGAGCGTTTGGAGACTTCCGGGTACAGAAGGAGAATCCCCGATGACGTGGAGGTGAAGTGTAGCGTGAGTGAAATGACAGGCAGGGTCAGATACCGGGTAAATCCACAGATGTTTCCAATCCAGAGATGTGAGGGGGAAATCCGAAATGCAGGCAGGCTTGGTAACAAAGTCAAAGCAGCGAGAGCGATCAAATCCGGAAGCGCAGTCCAAGATCAAAGCTCGGTAAACATGCAAAGTCAAACACAAAGGCAAAATCCGAAAAACAGGTGATAATCCAAAGGGCAAGAAGAAAACGTAATCCAAAGGCAGGCAGGGTCAAACACAGAACTTACAGATCAAAAATAACGACAAGACAGGACTGGAGGCACGCACGCACGCAAGATACATCGGCATGGAGTGAAGTCTCTGGCTTTCTTTTAAAGCTGCAGGAGAGTAGCTTGATTAGAGACAAGTGGAACCAGTTAATTGGCAGAGAGAGCGGGAAAGCAGCATGGATGGGAATTATGACCTGGAAGTACTAGAGTGATCAGGCTGGCTCGTGACAACAAGGACAAAATGAAAAGAAAAATGATATAACATGGTATAAATATTAAATTATATAGACTCTGTTTGTACAAAAAGTGAAAGCAGTGCAATGATATTATATAAAGAGATGATAAATTGACTGTGTAAAAGTGACTATGTGCAGAATTTGTCCGTCATTGTTGGGGTTGAGTATTTATTGCTCTTATAGCCTGGTGGAAAACCTATTGTTCAGTCTTTCAGTTCGTGCCCTGAGTGAACGGAGTCAACCACTGGAAGAGATTATTATGAGGGCGGAGAATGTCTTTAATAGTGCGCTGTCCCCTGGACCTGATCGCCTGATGTAAATGTCCTGTACAGTCCTGGTGATGCGCCCGGCACACCTGATCACTCTTCTCAAGTCCCTTTTGTCCTGGGAGCTGCTACTTCCATACAAGACGGTAATGTTCCCAGAGACAACAGATTGTATGTACAGTAGACCCCCTGGAGATCCTGAACTTCCTCAGCTGTCTGAGGTAGTACAAGCGCTGTCCAGCCTTCTTCACCAATGAAGAGATATGGGGTGACCAGGACAAGTCCTCAGAGATATACGTGTAGCTGGTCACCCTCTCCACCAGAGTCCCGTTTATTTTGAGTGGCGTATACTGAGAATCCTGCTTACTTCTCCTAAAGTCCACCAACATCTCTTTGGTCTTTGAGACATTTAAGTTCAAGTTATTGTCCTTACACCAAGAAGATAGTGCTGCTGTCTCTCCAGATAAGCTGTCTCATCATTGTTCTGTATCAAACCAACCACCGCTGTGTCATCTGCGAATTTCACAATGGAGTTGGAGCAGTGACGAGCATAGCAGTAGTGTGTGTAGAGAGAAGGTGTGAACATGTCACACACACACACACACACACACACACACACACACACACACACACACACACACACACACACAGATCAACACAAGCAGATCAAACGTCATCAGCACGTCACTCCTCCAAACAGCGCAGTAATGAGCATTTACTTACATCTGAACAGAGTTGTTTACGTAAATCACTGATCAATAGCTCATGATACAGATGTTTAAACACTTTATTCACACAGATCTACCTGTTTTACATGTAAATTTATAGGCTTGTCCCTGATCAATTTACCCTGACAAATAGATGCAGGATTATTTATTATAGTCTATAAAATGCGTTTCTAAACGTGGTCTATTGTTGTTTACTTCCACTATTTGTTAATGTAATTTAAATGAGTTTTGCGCTCCGTGATGTTGAGCATCGTGATCCCCCTCTTTAACTTCCTCCGCAGTGTAATCAGCGTTCAACCGCACACAAAGTTTTCCAGAGCGCACCGGCAGAAGTAAACTAATGATTATTAATGCGTCGGGAAAAACAGCAATGAGACTGACTCTGTCCATCTTAATAATTCATTGATAAGTTACTGATTGCTTTGGTTTCGTCTTTAGTGCTGAAGGTGATCATGTCCTCTCGTCATCTCCGCAGCCGTGTTTGTGCCTATAATTCACGTTTCATATGAATTACATAATCTGACATTCGTGTTCCCTTATAATTAGATCATGGATTAGATTTCCGTGAGATTCCGCGGCTCTGACTCTACAGTAGTGCGATCGAGAGAATGCAGCTGTTCATCTACACCTGCGCCTGGATCCATTTCCTCAGCAACGACTTTGTGTTCTCTGACAGGTTTCTATTTCATTCTAAATTGGAAAATTATTGTGATCTTGTTAAATTTAAATAAAATGTGTTTCATTTTTTGTCGCTCAAAATATGCGTCACAACCGCTGATATGTGACACCCGCCGGCACGCGATTTACTGAGCGTTTCGACTCCTGGTTTCATTTACGTTGAGCTATCAAAGTGCTCGCAATCAAAGGATAGCAGCACACAGAAGCAGACGGCATTTTTGGTTTGCTACAGGTGGATAATTTAAGTTTGTTTTTTTATTTCATGAATACGAGGAGGACTCAAATAGACATCGGCTGTTTTATTTGACAGTAACCTTCATCCAAAAAATTAAAAATGTTCAAGAGTTCAAAATGTTTTTGTTGTACGCAGAAATAAAATGTTGGGAGGAAACGGTTCGGAGGAAACACGTGATAGTCTTCGGCCCTCCCGGCTGAGTGGTAGTAGTAGCCTTAATGTGGGAGCCCCCTAGTGACGGGGAGGAATTGGACACGACTAAATTAGGGAGAAAATCGGGGAAAAATCCAAAAAAAAAAAAAAAAAGGTTCTCTTTTCTGTGGGAAACGGGTCCAAGTGGCTCTTTCAGTGTTTACGGTTGCCGAACCCTGATCTAGGTTTTCACTGTCTTTGGAAAGCATCTTATTTATTTATTTATTTGCATCTGATTTGCTGTTTTGTTTATTAGTGTTCTTGTCCAGTTCCTTTTTTTTGGTGCATCTCCTGTTTTTTTCTTTCTTTAAAAAAATAAAGGCAGCAACTCTGTGCATTTAGGCATGTGGACGTAGTCAAGACGATCTGCTGAAGTTCTCAACTAAGCATCAGAATGGGAAGAATTTTCACACACAGCCGTCTCCAGGGGATCCTCTAGAGGATGATGGGCTACAGCAGCAGAAAACCACAGCAAGTGCCACTTCTGTCGGCTAAAAACAGGAAACAGGTCACATGGGCTCACCAAACTTGGACAACAGGAGAAATATTGTGCCTGGTCTGACGCATCTCCCTTACTGCTGCAATATTCAGCTAAAAAAAATAAATTAGAAAAAGAAAAAAGTATAGACTACTAGCAATCGTACACGTCGTGGACGAGTAAAGAGTTTGTAGAAATAGCTGATCAGCACCTGACACATACCTGCCCATAACTGCCCTTCTTCTAAATATTTAGATTTATTGTATGGCACAAGGTTCAGTTTTCATAGTGTATGTCCTATTCTTTTTGAATAAGCCATGCTGTGTCCACCATCTAATCCTGGGATCAGTCCACACTCTCTATTTAAGTGGACTGTTTTATAAAAATAAATCTTTTCATGGATTCACCAGACTAAAAAAAACTTTCAGGTCTTGAAACGGGTTTGAACATAAACTACTGTAAAGTAACCTGTTGTGAACATCACAGTCGTATCATTTACCATGACAGCACCATGTGTTTCATGTTTCATTTCAGTCATCCATTATGAGACTCTCAGTTTAATTTAATGTGAATATGTCTGTCTGGATAAAAATATATATTTTCCACCCCTGGGTTAGACTAAAGTTAGGCAAAGAAAAAAGAAAAATCATTCACAGTGCTGGTAAAACAATGTGCAGTACCAGCTGTGTACAACTCCAACCTCTGAGTAAGAAACACAGAATTTAAATACAGGAATTGATTAGTGGAACACAAACCAGGTGTGCACAATCAAAGAGCTGGGACAGACAAGCAAAGGAGGTTTTTTTTTTTTTTTAAGTGAGCATAATACTACCCTCTGGTGGTCTGGATGGGAAACACAGGGAATGTGACAACAGGACAATAAATTCAAGCATCAGTAAATAAATACACAGAACAGTTAATGCACAGGACAGTAAATGAACAAAATTGTAAATTAAAGGAAGAATGATTACACAGTACATTACAATATATATTTTTACCCTTATTACTGGCTATGTGTTCATTTTAATAACGGTACAAAATCCAGTGACTCTGGATGTCCATTCTGTTTCATCTTGTGTTGCAGTTAAATACTTTGGAGTGATTATTCATGCGAGTCTTTCATCAGAAGGTCATGTAGATATCATTACTAGGACAGTCAAGTCCCTGTAGATGAACACTGAGAAATGTATTGTCCTTGACGATCTCTATGGAGGAGCCATTGATGTTCAGTGGAGAGTCGTCTTTCCGTGCTCTCCTGAGTTTAAGGAGACGGAGAGACAGACGGAGCAGGTTCAGGCCCAGCAGGATCAACTATCCAATCAGGTGATGAGTAGTTATGGTGTTGAATACTGATCTAAAGTCTATGAACAGCACTCAAACATACAGATGATGAGTGAGTGAGTGAGTATGGAAAGACCTGCAGTCAACATTCAAACACATTCACACACTATCGCAATTTACGAATGCCAATTAATAAATAATCTTCATGTCTTTGGACTGTGGGACAAATGTACAAATAGATTATTTCAGTTACAATTTACTATATCACAATTCCTGTTGGTCAGAAGTTTGCATACACTCAGTTGACTGTTCCTTTAAATTCCAAAAAATTATGTCATAGCTTTAGAAGCAGCTGGTAGGCCGACTGACATCAACTAGAGGTGTAGCTGTGGATCTATTTTAAGGCCTAGCTTCAAACTCAGTGCCTCTTTGTTTGACATCATGGGAAGGTACCACGTTCATCCGCACCAACACTACTACACAAGTGTAAACACCATGAGACAATGCAGCCATCATACCACTTAGGAAGGAAATGTAAACTTTGGTACAAAACGTACAAATCAATCCCAGAACAACAGTAAAGGACCTTGTTAAGACAATGGGGAGGAAACAGGTCCAAAGTATCTACAGTATACCCACAGTAAAAAAACCAATATTGATGTAACTTGAAAAGCTGCCAAGCAAACAAGAAGCCACTGCCAAACTCCAAAAAACTCACAATAAAAAGCCAAACTATGGTTTTTGCAGCTATACACACGTGGACAAAACTGTTGGTACCCTTCGGTCAATGAAAGAAAAACTCACAATGGTCACATAAATAACTTTAATCTGACAAAAGTAATAATTAAAAAAAATTCTATGAATGTTAACCAATGAAAGTCAGACATTGCTTTTCAACCATGCTTCAACAGAATTATTTAAAAAAATAAACTCATGGAGCAGGCCTGGACGAAAATGATGGTACCCTTAGAAAATATTGAAAATAATGTGACCAAAGGGACATGTTAATTCAAGGTTTGTCCACTAATTAGCATCACAGGTGTCTACAATCTTGTAATCAGTCAGTGGGCCTATATATAGGGCTCCAGGTAGTCACTGTGTTGTTTGGTGACATGGTATGTACCACACTCAACATGGACCAGAGGAAGCGAAGGAAAGAGTTGTCTCAGGAGATTCGAAAGAAAATTATAGACAAGCATGTTAAAGGTAAAGGCTATAAGACCATTTCCAAGCAGCTAGATGTTCCTGTGACTACAGTTGCACATATTATTCAGAAATCTAAGATCCATAGGACTGTAGCCAACTTCCCTGGACGTGGCCGCAGGAGGAAAATTGATGACAAATCAAAGAGACAGATAATCCGAATGGTAACAAAAGAGCCCAGAAAGACTTCTAAAGAGATCCAAGGTGAACTTCACGCTCAAGGAACATCAGTGTCAGATCGCACCATCCGTAGTTGTTTGAGCCAAAGTGGACTACATGGGAGACGACCAAGGAGGACACCATTGTTGAAAACAAATCATAAAAAAGCCAGACTGGAATATGCCAAACTACATGTTGACAAGCCACAAAGCTTCTGGGAGAATGTCCTATGCACAGAT
This sequence comes from Clarias fuscus, assembly GCA_030347435.1. Lineage (NCBI taxonomy): Eukaryota > Metazoa > Chordata > Actinopteri > Siluriformes > Clariidae > Clarias > Clarias fuscus. The sequence goes on along the minus strand of CM059226.1, from coordinate 26,084,743 downwards.
GAGACAAAAATGGAACTTTTTGCCAAGGCACATCAGCTCTATGTTCACAGACGGAAAAATGAAGCATATCAAGAAAAGAACACTGTCCCTACTGTGAAACATGGAGGAGGCTCTGTTATGTTCTGGGGCTGCTTTGCTGCATCTGGCACAGGGTGTCTTGAATCTGTGCAGGGTACAATGAAATCTCAAGACTATCAAGGGATTCTAGAGAGAAATGTGCTGGCCAGTGTCAGAAAGCTGGGTCTCAGTCGCAGGTCATGGGTCTTGCAACAGGACAATGACCCAAAACACAGCTAAAAACACCCAAGAATGGCTAAGAGGAAAACATTGGACTATTCTAAAGTGGCCTTCTATGAGCCCTGACCTCAATCCTATTGAGCATCTTTGGAAGGAGCTGAAACATGCTGTCTGGAAAAGGCACCCTTCAAACCGGAAACAACTGGAGCAGCTTGCTCATGAGGAGTGGGCCAAAATACCTGCAGAGAGGTGCAGAAGTCTCATTGACAGTTACAGGAATCGTTTGATTGCAGTGATTGCCTCAAAAGGTTGTGCAACAAACTATTAAGTTAGGGGTACCATCATTTTTGTCCAGGCCTGTTCCATGAGTTCATTTTTTTTATAATTCCGTTGAAGCATGGTTGAAAAGCAATGTCTGACTTTCATTGGTTAACCTTCATAGAATTCTTATTTATTATTACTTTTGTCAGATTAAAGTTATTTCTGTGACCATTGTGGGTTTTTCTTTCATTGACCGAAGGGTACCAACAATTTTGTCCATGTGTGTATATGGGACAAAAATGTTACTTTTGGAGAAATGTCATCTGGGCTAATGAAAAATAAACATTATTTGGCCATAATGTCTGTCATTACCCAAAGAACAAAGGAGAAGGCGCTGGTGCACTTCACAAAATAGATGACATTATGAGAAAAAAAAGATTATGTTAATATATTGAAGCAACATCACAAGACATCAGCCAGAAAGTTAAAGCTTGTTAACCAATTTGTCTTTCACTTGGACAGTGACCCGAAGCATACTTCCAGATGTGTGACCTCAATGGCTTAAGGACAGTAAAGTTAAGGTATTGAAGCAACCCTGTCCTCAATCCACTAGGACATTTGTGGGAAGAACTGAAAAAATAAGTGTGAGTAAGGATGCCTACAAACCTGATTCAGTTACACCAGTTCTGTCAGGAGGAATGGGGGACAATTCCAGGAGCTTATTGTAAGAAGCTGGTGCAGGGCATTCAAAACATCTGACCAGATTTAATCAATTTAAAGGTAATATTACCAAATACTAAGTGAATGTAAACTGCTGAGCCTCTGGGAATGTGGTGGAAGAAGTAAAAGTTGAAATAGATCTTTATTTCACAATCTTAAAATAAAGTAGTGGCTTCTGGCTGGAGCTGTTTTCTGCCCAATACTTTTATTCTTCAGCAATTTACCCAGTTTAGACATTGTTCTTTCCTCAGGAGCACCCAAGCCACAGGAGCTTGATTGGAAGAAGGTAAGCTTTGAACTAGATACAAAATAAATAAAATGAATAAATGAAATAAATGAAAACAAACAAAAGGTTTCATTAAAATGCACCATCCTTTATAGGGCTTAACCTTCATGGAAAACTTCAAAAGAAGTAATACAGAGTAAAAAGATTTTAAAAAGGGAAGAGGAAAAAAAATCTTTCTCGAGGCTGAAGGAGAGTGACCCAGTGAGAGAAGGTTCTCTGATCCATCCCTGCAACATACATATTTTTTATATGTTAACATTACACGGATTATTCTGCTGTACATGTGAGTGGCACTTATCACACATTAGGCACACTGTGGTTGGAACATTCATGCAGCTTACTAAGCAGTTTACAAAGATTTCTAATGCACTATTGACCTATAAAGCACTAAACTGTCTTGCTCCACAGAATCTGAGTGAACTGCTGGTGTTGTAGTGTTGGTGCAGGTTATTTGTTGGTATCTTGTATTCTAAGAACCAAAGCAGGGGGCAGAGGTTTTCTTCCAAATCACAGCAGTTATGGAAAAGATTTTTAATTAATGTTCAGGACTCAGGAATAGTCTCAGTGTCTAGGATAAAACCCTCTTTATTTAGTTAAGGCTTTGTGAATATATTTTTCTTAAAGGAGCAGATCTGGGGGACTCATGAACATAGAGTATTAAAATTCAAATTCAAATTCAAATTTTATTTGTCACATACACAATCCTACACAGTACGATATGCAGTGAAATGCTTAGGCAACTGCCCTGACCTAAGAGAATAAAATTAAATAAAATATAAAATATAGAATATAAAATGTAAAATGTAAGAATATAAAAATATAAAATGTAAGTAATGTAAGTAAGTAAAAAGTAAAAAATTATGGTGAACTGGTATGTTTGGATGCTGTCTTCCCCACTCCCATTGATTACTCAGGTTCCTAAATGATTGTTTTTAATGTTTTTCTTGTGTGACCAAAACAGATTTTCTAACTAACTTGGGAAGAAATAGAAAGTATGAAAATGTGCAGAGCTGTGTAAAACTGGTCTATATCTACACTTATATAGCTCTATTTTCACTCACTACTTTTTAATCATAGACAGGTTACTTTTCGGATGGTGATCACACAAAATGCGCTAAATTTCTAATCTACAGTACAGTTAAAAATAAAACAAATTAACCTTAACTTTACCTTTGAAAAAAGTACAAATAAATCCAGACAGATAAGTGTTTTCGTTAGTGTGTGTGCGCACATGCTCTGTTTGTATGTGAGTGTATGAAGCTAAAGTAAGAGGAGAGGAGGTATGACCCTCCCCTCTCCCTCCTCTCGTCTTACACAGTAACTCTACCTCCTCTCTTATTTGTGCATGCGTGCTACATCATACTTGGTACTCGTAAACCAAGAAATGCTCATTCTTCAAGTCACAATTTTAAAAAAATTGCTCGTCTTGTGGAATGCTTGCAAACCGGGTTGCTCGCAATCCGAGGTTCCACTGTAAACATGAGCATTATTCAGTCACTCACACCATCATGTGACCTGAGCTTCAACACATGTTAGAAGGACAGGTACAAAACAATTCACCAATCATTGTTTACAGAAATGACTGGCAGGTGAAACAGAGATTGTTTAGCCCACCAGAGTGATTGATGGTTACCTGGGCAACAGATCCAGTCAGTTCTTTAACTAGAACTGGTGGAATTATTTTGTTCCTACCCTTCCCACATGGAGTGTAGCTCAGTTGTGATTATAGTATGTGTGTGTGAGCGTAATCACTTATGTTTAGATTAGAAAATCAGTGCACTTTAGTGTGATCTTCAGCTGAAAAAGTCTGCATTTCAAATCTACTGAGTAAAAGTACAGGATTTTCATTTTTAAAAATGTGTGTTGAAGTAAAAAGTATTACATATAGAAAATACTCCACTAAATGGAGCTCGACAGTCAGAGAGTAGTTGGATGCCCACCTACTTGGAACGTCTTCACCAGGGTCTCACTGAACTCTGGAAGCGTGCAGGTTGAGTCTCCTCAACGGAAAGTCTTCGACGATCTACAAACAGAAATTATTATTATTATTATTATTACTATTATTGTCCATAATGTAAAATATAAACCTACCTGTGTTACTTTAGATTTTTATTTTAAATAAATAAATATGTTTTGGGATAACAAACCTGGACGGTTGAATAAATTTAAAACCTTCTTCCAGGCCCAAGACACACATCTGTGGATGATAGCGTACACATCTGGACACCAACCACCTAAAATAAAAAATCAATTATTCCCTAGGGGATTGTAAACCTTTTGTTTCAAATTCATGTAGAAAAAAATAAATTATTTGATGCCAGGCTACACTGGTCTCTTCACTCATATTAAAACACACATTGTGAGCAGATCAGACACAGTGTGACACACAGGAACATTTCATACTGCTCCATCATAATAAATATAACCAACACACTCACAACTCAATTAAAATACAAGAATGTAAACACCGAGTTAATCTACAAGCTAACTGCTATGTGCTAAGTGCTAACAATGATTAAGAAATATTCAACACTGCAACTTACAGAAGTTGAACAAATCAGTTTTCAAATAATTCAGATCTTTTCAAATTTTACTAAAATGTGAGAGTAATAATAATAATAATAATAATAATAATAATAATCAGATCTACTGTACTTGTTTAGCGAGCTTAGTCTACAGTAATGTGCACATGCCCTATCATGAATGTCACACACGCTCAACAAATAACCTACAGAACTAAATTAACCCCAGGATAAACAAAAAGAATTTTCACCATCACGGTCGTCATCCTCAGGATGGATGTGATCACGTCCCGCCATAGTATTGTAATATTTGAAAACAATAAGCGACACTATGAAATGGCGATTTAAGCTCTGAACACTATCGTTTGTTGTTACGTCACAGTTCCGGTCACATGTGATCCACTTAATGTTGATCACATTAAAAGTCTTAATAACTAAAACTAACTAAAAGGTGATTTAAATGATAAATTAATAGAATTTAATGAATAGATTAATTTACCTGAGAGAACTCGTCCTCGTGTTGTGTCCATGGAGTGGCTGAGATTTTATAAAAGTATCCAGTATCCAGAGTTCGTCTCGCTATCTGTATATCTGCATTTTTACAAACTTTGACAAAATCAATTGAGAAATTTACACTGTACATGACAGATCATCTCCATATACAGAAGCCATGAAATAATCACATTGATGACCGTACACCCTGTACACCAGACACCCTGTACACCAGTACAATACAGTGCAGTACTGATCCCGAACAATACAGGACATAATGTTTTGCATGATAACGTTACGGCTGTTCCTTGTATAAGCATTTCATGAGATTTAGATTTAATTGTTGAAATGCCTCAGAAACACAGGAGCGTCCTTATTCCACTGCTGAAGTGATTCTCTCCAAAAAAAAAAAAAAAAAAAAAAAGCTCTCCAAGTTTTCCAGTGTCTCCTCAATCCAGGCCAAAACAGGATAAGAATAAATTTGAAAAAGAATAAAAACCCGAGTACGTACATCCTCACCGCACCATTAAAGACTGAGTGAGTATGAAAGCTTGCAGGATGTTTTAAATAACTGTGATGAATCTTGCACATCTAGCAGGACTTTTATCAGTCAAGAAAAAAATTCCATAATGTAAAAGCTCAAAGAGATCTACAGTGTGACCTTTACACAGAAATATGTATCCACACCCCGCACTTTAACAATGCTAAAAACGTCTGTTCATGTGTGATGGTTGTCTTGTCCCTGTCTGTAGGACCTCACATGCTCTGGTTGGATGAGGAGTGTCCTCAGCTTTCATACGGAGTCCCAAATCTCACACTGACGTCTCACACCTCACACTCAATCCCATGTCAACCAGGAAATCTGTTCTGGATCAGCTGACTCACAGGACTCACAACTCTCGCTTCAACATCCAGACTTGATTGAAAACAAAGAGTTACAGAGAATTGTTCATTGAAGAAAAAGACTTGTGACGACCTAGACAGAATTACAAGGACTTTTTCATTGTTGACAAAAAACTTTCTAAGACTTAAAATATCTTTGAAAATCTTCTGTATCAACCAATACGTCTTTGGAACTCATAGCAACACTTTGATTTCAATCCAGAAATCGTCCTCAGTCTTCCTACTACTTCGTACGTCTTTGTCTTTAATCTAAATGTCTTCTTAACTCTTCATAAGTTCTTGTGTTCAAACAACAAGGAGAATGGAGACTTACAAAGGCTTGTGGATGTGTGTGTGTGTGTGTGTGTGTGTGTGTGTGTGTGTGTGTGTATACCAGGCAGGTGGTTTTAATGTTATGGCTGATTGGTATACACGCACAATGATTAGAATAGATGTTAAATATAAACATACATATTTAAAATAAATTATAGATGATTTTTGACAACTTTAATTTTGGAATGTTCACAATAGGTAGCCCAGCCTGTGGGACCAGAATGTGGAAAATAAATCACTAAAACAAAAGACATTGAACACTGACTGGTCCTGTCACATGTTGATTCCATCACAGTCTCAGATATCCATCTTCTGAAACAGACATTCCTTCTACATACAGCACTTTTAAACATTAAAATATATTCTATTTAAAGTATAAGAATAAAAACCATTAAGAAAAATATGATTATAATAAAAATATTATCAAAAATCTCTCAATACATCCGAAACATGACCCAAATGGAACACAACTGCATCTGCATTTTCATTTCACAACATCTTCATTCCATTCGCATCGTCTCAGATATACATCTGAAATATGCGTCCTGCGCCGCGAGGGCCGTAATCTCTAATGCATTTCTATCAGCTGTGTGGATGAAGTTTCATCCAGAGCCGTGACGAGGAAACCTCTTCTGACTCTTCATCCTTCTAACCCCTGACCAGCCAGAGAAAAAGTGTGTGTGTGTGTGTGTGTGTGTGTGTGTGTGTGTGTGTGTGTGTGTGTGTGTGTGTGTGTGTGTGTGTGTGTGTGTGTGAGATGGTAGCCCAAGTCATCGTAGGTATCGTCAGAGTAGAACAGACGCACTGAGCTCTGGAGGCGTACGGCTTCAGTCTCCTCCACTGACAGTCTGACACCATCATCATCATCATCATCATCGTCATCATCATCGTCTATAAACAGTGATGTCAGAGTTTCTATTATTTATTCCACATCACATAATAAATACGCAGAAGGTGATAGACATCACAGTAGCACATGAACGTCTCATATTAAAGTGTAACACGCAGTTATACATCCTGTTTATAACACTTCTGTTTGAGAATTATTTTATTATTTATAATAAACATTAGACGAACCTCGAACCCTGAACGCGTCTCTGAGCTTGTGCCAGACCCAGGATGCAGATCTGCGGATAGCGAGCCACAGAGCCGTGCAGCGAGAACCTGAAACAAACACTAGAGTTTGGATTATATTCCTCAAGAACAACATCTATAATCTATCTACAGACGAGCATAAGTATTTGCATCTCTCATTCAATTCCATTCAATTCCATTTTATTTGTATAGCGCTTTTAAGAATTGACATTGTCGCAAAGCAGCTTCACACAATCAAAAGAATTATTTAAGTTTGTATCATGGATTTTAACTGTGTGTAAAAACCACAAGCTTTATCTACAAACACTAGAAACACAATGTGTTATTTATAAGACGTGATTAAGTAACTTTAATACAGTCGTTGTTGCCTTGAGTTTTGCTCAGGTTTTGACATGCTCCCTACAGAGTCCCTACCCCAGCTTTGAGAGTGTCACTCTGTTGCCCCATCACTTTTCCCAGATGTCACACCAACAGCGCACCCCAGCTTCTCTAACGTCATGCTTGCAGTATTCTCCAGCTGTGCTGATCCAGTGGTGCTGGTGGTGTCTGAACCGAGCCTATGTCCAGTCAATCAGCCCCCAGGCCTCATGCTACAGTCTCACTTGAGGTTTCAGTGGTGTGTTTATTTCCTCTTTGAGGTTTTCTTCTATTCGCACTCACACTGCCATGATATCGACATTATGATTTCTTCACTGTGCTTAGCCTTTTGGTTACTTTTTTCCACTTACACATTCCACATTTAAAACATTTCAGCTGAAATTTATTACACTTTTTTTGTAAATAAAATATTGGAGATACGGTGCTCTGTCTTTTGAGGGGGTATTAAGGGTTGCATACTTTACAGTTTGATTTACAGATGTGTTCGTTCACGGAGGATGAGTTGTATTATTTCAGCTCCAGGACGTCTTCCATCATTCTTTGTACGTTTATTGACTCTATATCTACTTCAATTCAGTGTCTGCACCACAGTTCATGACAAACATTCCTACGACATTACAGTTGATGACGAAGATTAGAGTTCATGTTGGTTTCATTCATAAAAGCCACAGGGTGTGTAGACTAAAGTCATTGCTCTCGGACAAAGAGACTCATTGGTCCATGAAAAAAAAAAAATAAAGATACGTTAAGATAAGATCAACCTTTATTGTCCCACCAGTAGGAAAATGTATGTCGTTACAGCATCAACTAAGAAGAAGATGGAGGAGAGGGTTTTTTATAGACAACAAATAAACTCGCGTACTGTACGTAATGCATAATACATAAAACTGAGATCAGCACCCGTTGTACAGCCTTAAAGCAGAAGGAAGGAAGGACCTCCGTCACACAGCTTGGATGAAGAAGTGTGTCACTGACAGAACCGCCCCGTGCTCTCAGGGTCTCATGGATGGGATGCAAGTCCTTACAAAAGTGCTTAAGCTTTCTGTCACTGCCATCATCCCCACACTGGGTGACGCAGTTATACAAGTCTTTAGGTGTCATTTAAAGGTTAAGCCGAGCGGATAGCTTAGCTTGGCTGATGTTCTTCACACCACCTGCACTGGGACACGGGACTTCCCAGGACAGACCTGGCGCTCTTAATAAGCTTGTCAAGTCTACCAATATAACCAATAAATGGACGAATAAACCAAAGATAAGGGAGTATACACTCTGAGTAGCTAATGGGTCAAATGTCAGCGCTTGCTAACAGTCCAGGAAAATGGATTTTAAAAGTATGGCTGTTTTTTAGGGAGGGTGTTTGTACAGACATTAATCTCCACACTGATGAGGCTTCACAAGAAAAGAGTTCAAAAACATATTGGAATTATAAGTTTGTTATAAGCCTAGCCTTAGCCTAGCTGAAATGCTAAACTTATCTTTATTATTTACTGTACCAGGTGTTTTTGTTCAGTGTTTTGTGGTGCGTCTCTCGCCTGTTGCTTGAAGTAGCACGTAACGCACTCACTTGAAATTACTCAGTTGTGTTTCTGTGGTGTGTTTTTTTTTTTATTCCCTTTGAAGTTTCCTTCTACAGTATTTGCACTTATGATTTCTTCACTGTGCCTTTTTTTTTCCACTTACACATTCCACATTTAAATCATTTCAGCTGAAATTTATTACACTTTTTTGTAAATAAAATATTAGCACATATCCATCAGCGTGTCTCCACACATGTTTGTGTGTGTGTGTTTTTTATGAATGCGACTCGAGGTGAGACACTGAGGTTTAAACATCACAGTGACATCATGCTTACAGGCCACATTTCTACCTCAGTGCTGAAGATTCTACCTGAAAACCTCCACATGCTCACATTTCTTCATCATAACCCGTCCTGAAAAGAAATCACTGAGGAGACGATGCTATGAAAGTCTGATCTCAGGAAAATGGTAACAAAAAAGTCCCGCACTATTTTTACTCTTCAGTTTATGTTGTTTATTTATTTCCAATAAAAGATTTTTTTTTATCTTGTTTTTTTTTCTTCTATTTTATTTATTTTCACAAGTGAGACTTTTTTTATTGTTTTTTTTTTTCTTCAATTATAATAGTGTTGATCAACCAAAGCCCTCTGTGTGTTTTCTCTTATTTCAGGGTTATTGTAACTGATATTAATATTAACAATCAGCATCTAAAAACCCAAATGTCTTCAGAATAAAACAAAAACAACAGAGTTGGACTTGAGTTCCAGTGGTGTATACAGTATATACTGTAGTTATAGCAGCAGTGCAGTGAGAATTATAGTGATGACAGAATTAACATGTGTGTGAGTCTATAATCCAGTAACTATAACATCAATCAGCAAACAATTAAAACATAATTAAAACAATAATTCTGTGTAAGAGTGAGATGATGTTTCATACCGGACAGCGTGAGCAGAATCAGAGCCGAGTGCAGCATCTTCATCTCTTCTTCAGTAAGAACTTCACACACTCAGTGATGGTGACTAGTTTACAGTATGTCACAAAAGTGAGTACACCCCTCACATCTCTGCAGATATTTAGTTCAATCTCTTCATAGGACAACACTGCATCAATGACTCTTTGACACAATGAACAGTCGTCAGTGTAAAGTTTGTATATCAGTGTAAATTTATTGTCCCTCAAAATAACTAAAAATACAGCCAGTAATAGCTGAACCCCTGGCAACAAAAGTGAAACCAAAAGTATTTAGATATAACTAAATATTTGCAGAGACGTGAGGGGTGTACTTACTTTTGTGACATACTGTATTTTGTTTATATCATAAAATATAAAACAAAGTATAAATAGGGGGCGGCACGGTGGTGTAGTGGTTAGCACTGTCAATCAGAAGCCGTGGGTGGATAAAACCATGCGCGATGATGCTCTGAGATCTTGCACCGCTGCTTATAACGTGGGACTTGCGTCAGGTGACATGGACTTGTACGAGGCTGCGGCATACAACATTCAGAAAGCAGTAAAGGAGGTGAAGCAGAGGAAACTATGGGCGGTGTCACGGCTGCGACAGAGTGGCCCTAGGAGCCTATGGTAGGGACTGAGGACAATAACAGACCAACAACAGTTATGATGAACGTGGATGTGTCTCTGGCAGACAAGCTGAACAACTTCTACGCTTGCTTCGAGGCTGCAGCTAATGATAACTCATCATAAATGATGCTAAAGCTAATGCTAAAGCTATTGATATTGGCTGCAGACAGGAAGAGAATGCAAACACCGGAAACACGTTCATGATTTTCAGGAGAGTGAGCACGAGGAAGGCAGCAGGACCAGACAAAATCTCAGGTCGAATCCTCAGAGGCTGCGCAGACCAGCTAGCACCTGCGTTCTCAGAAATATTAAACATCTCCTTAACTTTACGTGGATTCATCATTGTTCCTGCCTCAAAGAAACCGCGCCCTGCGTCCCTCAGTGACTATCGCCCTGAAGCCCTGAAGCCCTGACCTCAGTAGTGATGAAGTGCTTTGAGCTGCTGGTCAGAGACTTCATCCTCTCCTCGCTACATGACACACTGGATCCACTCCAGTTTGCTTACCACCCAAACCATTCTACAGATAATGCCATCTCTCACCTCCTTCATACAGTACAATACTCACTCACCTGGACACTAGAACTGGGAATTATGCTAAACGCTATTTGTTGACTACAGCTCAGCATTTAACACTGTAATACACGCCGAGTGCAGAGAGTGGATGGCTTCAGATACCTCGGGGTTCACATCACAGAAGACCTGCTGTCATGGTCCTGTCACATTAACATCATGGTGAAAAAGACCCGCAGCATCTCTACCTCCTCAGAAGCTTGAGAGACTTTAGACTGTCATCGAAGGTGCTTAGGAATTTTGATTTCTGCACTACAGAAAGCATCCTGACGGGGAAACATCGCAACCTGGTTGGGGAACAGCACCATGCAGGACAGGAGAGCTCTACAGCCAGTGGTGGGATCATCTGAGCACATGGGACTTAACTGACTGGACTTGCTATGTTTCCCTCACACATGTGTTGGAGCAAACCAAAAAGCAACCATACTGAACATCAGGACATTTGCACAGAAACTTCAGTACACAGAATATATACGTTGCCCTGCTTTGAGAAAATGGCTCCAGGCAGTGAGGAGAGTGAGGAGAGTGGGGACAACAGCCAATCAGAAAAATGACTTAACAAAGTTGCTTGGATTTTTGAAAATTACAGATAAAAAAAAAAACTTGGGATAATATAATATCGTAGTGAACATGCTGTTAATAAGTGCTGACCGATTAACTAGCTGCGTCACACGAGTACGTCTCGCTTCCGCTCAGTGATTAAACGACTCAGACATAAACTACACCTGGACTTGTTTACCTTCTTCAGGTTGTAGTACGTTGCCCATAGTTGTTGTTGTTGTTGTTTTTTTCTAAGAGAATAAATTGTAAACAAACAATTCCACAGAGAAGATTAAGGGTTAATAAAATGTTGAGGCTGAATGGGAGCGCTGGGCGATCACGTGACGATGGAGGAGGATGTTACCTGTTTTTTTTGTAGTTCTTTTTAGATCATTCAAATCTTGCTATTTAACTAAAAGTGAATTAAATTGTGCATTAACACCAAGCAATCAGTAAAAATAAAAAGTTTTTAAGTCACCAGCGAGCGCTCGCCCTGGCGTTACGTGACGTGTTTGAGATCTGAGCGCTCTTTCTGTCCCCATCAGTCTCTTGCTTCATTTTTATATAAACGAAATCCTCATTTATGTTCCGAGTCGTTTTGATAAAGAATTCACCACAAAACACTAACGAAAAAAGAAGGAATACGTTTTTTTGCAGACTTTTGCTAAAATCCTCTAAATCCAGCTTTTTTTTTTTAATTAATAAAAAACTCAAACACTTCTTTCAGACGTTTTCTCACAGCAGATTGAAACAGAAATAAAGGACAAAACAATCCACTTCCACACTGCGTCTGTGTCGCTATGACAGTGAGAACACACGGGAGATCTGTACAGAAACACATACAGCACCGGACCAGCAGGTTCTCTGGCCAAGTCCTGTTCTGCTTCTCATGTCAGATACCTCTGAATTGTTTGTGTCCATTATTATTTGTTTATTTATTTTATTTTTTGGGGGGGATTTTGCCCTCATTGTCTCCCTAATTTAGTCGTGTCCAATTCCTCCCCGTCACTAGGGGGCTCCACATTAAGGCTACTACTACCACTCAGCCGATAGGGCGAAGACTATCACGTGTTTCCTCCGAACCACGTGACGCCTGCCGACCGCATCCCCTCGAACTGCTCGCTCGCGTACCGTTGTGGGCGGAGTAACACACTCAGACAGCGCAATCCGCTCCTTCCGCTTGATTAATGTGGGAGCACTAAGTATCTCTCATCCCTCCCCTCTGAGAGAGCTCGGCCAATCAGCTCTCTCCAGACCTCCGGCTGTGAGAGGTTACAGCATCACCTGGGGTCCATTATTTTTGAATGGACATGTTTGTGCACGGTGTGTGATGTCTGTGTTCATGGAATCAAAACAAAAGAGCACATTCAGGGAGGTGGTTTGTACCTGCAGCCATTAGGCTCTTTAACGAGTCCCTGCAGGGCCGGGGTTTTGTCCACCTCCTTGTTGCTGATGAGGAATGAATTATCACCGTATGTACGTTTATTCTCACAGCTGCGGGATCATCTTACTGCAGTATGTACAATACTTGCACAAAAGTCTTCTCTAGACATACGTACATACTGTACCTAGTACAAGATGTCTCTTTCCCAGTCTCTATCGTAACTGAGGCGAGTGAAGCCTGCAGGTCTTTAGACGTTGTTCTAGGTTCTTTTATGAGCTCCTGGACGAGTCATTGTTGTTCTTGGGGTAATTTTGGTACATTGGACACTCCTGGGAAGGTTCACCACTGTTGCAAGTTTTCTCCATGTGTGTATAATGTCTCGCATCATGGTGCACTGGAGTCCCAAAGCCTTAGTCATGTCTCTGTAACTTACTTTGTTTCTCAAATCTGTTGTTGAATTTCTATACATCGTTTTTCAACCAGTCTGGCAGTAATCAGGCCTGGATGTGGGTGTGGCTAGTGACACTAAACTCGGCTTTCCAAAAATCACAGTTCGTTCATGATTTAGCAAAGATGGCATTACTTTTTCACATTGCCAGTTTATTTACTCAAGTTCTCTTTGTAACATTAACATTTGTTTAATGGTCTGAATCATTTAGTTGTGGCAAATATGCAAAAAATAAATAAAAATAGGAAGGGGCAAATATTTTTTCAGAGCACTGTATATAAATACTAATTCTGTGTACTTGGTGTTTTAGTTTTTCTGCCCTCCTTCCCCTAAGTAACTGCGTATGTTTTAGTCTGTGCTTTTGCCTGAGCTGCTGCAGGGCTGCTATTCCCCTCAGGATTCATAAAGATTTATCTTAATGTGTATGTAACTATATTACACAATACACACTTATGAGTCTGTGATCTCTCCACCGAAGCCCACTGATAGACACTGATTAAAAAACACTCCATAATGTAAAAGTATAAGCATAATAAACTGAATGTTTTAATCACACCCTGATTTATTGGCTCAGTACTCAATTTGATCAAACAGGTATTCTTATTTATTTTTCTTACACCATGGTCTCTATCAAAAGCAGAACAAACCCATCACGTGCTGATAGTTTTTTCATTGGTTTCATTTTGGACCAGAAGAACAGAACATTTGGAAGATTTACATTTAAGGAAAATCTGTACCTTTCAGTCGCTCTTTAGTTCAAACACTGTGTGATTCTGTGCGCCCTCTGCTGGACGAGTGGTATATTACACTTACATTAATAATTTGGAAGATACTACAGGTCAGTAGAGAGACATCATTTACTATAAATAAACGCAAACCTTTTTCTTCTCTATTTTGTAATGAAGTTTGAAATGACCATAAAATATTTAGGATAAAATATTTACATTTAAAAGTGACAAAAAAAACTCAAACAAAGAGAAGGCATTTAATTATGTGTAAGGGACTGCCCCTAGAGGGCACTGTGGATATGTATGTTTGTTAGTTTTTGTAGTTCTGTTTGTAGACTCATTTTCCCAGAAGGCACCTCATTAGAGTAGTTATAAATAGCTGGTTCTTCTGGGAAACTGAGTCGAGCATTAATTATGTTAAGAGGGCATTACTTTGGTCTGCGTTTGTTTTGTGGTTTAGTTTGGGTTTTGTTGAGTTTGGTTTTATGCTTAGAAGGCTCTATATGGTTTGTGATGTGTTTGTGTTCTAAGCCTCTGTGTGTCTCTGCCTGCGTGTGTGTGTCTCAGTTTGCGTGTGTGTGTCTCAGTTTGCGTGTGTGTGTCTCAGTTTGCGTGTGTGTGTCTCTGCCTGCGTGTGGGTTTTCAGCTTGTGCCTGCTCTAGGCCCGGGTACGCTCTTAGTGTGTGTACCGCTCATAGGAGCGCGAGTGTATGTGTGTGTTACTGCTAATAGGAGCGCGCGTGTGTGTGTGTGTGTTACCACTCAAATGAGTGCGGGTGTGTGTGTTACCGCTCATAGGAGCGCGAGTGTGTGTGTATCGCTCATAGGAGCGCGGGTGTGTGTGTTACCGCTCATAGGAGCGCGGGTGTGTGTGTGTGTGTTACCGCTCATAGGAGCGCGAGTGTGTGTGGTTTCGCCCACAGGGGCGCGAGTGGGTCCTGCTCTGGAGCGCCTGTACGTCTTGTGTGATCCCTGTTTGTTTGTTTTAAAAGAGCCTGTATGTTTTGTTTGTAAAAGACTGTTTTATGTTTGGGGAGTTTGTGTTTGATTCGTTTTCTGTTCCTGTTTGGTCTTATTTTGTCATTAAAAGACTCTTTTTGATTTAACAACTCTCTGCGCCTATGCCCGCCTTATTTAAGCCCTTGGACTACCCTACAGTTCGTGACATTATCTTCTTTCTTCATAGCGGTTGAAATATGTCACTACACTTAGTCCATAGAAAGTTCAATTAAAATATTTCCAGACATATACAGTATAATTAGGGATTATGCCTACCTCAGGAGGATCCGGGCCACATGAACTCACCGGAAGATTTACAATACGTAGATTCAAAACAGATCAAGACTTGAGAACACTGACAAAAGATTTTAGGTATTCAATTTATTGAAAAAAAAATGAATAAATAATAATTTTAAAATGGGAGGGAAAAAATCCTTCTCGAGGCTGAAGGAGACCCAGCGATAGAATGTTTCATGCCTGCAAGACACAGATTGTATATGTTAACATCACACAGATTTTTCAGCACTGGTTTATACGTGTGTGTAACACTCATCACACACCGGCTGTACTGTGGTTGTAACATTCATACAGTTTACTAAGCAGTTTACACACATTTCTAATACACTATTGACCTATAAAGCACTAAATGGTCTTGTTTCAGGGTACCTGAGTGAACTGCCAGAGTTTTCGTGTTGGTGCAGGTTATTTGTCATTACTTTGTATTATTAAAACTACAGCAGGGGGCGGAGCTTTTTCTTACAAAGCCCCAAAGTTATGGAATAGTCTTCCTATTAATGTTCGGGACTCAGACACAGTCTCAGTGTTTAAGTCTAGGCTAAAAACCTATTTATTTAGCGCAGCATGTTTGTAAATAGATTAACCTTAGGTAAAGGAGCAGATCTGGGGGACTCATGGACGTAGAGTATTCTGGTGAACTGGTATGTTTAGATGCTGTCCTCCCCACTCTCATTGATCACTCAGGTTTCTAAATGATTGTTTTAAAATGACTCCTAATGTAAACAAATGACTCCTGTAGTATAACCTGAAAATGCTCCGGTAAAGTGCAGATACATTTAAAATATGCTTAAGCACAGTAATGGTGTAGTTACTTGTCACCTCTGGATACTGAACCTCCGCCTCTTCACCAGTAGGTATCGTGGTCAGAGTAGAACGGACGCACTGAACTCCGGAGGTATTCAGGTCTATCAGTCTCCTCCACTGACGGTCTCACATCATCATCATCATCATCTACAAACAGAGATATCAGTCTAAAGTTACAGAACTTATTAAACAGCATCACTTATTATTATTATTATTATTATTATTATTATTGTTGTTGTTGTTATCCAGAAGGTGGAGTATAAATCCAGCTGTGTTACTTTATATTCTTATTTAAAATAAATAAAATGTTTTGAGATAACAAACCTGGAAGGTTGAATAAATTAAAAAACTTCCTCCAGATCACATCAAACTGCTCCATCATAATACAGTAAATATAACAAACACACTCACTATTCAATTACAGATACAATCATATAAACACTGAGTTATTCTACAAGCTAATGGCTGAAATATAACAATGTTTAAAAACAAAGAAATATTTCTTTTTTTCAGTAAAAATATCCAAAATTGCAACTCACAGAAGTTTTCAAACTATTTAAGTTATTAGGATTTTGCATATTGTGCTAAAATGATTTTTTAAAGAATGCTCTCGTTTAGCGAGCTTAATCTGAGGAGCAAACAGCCACGTCATCACACGCTGAACAAGTAAGCTACGGAAATGAGCTAAAGTAAGGCCAGCATAAACAAAGAGGAATCTTCACCATCACTGTGGTCATCCTCAGGATCTCGTTCTGCCATATTATTTTAAGAATTGAAAATAAGAACCAACGGTGAAATGTTATCGACCTCGTATTTGCAATGGCGACTGCTTTGATTTCCGCCCACTTTCATTCCAGATGTCGTCACGCTACAAGCACCTGTAAAAGTCTTATTAACAACTTAAAGCTTGAGGTTTTAAAAAGGTGTCCAATATACAGAGTTCATCTCAATATCTCTATAACGTCCGTGTGCTGCACTGTCTAGAGTCATGATTCTTATATTTATCTACATCCATCCCTGTCTAATCCCACAGAAAAGCCAATGCAACACAAATCACAGGAAAATGTTTAATGATGGAGAACTTGGGACGGTTGAAAACGAGACCTGCTGCTTCAGTATTCTCTTTGATGTCCCAAGTTTCTGTCCAAAGTCATCTGACATCGACATAGTCCACTTGCAAACCTACTCTTCACCCGAACAGGTCTTCCTGTAACCGATATGCTTATTTGTGATGAGGCAGGCCGCATAGCTCTTCCAGCGTCTGTCCTTCCGTTATCAGTGCGAGAAAGTTCGAACGAAGCTCATTCAAGGTATCGTACAGGGTGTTACGACGGTTACTCTGCAGTAAAGTGTGTATATCTGTTTTTTTAGCTAGCGCAGTCTGGCTAGTTCGCTCAGATCAGTTCTCTATCAACTT
Source organism: Clarias fuscus (assembly GCA_030347435.1). NCBI lineage: Eukaryota > Metazoa > Chordata > Actinopteri > Siluriformes > Clariidae > Clarias > Clarias fuscus. The sequence continues at coordinate 26,067,248 of CM059226.1, read as the reverse complement.
CAAAAAGGCAACTCTCAGACAAGCCTCAGATGCCAGTGTCAGTTAGTAATGCGTTTTCTTAAATTATAGCCCATATAAGCAGCTAATTATTGTCTTTTAAATTACAAGGAAAAGGAATCTTACAGAGACGACTTAAATCCAACCAGCTGCTGGCAAATCATGGTTTAGCAAACCATTCTTGCGTAGCTAACTGGACGTTTTATTATATTACCAGATGAGCTCATGGAATTACAAGGCATGCTCTTTAGCAGTAGCTCGTCAACATCTCACTCACTCACTCACTCACTCACTCACAAGGTGGGGTACACCCTGGAGGCACAGGTGCAAAAGTGTGTGTGGGATATTCAGTTGTGAACTATTGAGCGACTGCTGTCACGAGTCCGCAGAGAACAGACGCCTGAGTGTGTGAGTGTGACAAGAGCCTGAGTCGGTCTGTGTCTCAGGTCTCATGGTCAAAGTAGAACAGTCTCTTCCACTGACAGTCTCACACCATCATCATCATCATCATCATCAATAAACAGGAGTTTCTATTATTTACTACACATCACATAATAAACACGCGGAAGGTGATAGACATCACAGTAGCACAAGAACGTCTCATATTAAATGTAACACGCAGTTATACATCCTGTTTATAACACTTCTGTTTATAATAAACATTAGACGAACCCTGAACACGTCTCTGTTCTCTCAACAGTTTTTCTCTCTCTTGCGCTGTGGAATTGTGGGTAATCGTCGCCCCTGCTGGGTCTTAGTGCTCGTCTCTCACTGGTATAATCAACATCCGTGCACGCGAGTACTGTTTACTATAACACTGTGACCACGCGTGTGCGCTTGAAACATATTTTATTGTGTGTTTATAAGCGTGTGTGTACAGCGCGCGTGTACTGTTTATTATAACACACATGTGTGCGCACGTATAAAGCAAAAGCAAGTCTCATTAGAGGATAAAGATCCATTTCCTCCTTCTCTGTATCAGCCTGTCGTTATGTGTGTGCGCACTTGATTTGACACTTTCACACACACTCTCTCTCTCTCTCTCTCTCTCTCTCTCTCTCTCTCGCCTTTATGCGCGTAGGCACTGTGTGTGTGTGTGTGTGTGTGTGTGTGTGTGTGTGTGTGTGTGTTTGAAGGAGCATGGTGTCAAATTACGCATGCGCACACACAGAGCAACAGACTGATACAGAGAGAGCGAATGGATTTCTCGGCTTCACGCACACTTACACACACACAGCTCCTGCGCGCATAAACGGAAACACTTATCTGTCGGGATTTATTTTTACTTTTTTTAAAGGTAAAATACATGTTAGTTTTATTTTTACTTTATATATTGTATTAATTGTTTTTATGTATTTATTTTTTGGGGCTGTGGAATGAATTATTTGAGTTTTCATTATTTCTTATGGGAAGATTTGATTTGGTTTACAAGTGTTTTGGAATACAAGCCCGCTTCTGGAACGAATTATGCTCGTAATCCAAGGTTTCACTGTATTACTATTAAAGAAGTTCTAGGTTGTTTTGCTGTTTCTTACCGTTGCGCTTATGTTCCCTGTTCTGTTTGGCAAATTGATGTTTCTATATATTTATTAAAATCCGCATCTGCATTTACACCAACTCACTTCATGAATTAGAGCAGAACCTGTTGTGGATGTGACCCCATGAATTAAAGGGGCGGGGGTCTCCTCATCATTGCGACTCACTGAGTCATTGGTGTTACTATACGTACGTTTTTACTGTGGTGTGATAGTTTAAATGTACTTTTTTAACTTAGCAGAAAATATTTTTTTAGGTTGATTGGTTGTGCAATCAATAATTGATATTTTAGAGTTAATATTAACTACTTTCTGTTCTTCAATTTATTTTTAAAATTTATGTATTCTTCACTTACTGTTGGTTAGAAAGAAAAACAATAGCAGTTAAAATTGAATAGGTTCTTGCAGTGATATTTAAAAACATTTAGTTTTAATAAAAATATATTAATAATTAGGTACTTTTTGTTCTTATCACTCATCTACTAACTAATTATACAGGTTATAATGAGGGAAAAAATGTATAAGCCTTTAATGTTGCTTAGATTATATGTACAGTCTTATGCAAAAGTTTAGGCACCCCTTGATTAGTGAGATTTTTCCTGTAAAGATGTTAACACAGTCTCTCTTGGGAATGGGAAAAATGCACAATATTTTCAGCAAACATTGGTGCATAGCTACTTTTTATGTCATAAATTGAACAAATAAAAAATAAAAACATTATTGTGGCACTGTGCAAAAGTTTGTGCACCCTACATAATCAGTACTCAGTAACTCCTCCTGGCAGGCATCACAAACGCTTTTTATAGGCGCTAAAAGTCGTTCAGTTCTTGTACTTGGGATTTTCTCCCATTCTTCCTTGCAAAAGGCTTCTAGTTCTGTAATATTCTTTGGTGGTCTTGCATGCACCGCTCTTTTAAGATCTACACACAAATGTTCAGTGATGTTTAAATCAGGGGACTGTGATGGCCGTTCCAAAACCTTCAGCTTGCGTCTCTTGAGGTTTTCCATAGTGGATTTCGAGGTATGTTTAGGATCATTGTCCTGTTGCAGAAGCTCCTCTTTTCAGCTTCAGCTTTTTTACAGATGGTGTGATGTTCGCTTCCAGAATTTGCTGGTATTTAGTGAAATCCATTCTTCCCTCCACCCGTGCAATGTTTCCTGTGCCACTGGCTGCAACACAACCCCAAAGCATGATAGATCCGCCCCCATGCTTAATAGTTGGCAAGGTGATCTGTTCATGAAATGCTGCTCCTTTTTTTTCTCCAAACATGTCTTTGCTAATTGTGGCCAAAGAGTTCTATTTTAACTTTATCAGTCCACAGCACTTGTTTCCAAAAACGCATCAGGCTTCTGTAGATGTTCTGTTACAGACTTCTGATGTTGGCTTTTATGATGGGGACGCAGGTAAGGTTTCTTCTGCTGACTCTTCCATGAAGGTCTTGTGGAACAGTACACCACCACTTCCAGATCTCATCTTGACCTCCACAGTTCCCCTGAACTGCCATCTCTTAATTACATTTCTCACTGTGGAAACTACAAGCTGACAACACTTTGCTATCGTCTTGTAGCTTCTCCTGCATTGTGGGCATCAATAACTTTTATTTTCAGAGTCTTACACAGCTGCTTAGAGGAACCCATGGTTGTTGAGTGTCCGCAAGTGTGTGCACAAGGTTTGAAGTATTTGTAAAGATTTGAAATTGACATTTACTAATGACAGCTGTTGCCAGGCATCAGATCTAACGAGATGATTAAGGTCTGAAACCTTGTAAAAAGAATCTGAGGCTCTGGAACTCTTAGGGTGGGTGCCGTAATAATGTTTTGAAATTTTTTTTTTATTATTTAATTATTTTTATTTTTGTTACATTTATAAGAAGTACAGTAACTATGAGAAGAGACTATGCATCAATGTTTGCTGAAAATGTTGTGCATTTTTTCCATTTCCAAGAGAGACTGTGTTAACATCTTTTCAATGAAAAAATTACGAATAATTTGAGTTTTCATTATTTCTTATGGCAAAATTAAATTTGGTTTATGAGTATTTTGGAATACGAGCCCGCTTCCAGAACGAATTATGCTCGTAATCCAAGGTTCCACTGTACATGCCGAAAATGCATTTCACACTACAAAATTTCACCCTAAGATCTTGCCTCCAGAACAGATTAAATTCACATGCCGAGGTATCTTAGTCTAGGAATTCACAATAGTTAGCTTAGCCTGTGGAATTTGCAGCAGGATTTTGTAATTGAATGCTGACCAGCTGTTACGTACTTCTGTCCCCGGACATGTGAGTGGAACAGAGCAAAAAATGACCATTTTATTGTTTATTAATACTTTCTTTAGCTCAGGCTGTAAAGGGTTTGTGCTGATACTGCAATTTATGTAAGCATCATACAGTATATATCATATGTTAGATGTACGCATTAGGGACAATTTTACATATTTTATAAATACCCAGATTCTTTTTTTGTATGATTTTGCTACAATATTAAACAAAATGAGCCAGTAAGTTGCTCTTTCTTACTTCATAGGCTGCTGTGTTGGCTGGGGATGTACAGTATGTAATGTATGAATAGTTTAGAGCACCAGCTGTATTATTATAAAGTAACTGCCATGTTTTTCCACCTCAAGTGCAATTATATATAGAATGCAATTTAAAAATGGATTTTGGAATCAGTGTGATGATATATGAATTTTATTGGGTGATACATGAGGTTTATTAGCAGTGTTAATCAGACGAGCTCATGGAATTACAATAGCACAGTTAACATGTTCAAAGCAAGTCAAAGTTCAAAGTTGTTTACACGTTATTTCTGTTGTTCATTTGAAAATGTATGCAGTCGATTTAAAGCTTAAGAATAAACAGCTTAAATTAAACATAAAAGAGATGCAAACAATCAAAAATCTTTGACTTTAATTTTTTTATTTAAATTTAATTTAAATATTTTCAAAGGAGCGCCTCCGAGTGGCGCAGTGCCGCAGTGCTCGCCCTATCATCAGGAGATCGCCAGTTCGATTCCCGGGTGATGCTGTAACCTCTCGCAGCCGGAGGTCTAGAGAGAGCTGATTGGCCGAGCTCTCTCAGAGGGGAGGGATGAGAGGTACTTAGTGCCCCCACATTAATCACGGCTCTACAGCCAGTCAGGGGCGCCTGTGAGCTCACGCAACGGAGGGAGCGGATAGCGCTGTCCTTCGAGTGTGTGACTCCGCCCCCAATGGTGCGCGAGTGAGCAGTTCGAGGGGATGCGGTCGGCTGGCGCCACGTGGTTTGGAGGAAACATGTGATAGTCTTCGGCCCTCCCGACTGAGTGATAAATATTTTCAAAGGGAACACAGCACACACTGCATCTGTGCCTTCATGTCATTCCATTCACGCCGCCTCAGATATTCGCGAAGACCGGAACCTTTAAAACACGCATCTTTATCAGCTGTTTCGTTTCACAGCCGTGACATTTCTTCAGCCGTTAGAAGTTGCTTTCTTCGTTCTGCCTCACGCGCAGGAGGAGGACAGATGAGGAGCCATTCGGAAACCGCTTCTGACTCTTCTGCCTCCTGATCAGTGCCTCACGGGTCGTAGGTACCGTAGTTGGTGTAAAACGGACGCACTGAGCTCCATCCAGGTTCAGTCACCTCCACTGAGAGTCTCACGTCATCATGATCATCATCAGAAGCAGCTATCAACAGAGATGTCCGAGTTTCTATTATTTAACAAACATCACATGATAAACACCCAGACGTGATATACATCACACTAAGAACATCTCATATAACACTGTTATACATCCCACATGGTTATAGACACTGTTTATAACATTTCTGTTTCAGTACATTTTTATTATTTGTAATAAACATTAAGTTTGATGTGACTAACCTCGAACCCTGAACACGTCTCTGAGCTTGTGCCAGGTCCAGGACGCAGATCTCCGGATGGCGAGACACAGAGCCGTGCAGCAAGAACCTGAAACAGTCAACACAGGCCGCGCTAGTCTCGTTCTGAAAACACTCAGCGTGTGCAGAGTGAAGCTATCGTTCTGGCGCAACGTGACTCATCAGTCCTCAGAATCACAGAGAATGTAACTGTTAAACGGAGAAATAAAGTAAAAATAAGAGAATAGAAACACTGAGCAGAGAGGCTAACGGCTAAAAAAGCTAATGCTTGCTAACAGTGCAGCAAAATGTTCAACTCTACATATGATCACAACAATCACTGAACAAAGTTTTTTGAAAATTACAGATTAAAAAGGATTTTTAAAAAATCTGATAAAAAAATTCAGGGACTAATATAATATTGTAGTGAACATGCTGTTAATAAGTGCTGACCGATTAGCTAGCTGCGTCTGAAAAGCACACGAGCACGTCTCGCTTACGCTCAGTGATTAAACGACTCATCTACAGGTCGACTAAATGACCTAAACTCCACCTGGACGTGTTTACCTTCTGCAGATTGTAGAATGTTGCCCATAGTTGTTGGGGTTTTTTTTCCAAGACAATAAATTGTGGACAAAAAATATTCCACACAGAAGCTCAGCGTTAAACCCGGATGAAGCCTCGAAGCGGAATACGGAAGCGCTCGGAGCGGAGCGATCATGTGACGACATTCAGCAGATGTTAAGTTCTACGGGGATTATTCTTGTTGGTATATAATTGACTTATTCTACATCAATGAAAGCTTGCTAGGTAACGAAAAGTTAATTAAAGGTGCATCAACACCAAGCAATTAGTTTCAAAAATAAAGTTTTTAACTCACCAGTGAGCGCTCGTCAATCTTTTGCTTTTGTTTCTTTTGTATAAATGAAATCCTTGTGTTCAGTATTTATGTTCCGAGTCTTTTTAATAAAGAATTCATGATACAAACAGACAAAAACACAAAAAAAAGCACAAGAAGAAGAAATAGGTGCGGTTTCTGCAGAATTTAGATCAAATCCTCTAAATCCCATTTTTTTAAAAAGAATAAAAATTGGTCAAATAAAAAAGTGCACCGGAAAAGGTTCTCTGAATTCCCCGATTCTCAGATGCCTCTTCAAAGCAGATTGAAACAGAGATAAAGGACAAAACCTTCACATCCACACTCGCCTGTCACTCGTGACTGTGACAACACATGAGGAAGTTCCTTACAGTTGACTCTAAAGATAATTTATCATGTATCACCGGAAGGGCAGTTTCTGTGGCCGAGTTCTGTTCTACTTCTCATTTCAGATACATTCACATTGGTTGCATTTGCTTTGAGATGTTTGTGCACACTGTGTGATGTGTATGTGATTAGATTACACACCACACACTAATCAGGCTGAGAGCTCTCCAGTGAAGCTCACTGACACATTCTACACATCATGTCAAAGCATCAGCACAAACAACTGAAGTATCACATGACCTTCGAAATGTTTTAGTCTCTCTCTGATTAATTGCCTCGAGACTAAATTGAAGATTGAACCATTTAAAACATTTTTTTACATCGTTGTCTCTATCAACACCAGACCAAATACATTACGTGTTGATAGTTTTTTCCTCGGTTTCATTTTGGAGCACAAGAACAGAAAAGCTGGAAGATTTACATGTATGGAAAACATGTACCTTTGAGTTCATCTTCAGTTTCAACACTGTGCGATTCTATGCGCCCTCTGCTGGACGAGTGGTATACTGCACTAACATTAAACAGTGATGTGTTGTGAGTGAAGGAACTACAGGTCGGTAGGGAGACATCATTTACCAAAAACTCAGTGCTCACTCACTCTCACTCATCGTCTGTACTGCTTTATCCTCTATTCTTTCAGCTCAGAAATATTGCCAAGATAAGGAATATACTGTCACTAAACGATGCAGAAAAACTAGTTGATGCTTTTATCACCTCTAGGTTGGACTACTGTAACGTCTTACTGTCTGGTTGTTCAACTACAGGTGAAAAATTTGAATATTGTGCAAAAGTAATGCAACTTAAAAGGTAAAACTAATATATGAGAGACTCATTACATGCAAAGCAAGATAGTTCAAGACATGATTTGTCATAATTGAGATGATTATGGCTTCAGCACATGAAAACCCCAAATCCACAATCTCATAAAATTTGAATATTGTGAAAAGATTCAATATTCTCGGCTCAACGTGTCCCACTCATATCAGCTAATTAAGCCATAACACCTGAAAGAGTTCCCGAGCCTTTAAATGGTCTCTCAGTCTGGTTCAGTAGGAAACACAATCATGGGAAAGACTGCTGACCTGACAGTTGTGAAGAAAACCGTCACTGACATCCTCCATAAGGAGAGAAATCCTCAAAAGGTAATTGTAAAAGAAGTTGGATCTTTCCACAGTGCTGTATCAAAACACATTAATAGAAAGTTATGTGGAAGGGAAAAGTGTGGAAGAAAAAGGTGCAGAAGCAGCAGGGACGAGCAGCCTGGAGAGGATTGTCAGGAAAAGGCCATTTAAAAGTGTTGGGGACTTTCACAAGGAGTGGACTGAGGCTGGAGTCAGTGCATCAAGAGCCACCACACACAGACGGATGGGCTGCAAACGTCGTATTCCTCTTGTCAAGCCGCTAATGAACAACAAATAACATCAGAAGTGTCTTACCTGAGCTAAAGGTCTGTTGCTCAGTGGTCCAAAGTCCTCTTTTCTGATGAGAGAAACTTTTGCATCTCATTTGGAAACCAACAGAGTCTGGAGGAAGAATGGAGAGGCACACACCCACTGCAAGATGCTTGAAGTCCAGTGTGAAATTTCCACAGTCTGTGTTACACGATGTGAGGCGAATGTGAGGCGAGTCTTTGTGTTCTTTTTGGGTCAGCAGTCACTTTCACCTTTGAACTCTCCCATGGAAGCCATTTTAGCCCAAATAAGTGGCAAATATGCAAAAAACACTGTATATAACTACTAATTCTGTGTACTTGGTGTTTTAGTTTTTCTGCCCTCCTTCCCCTAAGTAACTGCGTATGTTTTAGTCTGTGCTTTTGCCTGAGCTGCTGCAGGGCTGCTATTCCCCTCAGGATTCATAAAGATTTATCTTAATGTGTATGTAACTATATTACACAATACACACTTATGAGTCTGTGATCTCTCCACCGAAGCCCACTGATAGACACTGATTAAAAAACACTCCATAATGTAAAAGTATAAGCATAATAAACTGAATGTTTTAATCACACCCTGATTTATTGGCTCAGTACTCAATTTGATCAAACAGGTATTCTTATTTATTTTTCTTACACCATGGTCTCTATCAAAAGCAGAACAAACCCATCACGTGCTGATAGTTTTTTCATTGGTTTCATTTTGGACCAGAAGAACAGAACATTTGGAAGATTTACATTTAAGGAAAATCTGTACCTTTCAGTCGCTCTTTAGTTTAAACACTGTGTGATTCTGTGCGCCCTCTGCTGGACGAGTGGTATATTACACTAACATTAATAATTTGAAAGATTCTACAGGTCAGTAGAGAGACATCATTTACTATAAATAAACGCAAACCTTTTTCTTCTCTATTTTGTAATGAAGTTTGAAATGACCATAAAATATTTAGGATAAAATATTTACATTTAAAAGTGACAACAATCTAAAACAAAGAGAAGGCATTTAATTATGTTCTTTCTTCATAGCTGTTGAAATATGTCACTACACTTAGTCCATAGAAAGTTCAGTTAAAATATTTCCAAACATATACAGTATAAGGGCTTGTTATAAGTTACCACTTCCAACATTTAACGTTTTTAGAGAACATTAACACAGACCGTCCTTTATTTCTTTTTCTAGGATTTTGCAGTTGTAATTGTCATGGTAACGTGCTTTTCTGTGTAATACCACTATAATGCCCCCGATACACATTCAGTACGAGGTGTGTAAGTGTGTGTTGTCACTCAGTCATGCAGGTCTGCACTGCGTTTGAAAAGAATCGCGACAGAGCAGTGTTTCTGTGAGTGTGTGTGTGTGTGTGTGTGTGTGTGTGTGTGTGTGTGTGTGTGTGTGTGTGTGTGTGTGTGTGTGTGCGAAGGCGACAAGGGGGGGGGGGGTTATGGGGAGTGCACGTGTGTGTGTGTGTGTGTGTGTGTGTGTGTGTGTGTCTGTGTGTGTGTGTGTGTGTGTGTGTCTGTGTGTGTAAGTGCACGGTGTCAAATGATGCACGCGCACTGCAGGCGGATACAGAGAGGGAGCAAATGGATCTTTAACCTCTATAATGAGACTTGATTTTGCTTTACACATACACACACACGCATGTTATAATAAACAGCACACGCACACTATACACACACACACATACAGACACAAAATTAAAGATGTTTTACGCACACACGTGGTCACAGTGTTATAGTAAACAGTACACGTGTGCACGGATGTTGATATACCAGTGAGAGACGAGCACTAAGACCCAACAGGGGAGATGATTACCCACAATTCCACAGCGCAAGAGAGAGAAAAACCATTAGCTGAGTTGTGATCATGTGACGCTTGGCGTCAAAACAAGAAGCGCATGCGTCATACATGATACTCGGTACTCGTAAACCAAGACTTGTTCGTTTTTCAAGTCAAAATTTTGTGCTCGTTTCATGGAACACTCGCAAACCGCGTTACTCACAATCCGAGGTTTCACTGTACTTAGTTATTAGAGATTATGCTTACCTCAGGAGGATCCAGGCCACATGAAGATTTGCAATAGATTCAAAACAGATCAAGACTTGAGAACACTGACAAAAGATTTTAGGTATTCAATTTATTGAGAAAAAATGAATAAATAATAATTTTAAAATGGGAGGGAAAAAATCCTTCTCGAGGCTGAAGGAGACCCAGCGATAGAATGTTTCATGCCTGCAAGACACAGATTGTATATGTTAACATCACACAGATTTTTCAGCACTGGTTTATACGTGTGTGTAACACTCATCACACACCGGCTGTACTGTGGTTGTAACATTCATACAGTTTACTAAGCAGTTTACACACATTTCTAATACACTATTGACCTATAAAGCACTAAATGGTCTTGTTTCAGGGTACCTGAGTGAACTGCCAGAGTTTTCGTGTTGGTGCAGGTTATTTGTCATTACTTTGTATTATTAAAACTACAGCAGGGGGCGGAGCTTTTTCTTACAAAGCCCCAAAGTTATGGAATAGTCTTCCTATTAATGTTCGGGACTCAGACACAGTCTCAGTGTTTAAGTCTAGGCTAAAAACCTATTTATTTAGCGCAGCATGTTTGTAAATAGATGAACCTTAGGTAAAGGAGCAGATCTGGGGGACTCATGGACGTAGAGTATTCTGGTGAACTGGTATGTTTAGATGCTGTCCTCCCCACTCTCATTGATCACTCAGGTTTCTAAATGATTGTTTTAAAATGACTCCTAATGTAAACAAATGACTCCTGTAGTATAACCTGAAAATGCTCCGGTAAAGTGCAGATACATTTAAAATATGCTTAAGCACAGTAATGGTGTAGTTACTTGTCACCTCTGGATACTGAACCTCCGCCTCTTCACCAGTAGGTATCGTGGTCAGAGTAGAACGGACGCACTGAACTCCGGAGGTATTCAGGTCTATCAGTCTCCTCCACTGACGGTCTCACATCATCATCATCATCATCATCTACAAACAGAGATATCAGTCTAAAGTTACAGAACTTATTAAACAGCATCACTTATTATTATTATTATTATTATTATTATTATTATTATTATCCAGAAGGTGGAGTATAAATCCAGCTGTGTTACTTTATATTATCATTTAAAATAAATAAAATGTTTTGAGATAACAAACCTGGAAGGTTGAATAAATTAAAAAACTTCCTCCAGGCCCAAGACACGAATCTGTGAAACACAGGGTACACATCTGGACAGCAACCTAAAACAAAGAACATTATTTATTCCTGAGGAGGATTGTAGACCTTTTGTTCATAATCCATGTACAAAAATCAATCCATTTAAAAAGAAGAAGAAGAAGAAGAAATACACATGCAGTGACACATCAGACTGCTCCATGATAATAAATATAACCTAGGGTTAGGGTTAGGGTTCAATTACAAATATAACAATTCAAAGACTGAGTGATTCTACAAGCTAACAGCTAACAGCTAACAATGATAAAAAATACTAATACTAATAATAATTCAGTAAAATATTCAATATTGCAACTTACAGAAGTTGAACAAATCAGTTTTCAAATTATTCAGATTTTTTCAAATTGTACTAAAATGTGAGAGTAATAATAATAATAATAATAATAATAATAATAATAATAATCAGATCTACTCAGCGAGCTTTGTCTGAGGAGCACGTGGCGACGTAGTCGCACATAAACTCCAAAAATTTTACCAAAGTATAAACGAACTAAAGAGTTTTCACCTTCGCGGTCGTCATGCTCAGGATGGATGTGATCAACTCCTGCCATATTAAGATTTGAAAACAATAAGACACACTGTGAAATGTTACCGACAGTATTGGCCCCTGAAATGGCGGATTATATCTGAAGGTCCGACTTCTGAATATGGTGACGTTACAGTTCCGGTCACGTGCGATCCATTTCATGTTGATCACATTAAAATTTTCCTCTTATTTTTTTATTCATTCACATTTCATACAAACTTAACTCAGTCTTTTGATTGCGTAAAGCTGCTTTGCGCCAATGACAATTATTAAAGCGCTTTACAAATAAAATTTTATTGAATTGAATTTAAAGTCTTAATAACTAAAACTAACCAAGAGGTGAATTAAATTTAAATAAATAAAATGAAATGAATAGATTGATTTACCTGTGAGAACTCGTCCTCGTGTTGTGTTCAGGGAGTGGCTGAGATTTTAAGAAGGTTTCCAATATCCAGAGTTCGTCTCGCTGTATAAGCTTTATGTCTGTGTTCTGTACTTATCTTTGAAGTCATGATCGAGTGATTTACACTGGACATGACGGATCATCTCTGGATACAGAAACCATGAACTAAACACACTGATGACTGCACACCAATCAGGTCAAAACATTAAGAAAAAAAAACGTTAAATAGAAACCTGTAGAAAATAAAGGAGAAAAACCCCTCCGAAAATCTGAGCACTTACATCCTCACTGTACGATTACGAATGTTCGACTGTGAGAATGAAAACTTTCAGGATCTTTGAATTGACTATTAGAAGTCAGGTAGAACAGGTCATGCTCGTACAGTTGACAGTTACACAGAAATTTGTATCCACACCCCACAGTGTAAAAACTCCAACTAGATAAATGATGAATTGATTAATACTGTATTGTTTCTCAACAGTGGTGACACAACAGGTGACTCTGTGTTCTTGAAAGCGTTGGAGACACAGACTGAATAAATGAATAAATATAAAGTTGAGCCAGAAATTTACCTTCACTGAGAAGCAATCAGGTGATTTTATTAAATAAGACCAGAGCTCTGCAGTGGAGGACTGGGGTCAGAGGGGTGACGGATGGTCTTGTATGAGCTACTGGAGGAGCCTGAACAAGCGGATGGAGTTGTTGTGGTGTTGGAGGGGACTGTAGTCCTGGACGGTCTGGGTGACATAAAGCAGCTTCAGTAGTGATGTTTGATCAGGTCTGTGTCCTGAACACTGAATTCATAAAGGACTGGGCAGCGGCGGGGCGCAGGGGCGCCGCCCCCCTTTAAGTTAGGCAGAGAAGAATGCTACTTTAACATGTAATTATTTAAGATAATAATTATTTATTTTAATGATGAAATAAAGTCATTTAGTCACAATATTCCGCTGTATTTCGTAATATAACTTATTTACAATAATTTTTTTTTTAATTGTATTACGTTCATTTGTGTTGGTGTACGCAGGGGCGCCGGACAAACCAGTGTCTATGTAGGCAGTAAATATTTGAAAAGCATGTGACTGAGCTCTGATTGGATCATTTCAAATCATCCTTGGGGCGGAGCACTGTGCGCCCTGAACCCTCCCACTTTTGTTCTTAGCAAATCAATATTGTTTTTAAATATTTGGGCTCATGTGATTGGACCATTCGCAACCAGTCTTTTCCAGCACTTCTTATGGCGAGCGGAGCTGCTGACTGGATGGGATGTGAGTCGGGACTTTATTTTATATTAGTAGTAATGATGCGCAATCACCTGATAAATGCCTATTTACAGGCGAGCATTAAAAGTTTAATTTTAATTTTGTTTGCGCCACTGGGACTGGGTGGACACCTATGAAACCATCCAAACGATTTCTTTTGGACTTGTAGAGACACGCTCCCCTCAAATTCACATGCTGAGAAACAAAATCTTGTTGCCATAGAGATTTTTGGGGGGTCTGAACATCTTCAAAAGTCAAATCTTTTCTAGCTTTAAAAATGGTTATGATGTTGTAATGTAAAAGAATCAATAAAATACTGATAAGCATCTGGTGATCTCCAGGTATTTTATTGACCTTTAAATAAAATATATCCTGTATTCTCCTGTTTTATGCAGATCACTGTTTTAACTTTGACTAGTTTTGGAAGAATAAAGTTTTTTTAAGTAAAAACTTTTTTTGTTAAGTAATGTTTGTGTGTTTTAATTGTTGCTGTATTGTTAGGCCAAATTATTCTTTTAGAAAAACAATCACTTGATACAACTACATCAGTGGGCTATGATGGGAGACAACGTATCTTTTTGAGTAGATGAAAAGTTGGGTTAAATCAATCGTAGAGGAATATAATTAATTGAACCCACAATCAATACTACTTGAGCTGACTTAAATATTTGAATTACAAGTTGAGTCAGTTTAAGATTTTGAACTGGGTACACAATGTGTCAACTAGACAGCAATGTGAAATACACTGGAACCTTGGATTGAGAGTATAATTCGTTCTGAAAGCATGCTTGTACTGTATATCAAAACACTTGTATATCAAGGGGAATTTTCCCCATAAGAAATAATGATATGAATAACTCAGATTATTCGTTCCACAACCCAAAAATATTCATATAAAAATAATGAATACAAAATATAAAGTAAAAATAAAACAAATTAAACTGCACTTTAACTTTGAAAGGAGTTAAAATAAATCCTGACAGATTTTGTGTTTCCGTTAGTGTTTGTGTACTGTATGTGTGTGCGAAGCTAAAGTAAGGGGAGAGGAGGAGGAATGACCCCTCCCCTCTGCTTCCTCTCGTCTTACACGGTAACCCGTGGGGTTAGGCACTTTGTGGGACGACTTTCACACACACACACACACACACACACACACACACACACACTAACAGAATCACTTTTGTAAAGTAAAAATTAAAACATTTTTAAAAAATTAACCTGCATTTAACTTTTGAAAAGAATCATGACAGAGCAGTGTCTCCGTTAGAATGTGTGTGTGTGTGTGTGTGTGTGTGTGTGTGTGTGAAGGTGAGAGGAGGGAGGAAGGGGCATGCTGTCTAATGATGCTAGCGCGCACACACACAAACAGGATCAGTTGTAGTGATGGAAAGTTTGGATCATTTTAGTGATTCGGTTCTTTGAATCTCGTCCATCAAAATGAACGGATCTTTTTTTGAGTCATTTAGTTCATTTCTTTTTTTTATCAGAAATAAAATAAAATGTTACATTTTCAATAAACAGACCCCCAATACGTCTACATACACAAATCCTGTCTATAGTTCTAGTAATGAAAATATTACAGTGCAGCTAAGGACATAATATAAACAGAATGAGCAGCTCACCATCATATCTTCTGGTCTGAATCTTTTGTTCTTTTGTCATGTGACTCTCATAGACATGCAGTGCGGTACACAGGAAACAGAATTGAGCGGTTCTTCATAGCATCTATGGGAGTCACGTGACAAAAGAACGAATGACTCGGACTAGAAGACTCATGAGAAGAACCGCTCGATTCTGTTTTCTGTACATAACCTGAGTGATAATGTGTGTGTGTGTGTGTGTGTGTGTGTGTTTTATCAGTCCAGTCCCTTTTTGTTGAGGAGACGGGTTGCTTGTGGAACAAAGCTGTTGCATAGTCTGGATGTGAGGCCCGAATGCTTCGGTACCTTTTTCCAGATGGCAGGAGGGTGAAGAGTAAGTGTGAGGGGTGTGTGTGTGTGTGTGTGTGTGTGTGTGTGTCCGATCAGCCACAATGCTGGTCCTCAATGGAGGGAAGAGAAACCCCGATGATCTTCTCTGCTGTCCTCACTAACCGCTGTAGGGTCTTGGTACAATTCCCAAACCAGACAGTGATGCAGCCGCTCAGGATGCTCTCAACAGTTCCTCTATAGAAGGTGGTCAGGATCGGTGGTGGAAGCTGGGCCTTCCTCAGCCTTCTCAGGAAGAAACGACGCTGTTGGGCGCTGTTGCTGATGACCCACCACGGTCGCGTCATCAGCAAACTTTATGATGTCATTCAAACTGTGTGTCGCTACACACAGCAGTGAGTCAGCAATGTGAACAGCAGGGGACTGAGCACACAGCCTTGGGGGGCCCCAGTGCGCAGTTTGGTGGTGCTGGAGTTCCTGTTTCATACTGACTGAGGCCTACCGGTCAGAAAGTCCAGGATCCAGTTACAGAGGGAGGTGTTCAGGCCCAACAGGTTCAGCTTCCCGAGTTGTTGGGGGATGATTGTATTGAATGCTGAACTGAAATGTATATACAGCATTCAAATGTAGGTGTCCTTATTGTCCAAGTGTGTGAGGGCAAGATGGAGTGTGGTGGAGATGGCATCGTCCGTTGAATGGTTAGGACGATACGCAAACTGCAGTGGGTCCAGTGAGGGGGGGCAGCAGGGTCTTGCTGTGTCTCATGACGAGCTGCTCGAAGCACTTCATGATGATGGGTCTGAGTGCAACAGGACGGTAGTCATTGAGACAGGACACAGAAGACATGTTCGGCACGGGGACGATGGTGGTGGCCTTGATGCAAGTGGGAACGACGGCGCTGATCAGAGAGATGTTGAAGATATCGGTGAGAACATCTGCCAGCTGTTCAGCACATTCTCTGAGCACTCTGCCACTTTGTCTGGTCCAGCAGCTTTACGTGTGTTGACTCTGCGTGGAGTTTTCCTCACATCAGTTGTGGTGAGTGTTCTCTGGGCATGTGCGCACTTCGCCTCTCTGATGGCCCGGGACATTTTGGCCCTTGCTGTTCTTAAAGCCACATTGTCCCCCGCTCTGAAGGAGTCTTCGGTCTTCAGAAGTGCACACACCTCCGCAGTAATCCACGGTTTCTGGTTGGGTCGTGAGATGATGTTCTTGGTGACAGTGATCATCGGTGCACTTGTTGATGTAGCCGGTCACTGATGACGTGTACTCCTCCAAGTCGCCGTTAGTAAATATCTTCCAGTCAGTGTTCTCAAAACAGTCCTGAAGAACAGAGATGGCTCCTGCTGGCCAGGTTTTCACCTTCAATTACGGTGGATTAGAAAGAAAAGAATTGCAGTGACAATTTAACAAGTTCATGTGGTGGTATTTAAAAACATGTCATTTGAATTAAAAATAATAAGTATGTCCTTTTTGGTCTTATCACTTATCTACTGTGCATTTAACTAAGTATACAGGTTATAATGAGAAAATAATATATTTATAAGCTTTTAATGTTGTTTAGAGAATATGTAACACCAATGACAAAATGACAGCGCATGAATTCCTTAATTATATGTATCTCACCTTTTCTGGACTTTTTGTGGTTATTACTATTAATTAAATTCTAGGTGTGAAAAACGGAATATATTTCAGAAGATTTTAATCATATGATATGATATGAACAATACAGTATGTCTGGCACCACCTTAACCTCGCCCTGAGCCTTGGTGTGCACCATCTCAGCTAGGTAGTGCATCGTCTCAGCTAAGCTCAGCAGCAACCTGAGGCACCAAGGATATCTGATTTAATTCATGACAAATATTCATGCTACAACATTACACAGACGGGGATTATAGTTCATGCTTGTTCCATTGATAAAAGCACACAGTGTGTGTAGACCAAAGTTATTGTTCTGAGACAAAAACATTATTTTTTACATTATTTCTTTTGGGAAATTGCGTTTCACAATATGATATTACACCTTAAGAGTTTGCCTCCAGAACAGACTAAATTTGTATGCCATGGTAGAGCTGTAACTAAATTGCGGTTGTCCTTATATCTTAATTTAGGAATGCTCACAATAGTTAGCCGAGCCAGTGGAATTTGCAGCAGGATTTTGTTATTGAATGATGACCAGCCGTTACGTGACCTCCTGTCCCCAGACATGTGAGTGGAACAGAGTGAAAAAAGGACCATTTTATTGTTTATTAATACTTACTTTAGCTCAGGCCGTAAAGGGTTTGTACCGATAATGCTATATAAGCGTCATAATTATTATACGTCAGATGTATGCATACAATATTATCACAATACCTAGCTGCTGATTTTTATTTTTATTATTTTTTTTACAATTTTCTATTGCAATTTTATAAATACCCAGAATTTAAATGTTTTTTATGATTTTGATACAATTCTAAACAAAATTAGCCAATAATTTGCTCTTTCTTACTTCATAGGCTGCTGTGTTGGCTGGGGATGTACAGTATATAATGTATAGTTTAGAGCACCAGCTGTATTATTATAAAGTAACTGTAATGTTTTTCCACCTTAACTGCAAATATATATTAAAAGAGGTATAATGTATAAAATATGAATCGTTTAAAAATCGTTTTTGGAGTCATGAATTGCCACAGGAAAGATTCACGACACGTCACTCAGTCGATTTCTCCCATCTCTATAATGTATAGTTAACTGTTTAATAGCTTTTTCATTATTCATATCGGAGAAAAACAGTCAAACCCAGCTGCAGCACAGGCTCAGATCAATCACCACATCAGTGCAATTAAATCAGTTCCTCACACTTCATAAGGCATATGTTTTATTTAATTATAACAAACAGAGAGGTTTATTAGTAGGAATTACAAGGCAAGCTTTTTAGCAGTAGCTAGTCAACATGTTCGAGATAACTCAGTTGTTACATGTTATTTTTCTCGTCCGTTTGAGACTTTATGCATTTGACAAAAGAGACAGAAACAAACAAAAATCCTTGTTTAAATACTTTCAAAGGGAACACAGCTGTGCCTTCACGTCATTCCGTTCACGCCGTCTCAGATATTCGTCTTCTGAAAAATGCACCGGAGCCGTGAACACCGTAACCTTTAAAACACGCATCTTTATCAGCTGCGTCGTTTCTCAGCCGTGACGTTTCTTCAGCAGTTAGAAACTCCTCTCTTCTTTCTGCCTCACACTTAGAAACCTTGGAAACCACACTTGTAAACCTCTTCCGACTCTTCTGCCCCCTAATCAGTGCCTCACACCTCGTAGGTACCGTAGTTGGTGCAAAATGGACGCACTGAGCTCCATCCAGGTTCACTTTCCTCCTCTGAGAGTTTAACATTATTATCATGATCATCTATGGACAGAGATTTCAGAGTTTCTATTATTTAATACACATCACATAATAAACACAGGAACGTCTGATATAACACTGTAAGTCTATTACGTTGTTATACATCCTACAGGTTATAGACACTGTTTATAACACTTTGCTTCAGTACATTTTTATCATTTGTAATAAACATTGTTTTATGCAACTAACCCCGGCCCCTGAACGCGTCTCTGAGCTTGTGCCAGGTCCAGGACGCAGATCTGCGGATGGCGAGCCACAGAGCCGTGCAGCGAGAACCTGAAACAGTCAACACAGGCCACGCTAGTCACGTTCTGAAAACACTCAGCGTGTGCAGAGTGAAGCTATCGTTAGACAGCAAGTGACTCATCAGTCCTCAGAATCACAGAGAATGTAACTGTTAAACGGAGATATAAAGTAAAAATAAGAGGAAAAAAAAACACTGAGCAGAGAGGCTAACGAGAGGCTAATGCTAAAGCTAGTGCTTGCAAATGGCGCAGTAAAATGTTCAACTCTACAGCCTACACCAGTTGATCAGAGCAATCATTGGACAAAGTTACTTGGATTTTCTAAAATTTCAGGCAAAAAAATTTGTAAATAATATAACATTGCAATGAACATACAGTTTATAAGACCTGCACGATTAGCTAGCTGCGTCTGGAAAGCACGTGCTCGCTCACGCTCACTGAATAAACGACTGAGTGTTATTTAAGTATACCTGGACATGTTTACAGTACCTTCACTAGCTTGTAGAACATTGCACATAATTGTTGTTGTTTTTTTTTTCTAAGAAAAGAAATTTTGACCAAAAAAACTTCCAAACAAAAGCTTCGCTTTAAATCCCGAAAAGCTAGCAGCTGAATACGGAAGCTCGATCAAATGACGACTTCCGGAGGATCTTACACCTTACTGGGATTTTTTCTTTTTTGTTGGTATATAATAAATTTATTTTTAGATTATTAAAAGCTTGCTACAGTCTGTAACTAAAAGTACATTAAAAGGTGCATTGAAAGCAAGCAATTAGTTAACAATGTTTTTTCAACTCACCAGATAATCATGACGTTACAATCTGGCCGTGTCTGAGATCTGAGATCTCTTTCTGTCCCCGTCAGTCTTTTTGCTTTATTTTTTGCTTTAACAAAATCCTCATTTAAGTTGCGAGGCATTTTTATATAGCCATAACCACAAAAAATTACAAAAACATGAAAAAAGCACACCAACAAGAAACAGGCTTGGTTTCTGCAGAATTTAAATAAAATCCTTAAAATCCTGTAAAAAGAAAAGAAAAAAAAGAAAAGAAAAGAAAGAAAGAAATAATAAAAATTTTAATCGGTCAAATCAGGAAGGTCACCAAAAAGGTTCTCTGAATCCTCAGATGTTTTCTCACAGCAGATAGTAACAGGTAAAAAAGAACAAACTATTCACATCCACACTCGTCTGAAACCTGTGACGGTGACAACAGATGAGGAAGTTGTTCACAGTATAAGCAAATCCCACATTCAACACTGGTAGAGCAGGTTGTGTGGGCGAGTCCAGTTCCCTGAAATGTATTTCAAATACATTTATATTGTTTGTGCCTATTATTTTTGATAGGACATTTTTGTGCTGGGTGTGTGATGTGTATGTGGTGCGATTGATTGATTACAAACTACACACTAATCAGGCTGAGATTTCTCCAGTGAAGAGACTGAGACTGAGTAAAGAGACTGGCACACATGGATGAAAAAAAAAACACTCCATAATGTAAAAGCATCAGCATGAAGACCTAAAGTATTACATGAACTCATATTTAATCACATCCTGATTAATTGGCTCAAGACTTTGTTGAAGATTAACCAACTTGAAACTGTTTTTTTTTTTTACATTGTGGCCTCTATCAAGAGCAGACCAAATACATTACGTTTTTTTTTTTTTAACTTTCTTTCATTTTGGAGCACAAAAACAAAAAAGCTGGAAGATTTACATTTATGGAAAATCTGTACCTTTCAGTTGCTCTTCAGTTTCAACACTGTGTGATTATATGCGCCCTCTGGTGGACGAGTCGTATACTGCACTAACATTAAAAAGTGATGTGAGTGAAGGTGCTATACTGTAGGTCTGTAGGGAGACATCGAAAAATCAAAGCTCACTCTCTGCAACCACAAATTCCAAGGATGTTGTGGTTGTAATTGCCGTTGTCATGGTAACATGCTTTTCTGTGTAATATCACTGTTGGCCACTAGAGATCCCCGTTCACTACGACAGTGGCTCTAGTATCTGCTCTGCGTTTCTGCCACATCCGTGTCTGAAATGTTCATTAATCTGCTTTGTGTCCTTTTGTTTCAGAGTGTTTCAAATCTTGCTCTATATTTATAACATGCTGGATTCTAATGATCAGGTATTTTTAGAGCATTGAAACTCATTTTAAACTTGTTTTTGTATAAATGAAACACAACAGTATACTGTACGTCTACAGTTACGTTCTAATGAAATAAAGTAAAATGATTGTAATTGTGGACCAGAGAAAAGTTTCCTTGCTTTAGTGAGGTCGGACATACGGTTTAATCTGTGTGGTAAATATTAGGAAATGATCCAGGACATCAGCTCCTCCTGTACATCAGAGTAAATCCAGGAAAAAGATTCCAGGATCGAGTTTTAACCAGATTAATGATGAAATAAAACATGACACTTTAAACCAGAGGAAAAACTCTGCAGACTCTGTCTGGTGTGGAAGTGAAGCACTAAACTGAATGTGGCTGAGTTTATAGCGCTGAGTGTAAAACATCCAGGAAAAGAAAAGCAATATTCAAACCAGTGGGTTTTATTCCACCAGGAACTCCGTCACGCCGACACAAAGGCCGACTGAGAGCGAACAAGATGGAGCCTGATGCAAATCCTCCAGGCCGCTGAATTCTTAGTGAAACAGTCACGTAGCCTGGAGCAGCGGCCGTGCTAACTCTGTGAGGGAGAGGCTGATGGAGTACAGGTTCAGTGAGTGACGTGAGTTCAGTGGGATTTAATGAAAAGAAAAGTCTCTATACAGATCCACACAGCCTTTAGAAAACACTACAGCTCCTGCCGTGACCTTCAGCGCCTCACGTCAAAAACTCAGTCTGTTTGTACATTAATAAGAAAGATCAGGGACTAACAGGAGATGTTTATTAATACTTTTTATTGTTTAGTTTGTTATATGATGAATGAACTCAGTGATTATTTCTGTATAGAATATCTGCTCATTGCTTCTGTATAATAACCCTGTTATAAAATAACTCACAGAGTGTAGAGTGTGTGTGTGTGTGTGTGTGTGTGTGTGTGTGTGTCACATCACAGTGATGTCATACATGAATCCTCTGATGATGAAGAAGGTTGATTCCGCACAACTTGTGCGTTAGCACACCGAGACTGATCATGACCCCCTGCTGTACAGAGCGAATAAATATCAGGGGGAAAACTTTCCAGAAGGCTATCCCTCCATCTCTGTGTTAGTTTCCAGTGAACCGATGCTCGGCGTCGGCGTGAGTGCAGGCAGCCCCGAGCTCCAGGACAAGGACGACTTGGTGGACACAAGGTTAACAAAACATGATTTACGCATACAGTGTCCATGCAAATAGCCACACACACACACACTCATACACACACACACACACACACGCACACTCACACCACCTCCCGCATAGTCTCCGGGCCTATATTTAGTGCCATCTGCATTGGCACATGGATCCTGTGGCACTCTGGTGCGACTCCAAACACCCTGAGGAGACGAGAGGCCGCATGAGGACATCAGGAGTCCCATCTGTGTCCGTCACTGGACTGTGTGAGTCTTTTCTTTAATCTAAAGACATTTATCAGGGGTCCAAGCACTCCTCTTATTAACTGTTATGATTGTGAGCATGAGTTAAAGTGGGGTTTTGGAGATTTACTTGTTAACTTCACAGTTTGACCAGTTTAATGAACGCACTCTCAGAAAAAGGGGACTAAACCAGACCTGTAACTGCCATGGGGTTGGGGGGCGGAGGGGGGGGGGGGGGGTGTCACATGATTTTGCCTCTTTAATCTTGTACCTAGAAAGCTTAAACATTTCACTCAATGATATTTATGTAATTTAAATCATTTTAAAGCTACACTAGAGCCACACTCCAGACACAACCGGTCTGCACATGATAATCCAACCCCGGTGGTAATTAACGGTTCAGTGCAGAGCCCCTGTTTCTGAGAGTCCACACTGACAGTCTGAGTGACCCAGCTCCGATCAGCCTCAGGCAGGAAGTACGAGATCACATATCTGACGTCTCCTCAAACTCAGATTATCTAATTATTTACTTGTTTATGATCTTTGTGTCATGCTATTTCTAATCTTTACAAGTATCATTTTAATTTATTAGCCTAAGATAATGAGTTCAAATTCAGATAATCCAGCCTAACCAACAAGCAAGCTGTAGCGTACATGAAGCAGCTATATTTCTCTTTTCTTTTTCTTTTTCCATGGCTAACTAGCTAACTATCTTTATAGTTGTTTAGTAGAGATGGGGGGAATCGATTACGTTATGGATCACAATACTGTCGCCTTGCACCTCCAGGGTCCGGTTCGATTCCCAGACAGACTCGATTCCCGTCTCTGTGTGCATGGAGTTTGCATGTTCTCCCCGTGCTTGGGGATTATTGGTGGTGCTCGGTGGGTTTCCTCCAGGTACTCCAGTTTCCTTCCGCAGTCCAAAGACATGTAGATTAGACTAATTGCCGTTCCCAAATTGCTCGTAGTGTGTAAATGAGTGTGTGTGAGTGTGTGCCTTGCGATGGATTGGCACCATGTCCAGGGTGACCCCCACCTCATGGCTCCTGGGATAGGCTCCGCCCACCGCGACCCTGAATACGGGATAAAGGCGTATAGATCAGTGAGTGCAGGTGAGGTCATAAAATGTTGCAGTTCCTCTACCATCCTGCAGGTGGTGCTCAAAACTATTCACACACTGGAGGCACCACAGTGTCCTGTGTGATAGGAGTGAATTATTTGCTAAGCATATTTAGAACTGCGAAAAATTCTATAAAAAAATTGTATCTGGATATTATATATAATCTGAAATGTGGATTGCTGTGTATCGTAATAATATCGTATCAGGTCATCTCTGCTGATTCCAGTCCCTACTAGCTAGTAGCCTGTGTAACATGTCTGCTGGCTAATTCAACGGCTTCTGGAAGATCTGACCTGATTTTTAGCTGTTAACATGGTTGTAGTTTACTATGAAGGACTTCGTACAAATAGCCTTTTTATTTTTTGAGAATTTCTGTACAGTGTCTAGATTGTTGCATGACGCATGCTATAACACACAAGAATAAATGTTAATAAAACTAGAAAAAAATAGTCAAAATAATGATTAATGTTTTAACTTTAATATTTAATTTTTTTATTGTAGATTGTACCAAGACAAACCAAAGACTGTTCAAAATGTTAATCTAGTTTTAACCTTAACATTTAACAATTATCAGGCTGCTATTTCTTCTTATTATAAGACGTATTAACTTTTAATTTAATGACCTTATTATTTATGTGCACCTGATTCATAGTTTGTAAAATTAATAAGTGAATAAAGTACACTGGCTTTGAGACTGTAGGGCAGGAGAACTTTTATAGTCACATAACAGAATAAATATAAACATAAAACTGTTAGCTAAGTATCAGTAATGCGTTATAACTTGCGTTATGCACACTGGAACAGTATTAGCGTATGTAAATGATTGCCTCCACATGTGCTGAGAATAAAATAAATAGACCGCTTTATTGAGTATTTATTGTGATGTAAATCTTCTTAGAGCAGTTCTCATTCACAGTTCAGGAGTATTGAGCTTTAAATCAATGCACAGAGAACCTGAGTCTGTCTGTTAGGAAATAAGACCACACTTAAACTAATTAATGTTTTTGTGAATCAGATTTATTTCATGAAAAAAATATCTTTAGGTGAACAGTACATATAGAGTCCCACTTTAATGTTTGATCATAATGACAAGACATTTTCTTGAACCTGGCCATTAAAAAAACGCTACAAATAAATATTGAACATTAAAGTAAGATTAACGGGAAAATAGTTTATAGATATAATTAGAATAGAATTTTATAAATAAAATAAAATAGAATTGAACATGCAGACAAACATATAGACACACAGACAGACAGACAGACAGAGAGACAGACACACATGCAAACATGTAGACAGAGAGACATACAGACAGAAAGACACACAGGCAGACAGACAGACAGACAGACAGACAGAGGGACATTTATTGTGATGTAAAGCTTTTTCTCATTCTTCAGTTCTCATTCTCACAGATGAGCTTTCTTGAGCTTTAGGCAAACAGACAGACAGAGAGAGACAGACAAACAGACAGACAGACAAACAGACAGACAGAGAGACAGACAGAGAGAGAGAGACAGACAAACAGACAGACAGACAAACAGAGACAGACAAACTGACAGACAGAGAGACAGACACAGAGAGAGAGACAGACAAACAGACAGACAGACAAACAGAGAGACAGACAAACAGACAGACAGAGAGACAGACACAGAGAGAGACAGACAAACAGAGAGACAGACAAACAGACAGACAAACAGAGAGAGAGACAGACAAACAGACAGATAAACAGAGAGAGACAAACAGACAGACACACAGACAGACAAACAGACAGACAAACAGAGAGAGAGACAGACAAACAGGCAGACAGAGAGACAGACACAGAGAGAGAGACAGACAGACAGACAAACAGACAGACAGAGAGACAGACATTTTTTCTGAGACTGGTTTCTGGTCGCCCAGTGTATGAAACGTAAAGATATCATTGAAAGACTGAGTTCTGACTAATGTACAGACTAAACCTGTCTTTTGTTTATATATATATATCACCATTAATATAGTGAATGAAGTCTACACGTCTGCGTTACTGTACGTTAAAGAAAACGCGGACGTTGGCAGTTTTCTCTGACACGCGCCTCGTGCACGCGCCTGCCTGCCTGCCCCGTTAGTTTCTCGCTCCGCGTGCACGCGCTCGACCGGACCATAAAGTTGCCAGGGGTGTCGTACAGTCCTGAGTCCGAGTTTAAATGACTATTTTTCACATGTTTTCAGCTTTAATACCCGGACACGGTGCCGACACACTCTGTGAACACGTGCGGGTGTGCTGTGAGTGCTGACACACACTCGCTGTGAGCGGTGTGTGTGTGTGTGTTACTCCGTGTCCCCCCCCCCCCGGTACTGTCACTCTTCCGCTGCCCCTCAGCAGAGACTCTCGGCATCCCGGTGCTGAACCGCTTTGTGTCATATTTACCTCAGCTCGAACATTTAATAAAGTTTATGAAAGTCTGTAAGCATTGTATAGATTCATTTTATTCGTAAATATCAGAGATGTGCTGATGTAAATAGTTAACGTTAAGGCTGCTGTAGCGTCGAGTATTAGGATTTATTTTCAATTTGATTTTTTTTTCCTGCCTAAACTAGCTAACTTAGCTAACCAGCTGGCTGGGCTTTATTATGCTAGTTATGCTAGTAGTTGGTGTCATAGATAAGCTTTATAGCGACGCTGCTGATTATTATAGTAATTATTATAATTATTAAAGTAACCCATCATGGTTTGTTTTTTGTTTATTTATTAGTTAGTGTAATATATCTCCGTGAGAGGACTTTTATTCTGGACTGAAGTGACATTAGTTAGCAGCAGTGCTAAGCTACAGGGAGCTGAAGTGAGCGCGGCGGCTCGGAGGATGCTCATGTGTTCCTGTGAGAAAGTGGATTTTAACCGAGTCTCTTCTCAGCGCAGACTGTATGAAGCCGAGGCGGACCACGGACACGGAGCTCAGTCCTCTAACGGGAGGTAGGGACGCGTCATAACGCGCTCATAACACCCTCATAACGCGCTCATAACGCGCCTGAGCTCGAGTCGCGCGATCCTGTCACTGTTTCATGCGGGATTTCCAAACTGTAACGGACAGACCTTTCATTTCCGTTTTTGTGACGTCATTCCAGCGGCTCGTGCGGGTTCGCCACTGTGTGTCCATAAAGGTGTTATAACGCCTGGAGGATTTGTTTGAGCAGGTTTATGACTCTGTGCGGTGTGGATCAGTGTGTGCAAACAGAAGAAAGCAGAGATTGATGCTGTGCAAACACACACACACACACACACACACACAAGCGTCCTGCAGACATGTCCCTGTGATACTGTGTGAACCGTTACTATGGAGACAATCAGGTCTCATTGATATGAACCTGCGCCGCTGTTAGAGGGAATCAGTCAACACCTTCTGACCAATCAGAGCGCGGGGTGTCCGTTTCAGATTCCTCAGTGTGTTGGTGTTCTGATCAGGAAGTTTGGACTTCCTCATGGGCGAGGTGGACTTTCTTTTGCTTTGAGGCATTCAGGCGCCTTGTTGTCCCACGTGACTCGCGTGACCTGGCGACACTTTCTGCCTCGACACGTGGAGTTTTGAAGTGAGACATCTGCGGTCTTGTTCAGCTCCCGTCGCACGCCATCTCGCTGAGGCGGAGACCATTTTCATAAATCCTCCTCTTCTGCGTTTGTTGTTGTAGAGCCAGATGTTGTGTGATGTCGTCTGCATACAGCTATGTCCCAGCATACAGGTGTGTCCCAGCATACAGGTGTGTCCAAGGGTCTTCACAGGTTCACAATCCTCATGTCCATACAGAAGAATAAAAGAGGAGACGGAGAGGATCTGCGCTCGTCTGCATACACAAGCTGACACACGTCTGTGATTGGCTAGAAGCATAGAGAGAGACAGAGACGGAGAGAGGGACAGTGAAGCCTGTGGTGTCTCTGTTTGTCTTCATGTGGTCTTCACTGTGATGGTGTTCGGGTTCGGGTCGTCGTCCTGCATCATTACTGCGACATGATTAATCCTGTAGTCTTATCTTTATTAACAGTTTATAGCAGGGTGAAGAGGCGGCGCCGTGGTGCAGTGGTTAGGACTGCGCATGGTGTGTGTGTGTGTGTGTGTGTGTGTGTGTGTGTGTGTGTGGAGTTTGCATGTTCTCTTTGTGCTTGGTGGGTTTCCTCTGGCTTCTCTGGTTTCCTCCAAGAGTGTGTGAGTGTGTGTGTGGACTGGCACCCTGTCCAGGTCGTACCCGTCCTCATACCCTGCGTTTGTGCTCCAGTCCCCCCGCGCCACCCAGTACAGGATGAGTTCTAGAGCGAGAAAGAGGGAGAGTGAAAGAGCACAGAAATGTTGAAAATTGTTTAATTTTCTCACTTATACGTGGAATAAATTTCTGATTTTTTTCTGATACGTTTAACTGGTGTGTGTGTGTGTGTGTTTTGTGAAAGTGACTCAGCTCTGAGGTTAGACGCATCATCAGACATGTTTATTCCTCTCAGTAGTGTAACCACAGACAGCAGCGCTGCTCCTCTCTCTCTCTCACACACACACACACACACACACACACACACACACACAGGTCAGGTTTCAATCACAGGTAGAGGCTGGATGTTCTGTAAGAGTAACCTTTGACCTTAGACGCTTAGGACAGAGGCCTCGAGGTTTACTCTCGTTTACTCGATCTGTTCTCGTTCCTACAGAAATAATGAGTCGGTGGAAACGAAGACTGATGGATGAGATTAAAGTGAGATACACTGGAGTGTGTGGAGAAACAAGGTGTGTGTGTGTGTGTGTGTGTGTGTGTGTGTGTGTGTGAGAGAGAGAGAGATATGAGATAACTGTTAACTTTCTCGTGAAAACTGATGATTATCTTTGACACGTCATGGCAGATCAGGGGTCTGGGTCACCGCTGTCCCGTCTGTAACAGGAACTCCAGCTCTGAGTGTGTGTGTGTGTGTGTGTGTGTGTGTGTGTGTGTGTGTGTGTGTGTGTAACCACATGATGACACAAACAAGTTTCTCCTTCCTCAGGACCTTCAGTGATCACGACGCTGCTGATCGTAGCGCTGGCGGTCGCGATGGTGCGCGCGGCGTGTGAGGGACGATGGAGGACGTTTCTGAGGATTTGCAGCAGAAATACGTTTGATTTTTCTGAATATTAAGCGATTTATTAAAAGAGGCGTGTGAAGGCCACGCCCTGCAGCAGCACGCTACAGGAAACCACCGATTTTGCAAGCGAAGCCCGGACGTCTAACTATCGGGCGTGTGTTGAAACACATATGAGGACTTTTTTTATTTTTAAAAGCCCGAGTCACGCCGCGAAGACGACTCTCACTCTGAAGTAGACGGGAAATATTTTTTAATTACATTACACACACACACGCACACACACTTGTGAGATAAATGGCTAAACCCGTCCCCATCCCGAAGCTGAACGTCCTCCCGCCATCGTCGGATAACGACTCCTGGTCCCCGTCGTCCAGCCCGCGTCCTCGCAAGCGCCGGATTTGGGACGCGACCGGGAAGAAGCGCAGAGCCCGAGGTCAGGAGGAGGGGGGCGACCCGGGGGACAAGAAGAGCGAGGAGACGAAGGGGAGGAGCCGCTCACCTGTCGGGGTAGAAAAGGAAGGGCTCGTCGAGGAGGAGAGGGCTAGTAACTCCGTCCCCTTCCTCCTGCCCCTGTCTCGGTGCTCGTCCCCGGGCTGCAGGCGGTCTCGCTGGTCGCTACGCAGTTTACTCGCGAAGGACTCGGACTGCGAGAGCTGCAGGTTAGTGAGAGATCACACAGTGTAGGACATAAGAGAAGATAAGAGTAGAATTATTATAAACATGTGTACAGCTGGAATTGTATACATTTATATTTCACTTTATATATAAATATATTTTGGCTGGATTTTACTTCCACACGCTGAACGGTTTCAGCGTACGAGCGATCGATCCGGTCACAGGCACTTCCTGTTCCGCTCGCTCGCTGTAGCCAATCAGAAGTGTCTCATGTGAGTGGAAAGCCGAGCCCAGTGAGTTTACGTTGTTTTTGTGTTTTTTTATTTGTTTGTTTTGCATTTTGTGTAAGACAACAACGTGGGACGCGAGAACGTTTGTAACGATCGTATTAATTAATTAACCGACATCACACGACCACACGACTTTTATCTCATCTGCTGGTGAGCGACACACAAACACACACTCAGTGCACCAAACACAAACGTGTGTTACACAAAACACACACTGCAATGGACAAAATACCACTGTGTGTGTGTGTGTGTGTGTGTGTGTGTGTGTGTGTGTGTGTGTGTTGTATCAGCCTCACCAGCCCTATGAGTCAATCCAGGAGCATGATGATGAAAACCTCTGTCCTGTGACACTGTCCCCACGGTGAGGACTCCAGATCTGATGTCTCAGCAAAGAGACAGCCTTGGGAGATGTCCAAAAAATGTATAAAAAATTATCTGCAGCTTTATAAAGACTCATTATGTAGCTGCGAGTTCAGTAGCAAGAAGAAAAGGGAGCCACGTTCGGGTCGGTTCTGTCGGGTTTTAAAGCAGCCGTGACGAGAGGAATCATAAATTAAGATTAAATGAGGTTTAATTTATTTCATATTTTGCTTCATTTACGTGTCTTTTCTAAATATATTATTATTATTACACAGAGACACGATTGGACGCCTTAGTCTCCCTGTCATCTCTTATGACGTCATCAGCGAGCAGTCAGCATGAGCGGATGGAGAACTCCATGTCTCGGCATTTGTGACTCACTAAAGTGCTGTTCCTCTTGAGTGACGTTACACATCATGTGTGTGTGTGTGTGTGTGTGTGTGTGTGTGTGTGTGTGGGATGTAGCGTTGCTGATCAGCACAAGGCTAAACGCAGGAGGTGTCTGATTACGTTTATTTATTGTTCCTCACCTCTCGGCCTTCATATTTAATCAGCTGCACGCAGCGAGGGTTACGTGGTTCCGTCCCTCTGAATGTCACTCTCATCACTTATTTACACACTCTAATTGTGTACGAGCACCCTGCCTGTATTTATTACATTTTCAGGACCTTCGTGAGACGATGTAAGACGTAACAGGACACTTTTTTTTGTCTCGTCTTTATAGCGCTTTTCAGCAGCTGTTTTTAGAGAAAAATCGCAAAGAAGCTGGTAATCATGTGATGTTTATTTGTGATGTTTTGAGGTCCTGTGCTGAACTTAACGTGCTTAGCATCATTAGCTGACATGGGTCTGTCTCAGAGTGGACTCATCACCTGAGACACCTCAAGTGTGTGATTGGGAAGCGGTACGAAAGAATGTGCGACTGAAACTGAAAACCACTTCTGAAGGAACTGGCCACACAAGCAAAAGTGTGTGTGTGTGTGTGTGTGTCTTGAGGTTAATCTTCCCAGATCAATACACTGCACTCACTGACCCATTTGACCCGCCATCACATCCCTCTGAGGACCCGATTCTTTTTAATTGAATCACTTGAGTCGTTTCACAATTAAATTGAATCATTTGGAAATGCCTTGTCGTTTTGGATTTTTTTTGTGAATCGATTCTTTTCTGAGTCACCCAGATAAGTTCACACCCAAAATGTCTATTATTGAAAGCCTCTTTTTTCTTGTTGAAATAATTTTTTTTAACCGATTCATTTGAATGAATCACTTGTTTCAGTTCACAATTTAATTGAATCATTTGTCTTTGGATTTAAAATTTTTTTGTGAATCGATTCTTTTAAATGACTCACTCAGATAAGTTTGCATCCGAATTGTCCTGTTTGAATCAATCTTTCTTGTAAACTGATACTTTTGAACGAATCACTTGATTGAATTGTTTGGAGCGCATCGTTTGTCTCATTGAAACAAATCTTTCTTGGGAATCGTTTTTAAAAAGAATCTGTTCACAAGGAGGATTCGTTAGTCAGTTGATGATCACTGGGCTGAATCTTTTTTCACTTTATCGTCTTGTTGTTTTTGATAAGAGTGCTGAATGTTTAATGCTTTAAACATCCGTAATATTTCTCTTTCATCATCGTCATGAGCGACTCCGTGTTCCTGACATCGGCTATTTTTAATTTTGCTCCAGACATAACAACGCCTTCTTTCTTAAGAGATCACTGCATAAAGTGTGTGTGTGTGTCTGTGTGTGTGTGTGTGTGTTCCTGTCTACTGAACAGACTTGCGCAAGGTGTGTAAAAGGCAGCAGGAATTTGTATGTTGTGCAAAAGTGTCCTTTCCATTCTAATTTACACTTTGCTGCTCTTTGCCCCTGTAATGATCACCACTTACCCGCCCTCCTCCCTGCTGCACCGTTCCTGCCCCCACAGATTACCACAGCGGGGCAGATTACACAGATCCGGCAGCCATGTTGGATTTGATTAATATTTTGTGATGAGTCAGATTCCATCCTGTAGATGTGTAAGAGTGTTTACATCACGCTGTAACGCTTCACTCCTGCTGCTGCTGCTGCTGCTGCTGCTGAGTTCTGCGCTCTGATTGGTCAGAAGCTGCTGATTGATTTTCTATAACAGCAGCTCTGACAGTAACTGGGGGTTTCCATTAAAACGCGCTCGGTATCGTTTCTATAGTAACGGCTCATGCGCAGGGGCGTGTACAAGAGATTAAATCGTAAACAGGATGATTAAATCGTTGATACGGTAAAGTTCCTCTTAAAGATGATGTTTATTTACCACTAATGGAAAAAGTCTTCAGTGTCAGAAACATCACCTTCTGGACAGTTTTTTATAACAATCTGCATTTTTTTGTCTTAACTTATGAAAATCTTTAACTACCAAAATCTTTTTTTTTTATTTTTGTTTATTTATTGCCCATATTTACAGGTCACATGATTATCGCTGTGACATCAGCTCTCCTCGGCGTCTGACTCCAGAGACTCCTTACACGTGTTTACGATCAGCAGCACACACGCAACACACCCGAACTAGCTGTTACTATAGAAACCGTAAACCTGTTACTCCAATATCAGCCTGTGACCTGCAGCCGCACCGCTTTAAAATGAAGCGTGTTCACCTTCTGACCAATCGGAATCCAGAACTCTTTATTTGGATTATGATGTTTTTTTTTTCTTTTTAAGTATCGATCTCAGTAAAGTACAGCGGTACCTGGGCCACGCCTTGCGAATTTTCACCTCGAGAGCTAAAATTTTGCAAGAATTTTGCGTCGGTACACGAAGCATTTTCACATATACATCGTTGTGTCAGTGAAAGCGAGTTTGCATATTTTTTGTGTTTTTTTGGGGCATTTTGTGTAAGATTTAGTGAAGACACAGCACCATGGGTGCCAAGAATGTTAGCAATGTCGCTAACAAGAATAAAA
>CM059226.1:26026731-26029231 GCA_030347435.1 Clarias fuscus | reverse complement strand
TCTTCAGAAGGACATCCTTCTTCAGGGTCGTCTTTATCTGTCTGAGAACTGGATCTGCTTCTACAGCAACATCTTCCGCTGGGAGACCACTGTACGTCACACACTCACACGCACACACACGCACACACACACACACACACACACACACACACACACACACACACACACACTACCTAATCAGGTTGTCTATGTGACTTTGCAGTCTAATACATTGAAATGTCACTGTGAAATAATAATAATAATAATAATAATAATAATAATAATAATATAATGATTATGTAATATGATGATGTAATCTGTAAGCAGTGAGTGTGTGTGTTGCGTTTCAGATCACACTCCTGCTGAAGGAAGTGACAAATATAACGAAAGAGAAAACGGCTAAACTCATTCCAAATGCCATCCAGATCAACACAGAGCAGGAGAAGGTACACACACACACACACACACACACAGAGGGCACAGGTTTATGTTCCAACCACTCCTGATAATAAATATGTGTGTCACTCTGCCCCCCCCCCCCCCCCCCCCCTCTCTCGACCCCCCCCCCTTCCCTCCGCAGCACTTCTTCACTTCTTTCGGAGCGAGGGAGCGCAGCTTCATGATGATATTCAGATTGTGGCAGAATGCACTAATGGACAAGGTAAAACACACACACACACACACACACACATCCTGACAGTGTACACACATTCACACAGTGATAGCATGCACACACACACACATACACACACACTCACACTCACAAGCGTACCACCGACAAACATGCTGTTAGCACACACACACACACACACACACACACAAACCACATACAGACACTATTCACACATTATAAAGTGCAAGCACATGCACTAACACATTCAGCGCTAACAAACATGCTCTTAGCACGCACACTCACACACATACACACACGACCACACTCGTCCGTGTGCTTTATACTTTAAAGCGAGCGATTAGAGCCGCTGTGCCCAGGCTGCGTCCGTGTGCTTTATACTGTAAACACGGGTCTCCGAGATAAACGTCACACACGTCTGCACGTCATCACACACGTCAACAAAAGAGCAGAATCTCGTACGTTTTCATTCACAAGATGGAAACATAAACAGAGTGAGTCAGGTGTGTGAGGTGTCCGGTGTCAGTGCTGAGGTGAGCAGGAGTGTGTGGTGAGAAGACGCCGCGGGGGATCAGATCAGATATGAGTCACGGTTCTGTGGTGTGTATCGCCACACTGACTCCTAAAGCAGTTTTTAAATGATTTATTAAGTTTATAATGGAGACGCACCGACCGGCCGGACAGTGAACAGAATCGTCTGGTGTTCAGTTTGATCAGACATGACCAATCAACCTCGGATATAACCGATCCTCTGAGTGCTGCAACAGAAACACATTTTACAACGTTAACCTTATCATTTTTCTGTCCAACACGATTCTTTATAATCCTGCAGGTGGCGCACTCTAAACTATTCCCACACTGGCACTCCCTGCGGTCATGAGTGAATTATTCACTGAGTTTGTTTAGAAATGTTAATTATGGCAGAGATCTGCGCTGCTCGGTAACAATGTAACTTTGTGTTTAATTTCATTTGAAGATAGTGTGTAGTGTTTAAACGCTGCGTTTGGTTATTAACTGAGAAAACTATTGTTATAAGGAGCGCGCTACATTTAATCACATGTTCAGCTCAGTTGTGACGCTGGTGACTGAAGGTGAGGTGTAAAACTTTCCAGGTATGACTCAACCTTTCTTTAAAAAAGAAAAGCTTGTTAAAAGTCTTAAACTTGTAAGAAAATCTGGAAATGAATTATAATACTGAATGGGGATATTTATAAACAAATGAAATTGTGATACTTACAGAATGGTGATATTAATCGATGGTATCGTGATAATATTGTCTGACTGAGAGAGAAAAAAAAAAACCATAGAGAGTTCATTTGTTTTTTTATTAATTTATGTTGTTAAATTCATGTTGTCAGGTCACTCTGTCTTGTCTCCGCTAGCCAGCTAACTAGGCGTCTTAGTTAGCTAGTTAGGTTTTCTAAATTTATGTTGCATGTAGCACGTTGGTTCTGGAGGAACGTTGTTTCGCTTCACTGTGTTCTGACCGTATTTGTTTGAAGTGACAGTAAAGCCGACTTGAACTTGGACTTGGTAGGTTTCATTACGCTTCAATGCGACGACATCAGACACTCACAGTATATAACCGCACCTGCACCAGGACTCCTTGGTTCTCAGTTCACATGAACGATTCTGTTCACGCTGGTGTTGGAGAGCGAGTGTGTGTGTGTTGTGTGTGTGTTGTGCGAGAGAAGACATGGACAGTGTCTGTGTAATGACTGTATGGTACATAAACC
Organism: Clarias fuscus; assembly: GCA_030347435.1. Classification (NCBI taxonomy): domain Eukaryota; kingdom Metazoa; phylum Chordata; class Actinopteri; order Siluriformes; family Clariidae; genus Clarias; species Clarias fuscus. The sequence goes on along the minus strand of CM059226.1, from coordinate 26,026,885 downwards.
TCCAGCAGCTCTGGATTATTCTCCTCTCAGGCCTTTCTGTTTCTGTGCTCACTGACCTGTGAGTGGACGTTCTACACTGGAACAGTCTTTCTCAGAAGCTTGATTGAGAAAATTGTAAACTGTGCACAAAGACCTAATGAGGGCGGGGTTTGGT
>CM059226.1:25936731-26024231 GCA_030347435.1 Clarias fuscus | reverse complement strand
GCCTCTCGTTTATTAAAGATTTATTCATAAAAATGTCACTTTGTGATCAGTCTTACAGCCGGAGAAACAATCGGGCTGTAGAGGCTAATGTTGAAATAATAAAAATAAAAAAAAGGGTTTTTGGGGAAAAATTATATACAGTGGAACCTCGGATCGCGAGTAACGTGGTTTACGAGTGTTCTGCAAACCGAGCAAAGATTTTTAATACATTTTTATTCGGAAACCGAGCAAGTATTAGTTTACGAGCGCTGAGTATCATGTATCACACATGCAACTCTTATTTTGACACCGAGCGTCACTCTCTCACCTCCCTCTCTCGCTGTGTTTATGCGTTTGTTGTGAAACTTAAAAAGTGAGTCCGTTAATATACGCTCATGCCAGTCTCAGAGAGATTTTTTTTTTTCCTGTTAAAACGGTGTTTCCCCTCCGAGTGGCGCAGTGGTTAAAGTGCTCGCCCTATCATCAGGAGATCGCTAGTTCGAATCCCGGGTGATGCTGTAACCTCTCGCAGGCGGAGGTCTAGAGAGAGCTGATTGGCCGAGCTCTCTCAGAGGGGAGGGATGAGAGGTACTTAGTGCTCCTACATTAATCACGGCTCTACAGCCAGTCAGGGGCGTCTGTGAGCTCGCGCAACAGAGGGAGCGGATAGCGCTGTCCTCTGAGTGTGTTATGCCGCCCCCAACGGTGCGCGAGCGAGCAGTTCGAAAAGATGCGGACGGCTGGCGTCACGTGGTTCGGAGGAAACACGTGATAGTCTTCGGCCCTCCCGGCTGAGTGGTAGTAGTAGCCTTAATGTGGGAGCCCCCTAGTGACGGGGAGGAATTGGACACGACTAAATTAGGGAGAAAATCGAGGAAAAATCCAAAAAAAAAAAAAAACGGTGTTTCCGTTGTGTGTGTGTGTGTGTGTGTGTTTGTTGTGAATCTTAAAAAGCGAGGTGGGGAGAGGGAGGAGGAGTGTTACTGTGTAAAACGAGGCGAGGGAAGGGGCTAATTCCACACACACACACACACACACACACTGCGCGCACCAACATAAACACTTATCTGTCAGGATTTATTTGTACTTTTTTTTTAAGGTAAAGTGCAGATTAATTTGTTTTATTTTCATTTTATAGATTGTATTAATTATTTTTATGTATTTATTTTTTGGGGCTGTGGAACGAATAATTTGAGTTTTCATTATTTCTTATGGTAAATGATGATTTGGTTTACGAGTGTTTTGGAATACGAGCCCACTTCCGGAACGAATTATGCTCGTAATCCTAGGTTCCACTGTAATATTATTATACTGTAATAAATAAAGTGATGTTTATGGACTGTTTGGCTCAAAATTGAAAAGGGAAACGGTAATATTAAATAAATAATTATCTGGCACTATTATTTATTTCGTTAATAATCACAGTTATTATTATTATTTTAGTTTTAAAAAAAGTAAAGAAAATTATTTTTCGTTGACGCGTGTGTGTGTGTGTGTGTGTGTTCCAGGTGAGGTGGAGTCGTTCTGTGGTGATCTGCGAGGTCGGCTCCACATTAACATGGTGGTGAGGATGAGTGTGGACAAACTGCACGAGCTGCTCTTCTCAGACACTCACTTCCTGCAGCACCTCTTCACCCAGCGCAACTTCACCGGTCAGTGGGGGGCGTCACTCTCACCCTCAGGCACCGCCCCTTACACCACAACTGCTTAAACACCACCCCGAAGGCGTCACCCCTTAGACTGTTCCTTTTAGACTCCACCCCTTATATCCAGTCCCTCATGTATCACCATTTAGACTATGCTTTTTAGACCGCGCACCGTAACCACACACCTTAGACCACACCCAGGACCATGTGGCTTAGACCACACCCCTTAGACCACACCTTTTAGAACCCACCTCTCAGAGTCCAAGATCTAGACTGTAGCCTAATGATGAAATAATTTCACTTTTATTAGAATTAGAATAATTTCATCTCTCTCTCTCTCTTTGTCTCTCTCTCTCTCTCCCTCCCTGTCTCTGTCTCTTTGTCTCTCTCTCTCTCTCTCCCTCCCTGTCTCTGTCTCTTTGTCTCTCTCTCTCTCTCCCTCCCTGTCTCTCTCTCTCTCTCCCTCCCTGTCTCTCTCTCTCTGTCTCTCTCTCAGATCTGTCAGTACAGGAGTGGCAGAAAGACAGCAACAGTGGGATCAGCACTCGGGTTTTGAGTTACACCATCGCCATTAACAATCCCCTCGGCCCTAAAACCGCCCCCGTAGTGGAAACACAGGTACACTCGCACAAACACCAACACAAACACATACACTCACACACACACACACACACACACACACCCATTACAGAAATAATATAATGAGATTAAGGTGCAAAACTGGATCTTTCCTTTAGTAATCTATATATAATCTCATGCTCTGTGTGTGTGTGTGTGTGTGTGTGTGTGTGTGTGTGTGTGTTAACAGACCCTCCATAAGAGCAGTTCCCGTGGTGTGTGTTACGTGGTGGATTCGGAGGTGATCACATCAGGAATCCCATACCAGGATTACTTCTACACCGTACACAGATACTGTCTCACCTCCGTCAGCACGCAGAAGAGCCGCCTCAGGTCTCACACACACACACACACACACACACACACACACACACAGCTAATGATGATGATGCAATGTCATCGTACTGAGTAACATTACTCTCTATGTGTGTGTGTGTGTGTGTGCAGGGTCTCGTCAGATATCTGCTACAGGAAGCAGCCGTGGAGTCTGGTGAAGGCTCTGATAGAGAAGAACACCTGGAGTGGCATAGAGGAGTACTTCAGACACATGGGTACACACACACACACACACACACACACACACACACCTTCATCACCTCCTCCTGGTTTGTTTTGGTTTTGTTTTTTTAGTATTTTTGCAGAAACATTGTCATCATAGAAGGTCAAAGGTTAAACCAATCACAGAAACGTACTGTACAACCATAATCTGTTGTCATGGTTACGTTAGGATGTGTCATGTGACGAACCAAGACTCTGGTACTCAACACCTACCCCCACCCCCATCTCACGCGTGTCTTTAATCCTTACATTAAAGCTAGTAAAATAGAAGTGTGATGTTTTATACATCTCTACAGAAATGACATTTAATAATATTATGACACTGTGTGTGTCTTGTGTGTGTGTGTGTGTGTGTGTGTGTGTGTGTGCGTGCGCAGAGGTGGAGGTGTGTAAGTTGGAGACCCTGCTCCAGTCCGAGGTGTCGGTGGTGTGTGTGGGAGAGTCAGAAGCGGTTAAAGCTCCTCCCACACTGCGCAGGCGCAAACACAACAGCTTGAAACGTGCGGAGGGGGCGGGTCCTGGGGGCGGGGTCATTGAACAGGGGGGCGTCGTTCATAGGGAGCACACAGACACAGGTAAGAAGTGTTAATCTTCTTTATGTTCTGCCCTCGTGTGGTGCAATGTGGAACTGCAATTGATTTTGTTTTGTGGACATTAAAAAAATGCAAACCAGTAAGTAGTGTCTCTGCCCTCTAATGTTAAATGTAGTGTGTGTGTGTGTGTGTGCGCTTTCAGACTCGCAGTACCTGAAGGTGGGTGAGAGGTGGCGTGGATCTGCGAACAGCAACAGCATCACCCTTCTGCTCATCATCAGCTTTATGTGAGTTACGCTTTGTGTGTGTGTGTGTGTGTGTGTGCAATACACATTCATATTTCTTTAGGTTTATTCATCCATTTATTTATTTTCTTTTTTTCTGTCGTTATTGTTTAATTTCACTTTTCTGTGATGTAACCAGATCCAATCTGAACCGTTTACGATCCTGTACAGGCTGCCGAGATCGGTTCTTTATTTGACCTTGCTGTGACATTGAGCCTGTTTGATCACTCCCTAATTCTCATTAGATGTTCAGCAGGTTATGATGAGAACTGTATATGGATCCTACACCTTCAGATAATAATGATAATAATAATCATCATCATCATCATCATCTCTTGGAGCTTATTTTAAAATTTCTTTCTGTATTTTTCGTTTTCCTTTTTTTATCTTCGTCCCTGCTCCTGTTCTTTGCTCATGCTGTTTTGTCCTTTGTGGTTTAACTTTTTCTAAACTCTCTCTCTCTCTTTCTGTCTCTCTTTGTTCTTCACTCCCTTTTGACTCTCTCTCTCTCTCTCTCTCTCTCCCGCTGCTCTCCTGCTGTGTGTAGGATCTGTATCAGGTACAGTAATGCTGCTTCATTGTTGTTCAGTTTTGGATTTGGTTCATCACGTAAACCCCTGTGGTCATGTATAAGCGTGTAGAAGAGTGTGTAAGGGTGTATAAAAGTGTGTAAGGGTGTGTAACAGTGTGTAAGAGTGTGTAAGGGTGTGTTAGGGTGTGTAAGAATGTGTAAGGGTTTGTAAACGTGTGTGTAAGGGTGTGTAAGAGTGTGTAAAAATGTGTAAGAGTGTGTTAGGGTGTGTAAGAGTGTGTAAGAGTGTGTTAGGGTGCATAAGAGTGTGTAAGGGTGTGTAAGAGTGTGTAAAGGTGTGTACCGGCGTGTAAGGGTGTGTAAAAGTGTGTAAACGTGTGTACCGGTGTGTAAGGGTGTGTAAAAGTGTGTAAGGGTGTGTGCAAGTGTGAAAGAGTGTGTAAAAGTGTGTAAGGGTGTATAAAAGTGTGTAAGGGTGTATAAAAGTGTTTAAGCGTATGTTAGGGTGCATAAGAGTGTGTTAGGGTGCGTAAGGGTGTGTAAGAGTGTGTTAGGGGTGTAAAGGTGTGTTAGGGGTGTAAGAGTGTGAAAGAGTGTGAAAGAGTGTGTAAGGGTGTGTAAGAGTATGTAAGGGTGGAAGGGTGTGTAAGAGTGTGTATGGGTGTTTAAGGTGTGTAAGGCTGTGTAAGAGTGTGTAAGGGTGTGTAAGAGTGTGTAAGAGTTTGTACGGGTGTGTAAGTGTGTGTAAGGGCGTGTAAGGGTGTGTAAGAGTTTGTAAGGGTGTGTAAGAGTTTGTAAGGGTGTGTAAGAGTGTATAAGGGTGTGTAAGAGTGTGTAAGGGTGTTTAAGGATGTGTAAGGGTGTGTAAGGGTATGTAAGAGTGTGTAAGAGTGTGTTAGGGTGTGTAAAGGTGTGTAAGGGTGTGTAATAGTGTTTAAGGGTGTGTAAGAGTGTGTAAGAGTGTGTAAGGGTCTGTAAGAGTGTGTAAGGGTGTGTAAGGGTATGTAAGAGTGTGTAAGGGTGTGTAGGAGTATGTTAGGGTGTGTAAAGCTGTGTAAGGGTGTGTAAGAGTGTTTAAGGGTGTGTAAGAGTGTGTTAGGGTGTGTAAAGCTGCGTAAGGGTGTGTAAGAGTGTTTAAGGGTGTGTAAAGGTGTGTAAGAGTGTGGAAGGGTGTGTAAGAGTGTGGAAGGGTGTGTAAGAGTGTGTAAGCGTGTGTAAGAGTGTGTAAGAGTTTGTAAGGGTGTGTAAGGGCGTGTAAGGGTGTGTAAGAGCGTGTAAGGGTGTGTAAGAGTTTGTAAGGGTGTGTAAGAGTTTGTAAGGGTGTGTAAGAGTGTGGAAGGGTGTGTAAGAGAGTGTAAGAGTGTGTATGGGTGTGTAAGGATGTGTAAGGGTATGTAAGGGTGTGTAAGGGTATGTACGAGTGTGTAAGGGTATGTAAGAGTGTGTAAGGGTGTGTAAAAGTGTGTTAGGGTGTGTAAAGGTGTGTAAGGTTGTGTAATAGTGTTTAAGGGTGTGTAAGGGTGTGTAAGAGTGTGTAAGGGTGTGTAAGGGTATGTAAGAGTGTGTAAGGGTATGTAAGAGTGTGTAAGGGTGTGTAAGAGTGTGTTAGGGTGTGTAAAGCTGTGTAAGAGTGTTTAAGGGTGTGTAAGGGTGTGTAAGAGTGTGTTAGGTTGTGTAAAGCTGCGTAAGGGTGTGTAAGAGTGTATAAGGGTGTGTAAGGATGTGTAAGGGTATGTAAGAGTGTGTAAGGGTATGTAAGGGTGTGTAAAAGTGTGTTAGGGTGTGTAAAGGTGTGTAATAGTGTTTAAGGGTGTGTAAGAGTGTGTAAGGGTATGTAAGAGTGTGTAAGGGTATGTAAGAGTGTGTAAGGGTGTGTAAGAGTGTGTTAGGGTGTGTAAAGCTGTGTAAGAGTGTGTAAGGGTGTGTAAGAGTGTGTTAGGGTGTGTAAAGCTGCGTAAGGGTGTGTAAGAGTGTTTAAGGGTGTGTAAAGGTGTGGAAGGGTATGTAAGAGTGTGGAAGGGTATGTAAGAGTGTGTAAGGGTGTGTAAGAGTGTGTTAGGGTGTGTAAAGCTGTGGAAGGGTGTGTAAGAGTGTGGAAGGGTGTGTAAGAGTGTGTAAGCGTCTGTAAGAGTGTGTAAGGGTGTGTAAGGGTATGTAAGAGTGTGTAAGGGTGTGTAGGAGTATGTTAGGGTGTGTAAAGCTGTGTAAGGGTGTGTAAGAGTGTTTAAGGGTGTGTAAGAGTGTGTTAGGGTGTGTAAAGCTGCGTAAGGGTGTGTAAGAGTGTTTAAGGGTGTGTAAAGGTGTGTAAGAGTGTGGAAGGGTGTGTAAGAGTGTGGAAGGGTGTGTAAGAGTGTGTAAGCGTGTGTAAGAGTGTGTAAGAGTTTGTAAGGGTGTGTAAGGGCGTGTAAGGGTGTGTAAGAGCGTGTAAGGGTGTGTAAGAGTTTGTAAGGGTGTGTAAGAGTTTGGAAGGGTGTGTAAGAGTGTGGAAGGGTGTGTAAGAGAGTGTAAGAGTGTGTATGGGTGTGTAAGGATGTGTAAGGGTATGTAAGGGTGTGTAAGGGTATGTACGAGTGTGTAAGGGTATGTAAGAGTGTGTAAGGGTGTGTAAAAGTGTGTTAGGGTGTGTAAAGGTGTGTAAGGTTGTGTAATAGTGTTTAAGGGTGTGTAAGGGTGTGTAAGAGTGTGTAAGGGTGTGTAAGGGTATGTAAGAGTGTGTAAGGGTATGTAAGAGTGTGTAAGGGTGTGTAAGAGTGTGTTAGGGTGTGTAAAGCTGTGTAAGAGTGTTTAAGGGTGTGTAAGGGTGTGTAAGAGTGTGTTAGGTTGTGTAAAGCTGCGTAAGGGTGTGTAAGAGTGTATAAGGGTGTGTAAGGATGTGTAAGGGTATGTAAGAGTGTGTAAGGGTATGTAAGGGTGTGTAAAAGTGTGTTAGGGTGTGTAAAGGTGTGTAATAGTGTTTAAGGGTGTGTAAGAGTGTGTAAGGGTATGTAAGAGTGTGTAAGGGTATGTAAGAGTGTGTAAGGGTGTGTAAGAGTGTGTTAGGGTGTGTAAAGCTGTGTAAGAGTGTGTAAGGGTGTGTAAGAGTGTGTTAGGGTGTGTAAAGCTGCGTAAGGGTGTGTAAGAGTGTTTAAGGGTGTGTAAAGGTGTGGAAGGGTATGTAAGAGTGTGGAAGGGTATGTAAGAGTGTGTAAGGGTGTGTAAGAGTGTGTTAGGGTGTGTAAAGCTGTGGAAGGGTGTGTAAGAGTGTGGAAGGGTGTGTAAGAGTGTGTAAGCGTCTGTAAGAGTGTGTAAGTGTTTGTACGGGTGTGTAAGTGTGTGTAAGGGGGTGTAAGGGTGTGTAAGAGTTTGTAAGGGTGTGTAAGAGTTTGTAAGGGTGTGTAAGAGTGTATAAGGGTGTGTAAGAGTGTGTAAGGATGTGTAAGGGTGTGTAAGGGTATGTAAGAGTGTGTAAGAGTGTGTTAGGGTGTGTAAAGGTGTGTAAGGGTGTGTAAGAGTGTTTAAGGGTGTGTAAGAGTGTGTAAGGGTGTGTAAGGATGTGTAAGAGTGTGTAAGAGTGTGTAAGGGTATGTAAGAGTGTGTAAGGGTGTGTAAGAGTATGTTAGGGTGTGTAAAGCTGTGTAAGGGTGTGTAAGAGTGTGGAAGGGTGTGTAAGCGTGTGTAAGAGTGTGTAAGGGTGTGTAAGGGCGTGTAAGGGTGTGTAAGAGTGTGTAAGGGTGTGTAAGAGTTTGTAAGGGTGTGTAAGAGTTTGTAAGGGTGTGTAAGAGTGTGTAAGGGTGTGTAAGAGAGTGTAAGAGTGTGTAAGGGTGTGTAAGGATGTGTAAGGGTATGTAAGGGTGTGTAAGGGTATGTAAGAGTGTGTAAGGGTATGTAAGAGTGTGTAAGGGTGTGTAAAAGTGTGTTAGGGTGTGTAAAGGTGTGTAAGGTTGTGTAATAGTGTTTAAGGGTGTGTAAGAGTGTGTAAGGGTGTGTAAGAGTGTGTAAGGGTGTGTAAGGGTATGTAAGGGTATGTAAGAGTGTGTAAGGGTGTGTAAGAGTGTGTTAGGGTGTGTAAAGCTGTGTAAGAGTGTTTAAGGGTGTGTAAGGGTGTGTAAGAGTGTGTTAGGTTGTGTAAAGCTGCGTAAGGGTGTGTAAGAGTGTATAAGGGTGTGTAAGAGTGTGTAAGGGTGTGTAAGGATGTGTAAGGGTATGTAAGAGTGTGTAAGGGTATGAAAGGGTGTGTAAAAGTGTGTTAGGGTGTGTAAAGGTGTGTAATAGTGTTTAAGGGTGTGTACGAGTGTGTAAGGGTATGTAAGAGTGTGTAAGGGTATGTAAGAGTGTGTAAGGGTGTGTAAGAGTGTGTTAGGGTGTGTAAAGCTGTGTAAGAGTGTTTAAGGGTGTGTAAGGGTGTGTAAGAGTGTGTTAGGATGTGTAAAGCTGCGTAAGGGTGTGTAAGAGTGTTTAAGGGTGTGTAAAGGTGTGTAAGGGTATGTAAGAGTGTATAAGGGTGTGTAAGAGTGTTTAAGGGTGTGTAAAGCTTTGTAAGGGTGTGTAAGAGTGTTTAAGGGTGTGTAAGGGTATGTAAGAGTGTGTAAGGGTGTGTAAGGGTGTGTAAGGGTGTGTAAAGGTGTGGAAGGGTATGTAAGAGTGTGGAAGGGTGTGGAAGGGTATGTAAGAGTGTGTAAGGGTGTGTAAGAGTGTGTTAGGGTGTGTAAAGCTGTGTAAGGGTGTGTAAGAGTGTTTAAGGGTGTGTAAGGGTATGTAAGAGTGTGTAAGGGTGTGTAAGAGTGTGTAAGGGTGTGTAAGAGTGTGTTAGGGTGTGTAAAGCTGTGTAAGGGTGTGTAAGAGTGTTTAAGGGTGTGTAAAGCTTTGTAAGGGTGTGTAAGAGTGTTTAAGGGTGTGTAAGAGTGTGTAAGAGTGTGTAAGGGTGTGTAAGGGTGTGTAAAGGTGTGGAAGGGTATGTAAGAGTGTGGAAGGGTGTGGAAGGGTATGTAAGAGTGTGTAAGGGTGTGTAAGAGTGTGTTAGGGTGTGTAAAGCTGTGTAAGGGTGTGTAAGAGTGTTTAAGGGTGTGTAAGGGTATGTAAGAGTGTGTAAGGGTGTGTAAGAGTGTGTAAGGGTGTGTAAGAGTGTGTTAGGGTGTGTAAAGCTGTGTAAGGGTGTGTAAGAGTGTTTAAGGGTGTGTAAGGGTATGTAAGAGTGTGTAAGGGTGTGTAAGAGTGTGTAAGGGTGTGTAAGAGTGTGTTAGGGTGTGTAAAGCTGTGTAAGGGTGTGTAAGAGTGTTTAAGGGTGTGTAATGGTGTGTAAGAGTGTGTAAGGGTGTGTGGCTTTAATCTGGGGTTTACCTCTTTACCTGGAGGGAATGAATAATCTACTTGATGTCATGTCATGTGGTAAACACACCTAAGTCTTGGGGGAGCAAAAAGTTTTGTAAATGTGAGCTGTAGCTGTTTGACAGCATTGACCAGACTCGCTAATATGTTCCCAGTGTTAGTGAATGCTAGCGGTTTGAGGCTGTTAGGGGAGGGTACCAGGATGTGTGGGCGGGGCCAGATTTGTACACTCATATATTCTCCTACTGATACTGATACGTATTCATGTCTCCGACGCCCCCTAGTGGTTGGCTGCAGTACACTGACAGCTAGTGGGCAGCTCTGTCAACAACTCACCCCCACCCCCCCCAAAACACACACACACATGCAGTCAGTGGTAATGTATCTGCTCTCTGTGTGTGTGTGTGTGTGTGTGTGTGTGTGTGTGTGTGTGTACGTGCAGTCTGGTGGTTCTGGTAGCCCTGAACATGATGCTGTTCTATAAGCTGTGGGCTTTGGAGCGAGCCGCTCACACACTCGAGGCGTGGCACTCATACTCACTGTCAGACAGGTGAGTGTCTCACACACACATACACACACACACACACTTTCACATACACACTGACGAGCACAATGTCAGAGTTCATCCTCAAACTTTTATCACATCAAATATTACATCACCATTAACATACACTGTCTCTCTGCCTGTCTGCCTCTCTGCCTGTCTGTCACTCAGTCCCCTCCCCCAGTCGTCCTCTGAGTGGATGAAGGTTCTGCAGTTACAGCGTCAGTTCCATCAGGCGCAGCTCAACAAGTGGCAGCAGATTCTACACTCCTCTGTCACCCTGCTCGACCAGGTGTGTGTGTGTGTGTGTGTGTGTGTGTGTGTGTGTAAGAGAGGGAGAGAGAGTGAGACAGGTCATGTGGTACAGCTTATTGGTCACACTCAGATCCACTAACCCAAAATCCCCCCCTCCTCCCCCCCAGATGAAGCAGTCTCTGGAGAACCTGCACAGAGGAATCATCAGGACCGAGGAACAGGAACCTGTGGCTCCTCCCCCATCTGAACCTCCAGCACCACCCACCACAGACACACTGGACCAGCACTGACACACACACACACACACACACACACACACACACACACACATCTTCTGACCGTTATCTGATCAGTGGACTGCAATCATGTGACTGGGTAAAATTACCCACAATGCTTGGCTCCTCCCACTGTGACTAACTGTGAATGCAGCGCTGCCTTTCTTCATACGATAAACCCCACACCCTAAACCCTGCACCCTACAGCCTAAGCCCTACACACTAAAGCAATAAGTCAGTGGTGGTTTGGGACAGAGCCCGTCTCTTCGCCGCTGAGTGATATTCAAAATGGGACACAACCACCACTGACTCTCTCTCTCTCTTTCTCTCTTTTTCTGTCCACACACACACACACACACACTTTTAAAAGGAAGAGGCCGGCCCTCATTCTTCAGAGCTTCTTCCTGTTTCCCTGGGGTCAAAGATCACAGACTTAGACTTCCTATCTACACACTGATGTTTTATCTTCCGTAAGCAGCGTGATCACTGTGTAACGATTACCCAGAATGCTCAGCTGCAACAGACCTCAGTTCTCCTGCTGAACGAGTGGAACTTGAGACACTGTGCGATCGGCCGGTTTAGTATTTATAAAAAAATCTTGTTTGTGTGTGTGTGTGTGAAAATGTGAGAGTGTGCGCAGGATCAGAACCACAACAGCAATAATCATGACGGGGAAACGTGTGTTATTTATCATGAAAGGCGAAGCTGCCTGATGGAGAGAACAGGGTCTGAAATTAACTCCGCCTCCTCGCAGACAAACCGTGCTGAAACGCGTGTGATGTCACCACCTGATTATCATAAATGGTTTCGCATAAACTCGCCCACAAGAGTGACATCACAAAGATGGAACCAAGCTCAGGCATCTGTGCGTTAACTTCGAAACGAGACGCCGTCGACACGAGAGCTGAGAAATTATTTTCCACAAGGTGGCGCTGCAGGACAAATCCCATTTCTCATAAAAGCAAAAATGATCAGCACGTGCTGCTGATTTTTGACAGAACAGTTACCTACACGTCTGTAAATCCAAATGAACCCATTAATACGATCAGAAACAAATATCTGAGCTGATTAACACACAGACGGGGCTTAATTTCAGACCTTGTTCATTTATGTGAGTCTCTCTGTCTCTCTCTCTGTATTAGTATTATATTTATTCACGGTTACGTGTCCGAGTCATCAGTGTATGTTATTGGATGGAGACTTGAAGTGATCAGGGTTACTGTAGATCCGCAGGCGTGTGCCGATCATCACCGAGAACGCACATCACCGTATCTGTGTGCAGAGGGCTGGATATCTGTCTGATCTTCATCATCATCATCAGATCATCAGCGAAGGTCTGATTAAAGACACAGGCTGAATCTCATCTCATCTTACCATAAAGGGCAAAACGCCAGAGAAACGCCTTTAATCCCAGTGATAGTAATCTAGAATACGACTGAAAGCAGATCAGAACACCAGAGCGAGTGTTTAACGCTTTACCTGATCTAATTAGATCCGATTCTTTAATCAGATAAAGGATTTTTTTATGAAGCCAGTTTCTGTAATACAATCTAAAAGACTATTAAAATGTGAAAGAACTGAATGTGATAAGCCCCGCCCCTTTTTCCTGGGTTGCTCTTTAACCAATCACGTGTCTCTCTCTCAGCAGGTCTGCTCTGATTGGCTGCTGGCAGTCACATGGAGAGAGCGAGAGGGAGTTGGCAACGTAGCTGCAGCGAAATCGCTCAAATCAAACGTCTTCGTGTTAATAACAGCTCACGTAAACGTGATATCGTAAATCTTCATTGATGCGCTGTGTAAAAGTATTGGCACACGCCTGCTGTAGACTTGACCATCTGAACACACACACACACACACACCCACACACACTTCAATATTTTTTTTGCGCATTAAACATTGAGGACCAATCAGAGCGTGAGTAAAAAAAGGGACCTCCCCCTGCTCCGCCCCTGTCCACCCCCATCCCCCCATTCCACTGTGTGTCTCTCAGCATTTCAAAGTGTGTGTTGTTTTCATACAATTTTAGCTGCTGTGTGTGTTGTGCATTTTATTTTATTTTTTTTTTTAGCAAAGATGTCTGTTACTGCTGGTCCTTATCTTGCACTCCTCCATTCATATCACTCCTTTACTCCTTCCTTCTCTCTCTCTCTCTCTCTCTCACTTTTCACTGTTGTATTTATTTGCGTTATTCTGAAGGAGGAAGTGCGACTTTGCTGTAAAGAACTGATTTCAATGGCAAAACAAATAAAACTAGAAACGTTAGGGAAATAAAGTGTGTGTCCTGAGTGTTTTTGTCATAAGGTTGTCATCGTGACAAACTTTACAAGTGCGCAAGAAATGTAGCTGGTTTTAGGAAACGCAGAAAATGGTTTGTCTCGTATCCGAGTGTGTGCAAGTCCACCTATGAGATGTCTCACTGCAGCGATCAGGGACTCACAAAATCAGAGGAATATCCATGATAAAAAATAAAAAAGCAGCGGTGTATAAACTGTGAGCAGAGACACGAGCGTGTTAGCGCTCACTTATAATCATCAGTATTAATATTTATTTATACATGATTTATTCATAAATATTTGTAATGAGATAACAGAACCGAACACAGTCCTGAGAGTGAACACTCCCTTTATTTCTCTATATAATCTCCTGATACACTAATGCACTTATCCCAGTGTCTCACTAGTGCTTGGACACCATCAAGGTAGAAACGTTTCTCAGTACACTGGAGCCGTGACCGAACTGTCTGCCTGCTTCAGGCCTGAAACGCCGGCCTCCCAGGAACTCCTCTAATGCTCCAAACATGTTGAAAACGAGGTCAGGACTGTACGGAGGACGTGGCGAAAACGCCCAGCCGAGTTCCTGTAACGTGCGAGTGGTGTTGGTGTATGAGTGTGTGTACAGTTCACAGGGTGGACACGTCTCTTGAGGTCGGTGACAAGTTATCCGTCGGTTGTCAAGGATCATGTGTTCCACTCGCTGAATGTTCACGGGAACGATCGCAGTGGGATCCGAGCCGTCTCGGCCGGCATCGTCATCCGCGTACAGTATGTACTGCCTTCTTAAAAACGTTTGCACCGTTCACATGTTTTACTGCGGCTACGAGTCCCCTCACCGTACTGTGACTGAAGTCTTCTGTAAATGTCAATCGCTTTTACTCCTTCATTCACCAGAAATTTCAGAAAGTCCCGGTTTATACATTTTGACATTACTCAGCTAGTTTTGAAACAATAACAACAACAACAAAAGATAAGTATCGGTGAGACACTGCAAAAAAATTAAACTAACTAGAGACACTTTATTTATTTATTTATTTATGATAGTCTTGTTTTTATTTATTTGGCAAGCAACAATTTCATTTATACATGAAGTGCATACGTCAGATTCGTGTGTTGAGGCTGGAAACAGTGTGTGTGAGTGTGTGTGTCTGTGTGTGTGTGTGAGCAGCCCAACTCGCATTAGAACTGAACTCATCTTTAAAAGGAGAACATCAACACTCATGCTAACATTGCTAACAGGCAGAGAGCGGTTAGCCAACCCGTTAGCGGTTTTATCAGCTCCTTTTACTGCTTCTACAGACTGTAGAGGTGAGGCTGATGAACGTGATGAACATTTAACATGTTGTTTATCACAGTGACCAAAAACGTTAGCGTTTCTCATCAGCATCGCGTGATCACATGATCGCGCGGTTAACAATGCTTAGTGATGAATCAGAGTTTAGTCTGAGATCAAAATCAGTTTCGCTCGGCTATAAAACTGTCCCTGTTCGTTAGTTTATCCTGCATGTGCTGGTCATCAGTTAGCATTACATATAACTAGATTCACTTCATTAACCTAGCTAACTAGCTTGGCTAGTTTGAGAAACTTTTTAACAGTAGCGCTTAGCAAGAGCCAAGCAGGGAAGCGTAATGCACAGCAATCTAACATGGCTCTGTGACAGCTAAGACAGCTAGCAATTAGCTAAACATTAATCTTTCGCAGGTTCAAGCAGACGAGCGCAAAACTGTGTTCACACTAGTGAAGAACAAAGCCACATGCCATCATTTGCACAATAAGATTTAGCGACGTGTGAATGTAATATTCTGTTCTTATTTATAGAGGAAAAGGACATCTCATTATCGTTAACATGTTTATGACAAGAAGAAAGACTTGAAAGGAAGTAGTAGAAATCTTAAATGTGTCACTAGAAGTGTTCGTTAGAAGAGTTGATAATATAATCTGAGAACTGAGTTTGAAGCCAACGCATAACATGGAAATCAAAGAACAAGAGCATTTCCACACTCGCTAGCGCCTCATGTAGTTAGCCTTAGCCTTTAGCCTTACATGCTGTTTATAGCTACAACTGTTTATCAAAAATTAAAATGCTCTACAGGCCACGCCCACAAGCGCCAGCAGTAACACGTCTTGCTAGTGTGAACAAGTACACAATTTTAAAAACATAGACGGATTACTGGATGATTTCAAGCAGGAAAAACGGTTATGATTATAAATGACATAGAATTCGTATAAAACAGACGCAGATGAACAGATTAAGATAACTCATGAACTCGTGACCAGCACATGGTCATAGGCGTGTATTTATCTGTGTATGTGTGTAAAGGCAGTGAGGGTGTGGCAGTTTTACAGCGCCCCCTGCTGGCACCCCCACCAAACAACATCGTCAAGATAATTTACTGTTTTTATTTTTTCTTCGTACTGGAATGTTTCATGCAGAATAAAAGACTCGTGTACGGATTTACAATTTCAGATCTCAGCCTCATGCAGCTTCCTGTCAGATTTTACACAGCTAAAGCTAACAATATTAGCGTTACACTTCTCACCAACAAATCCAGTCCCAGTGCTTGAGTGGGTTCACCTTCATAGACACTTGTACTAAAGTCCCACTGAAGGAACTGGCAGCATGTAGCTTCATGCTAATGTGTTTCTAGATGCTAGATGCTCAAGACTTTTTAAAGCTTGTAATGTGCTTTATACGGTCATACAAATGTGAAAATATGCTTAAAGGGATAGTTAAACCAGGGTCAAGCTAACATGGCTATCAATTACCAAAGGCTATGCTATGAATGGTTACGCTAATTGATAACATGCTAACTGGCAGTGCTAGCTGTGGTTTGTTTTAGACATAACTGGACTGGGTTCTGAATTACTAGAACATTAGTCTTGTTATTAGCACAAATCTGAGTTAAGGCTTAACAGTTGTGACTCTACAATCGTGCTAATTGGCAGTGTATGCTTTTTTGTTTTGTTTAGCCTTCGCTAACTTTTCACAAGGTTGAAATATCCCTTTGTCTGAGGTAAATTAACTGAGACAGCTACATTAGTAACATGTGGTAGGGCTTTAGCATTTCAGTCACATTCTCTACACCAGGGGTGGGCAATTACTTTTCCCCAAGGGGCCAAATGAGAAGCAGAAAATATTGTAGAGGGCCGGATGCTTCGTCTCATAATGCCGACTCACGTTGTACTTCATAAACACGGCGACCTGCTCACCACAAACTAAACACACGGGTTTACCCCCGACTTCAGCAAATAAATATTTAGTACTCCATATTTTCTTGAAACCACATTCTTCAGCATCCACCTTTCTTTTTTAGGCATGTGCAAACATTTTGAAGGGATACCATTACAATGACTTGTTGCTAATCACATGCACTTGGACTTGTTTCAGAGTACCTGTATGTAAACGATGCACGCACACAGTAAACAGGTTCCAAAGTAAAAGCACTGCTGTTTTAGTAATAAATTTTGAAAGTAGGTTTTATTTTCTTAATTCCAAGCAACCTTTCGCGGGCCAGTCAGAGTCGGGCCGCGGGCCGTATTTATAAGTCTGCTCTACACTATGGTGTGTGTGTTTGGGTATGTGTGAAGGAAACTTGCTAACATTTCTTTATGATTATTTTTTTTTTCTATTTACTGCAATTTTTTCTATTTACTGTAGTCAAACCATTCTACAGTCTTAAATATGCTGACATGACTAACGAGTGCTATTCAAGCTAATTCCCATCGGTGAGCTACGCAAGAAGTTAGCTAAGCAGTGTTAGCTTTCATCCATTGTTAGCCTTGGTGAGAGACAAAAAGAATCCCTTTAATGTCACGTAGCAAGAGGCTAGCTACCTTAGCATCGTCGTGTTAGCATTCGGTCACATTTATAAACCTGCTGTTTAAAGTGAAGATGGTTAACGCGTCTTAGGATCATTAACACTTTTGTAAGTTGCATATAAATTGTGTACGTGGAAATGAAAAAAAAAAAAAGTTCAGATACATATGTACAGCTTGAGTTAATATGATTCTACGTGATTCACACGTGTCTGTGTGAAGTATACATTTACAGTATTCATGCTGTGCTCTTATACCAGGTATATTTATTGTGTTTATTTATTTGTCTGAGCCCCTGCTGTGCGTTCAGTCTGTACATCTCTGCACCTCAGTGAACTATTCAGGGCTCTTTGGTGCGATGAAACTCTGCCCGTGTGAGGATTCTGCTTAAACACACTCGTGCTCGTCCATGACAGCCTGGGAGGAAGGAAGGATGGATTTCAGGGACAAAGTGAAGCAGGTAAAAGTAGGTCAGGTGCAGATCGTCTCCATGGTGAAGGTAAACCAGGTCAAGGTCTTTGTGGTGAAGCGTCAGCGAATGAATTCGCCTGAAAATCAAGTCAGGTTCAATGAGATTAATCTTTGCCATCACTGCTTCACGTACAAACCGCATGACAGAGCAAACACTTATCACTTATACAGTATAACCAACAGAGCTGCACACTGCAGGGACAATCTAATTATTTTGATTTGTACACATTTGTCAGATTTCATACACATTTCCAACATTTTCTCTTGATTCTGTGAAGCTTTGCAACAATGAGCATTGTTAAAAGGGCTATACAAATCAATAAAATTGTCTAAATTGTCTCACATGACCTTTTATGTATATAAACCAGCTAATGTTTTAATAATGTAAAATGATTCATTTAAATCTTTCTGATTCAGATAGCTATAGCTAAGTTCTGTGGCTTACGTTCATCCTGTCTAGCAGCTCTTCTGTCCATCACGTTATTGCTTAGCTCTTGCTTTAGCAATCTCACTTTCTGGCTTAGTCTGTACTTCTGTTTATTTGCACCATGATGTCTGATAAAGAGAAGCCTGCATTTGCAACAGTTGCATCTCTCCTTATCTGTGAAAGGCTTCTAGACCCCAAAGAAGGTGCAGCAGACAAGTTGCGAGGCAGCAGTGACTGAATTTCAATAGCAGCATTCGATCCTTCCTTCCATGAATGCTCTGGCTTTCTATTATGGCATCTGACTCTTCCCTGACCTCAACAACCCTGCTCTCGATGGAAGTCAGCATGGTGACCTCAACAGCCTTGTTCCCTGTTGAAGTCAACAAGGTGAAGTTCAAATCCCAGCTTCTGGAGGAGGTGAGGTCCCTGTGAAGCTCAAGGGGGGCCAGCTCACTAGACTTTTAATGGAGGTCAATGTTGTGATCTTGGCCAACAGGGTGACCTCCTCATGGTGACTGTCAAAACCCAGGTCCCTGTGAAGGTCAACGTGTCAAAGCATCAGCTAAAGACCAACAGCATGGCCTCCCATGCCTAGTTCCAGCCAGAACCAACTATGATGTTATGAAGGTGTACTCCCTCATGGCAGCGTTAATTTCTCAGAATGCAAGGCCAGGTTACTGTGAATGACTGTCCTGCCCTTCTTCGGATTTTGGATGGCAAATGTCAAATGGTGTTTGGTCAGTGTAGTTCGCATGACCGATACGGTGGCTGCTGTAGTGAACTGTAGCATACGGTTGCCGTAGCCTGCTCTAACGACTCGCATTATGCTGTAGGTGTCGCTGTTGCTCTGCCATACCACTTCCGTCATTCTCCAGATCCCCTTGTCTGGGTACGACTGACTGTGACTGACTATACAGTAGACCCTGAATGACCATGAGTAACCTTGCCTCTCTTCTTATCTGTAGTGAATAATAACAATATGTGCATGTGTGTTTTTTCATGGTTGGTAAACACACCTGTGTATATTTGTGAGCGTGGATGTGTATGTTACTCGGCCACAGCCACGCCGGTGCAGTTATCTTTACTCTCAGATGTGATGGCTAAATACTCGGCCCTGGGGAGAGGAGAAGAGAATCAGGACAAAGGGGAGATTATCAGGACACACACACACACACACACGCGCACACATCAAGCATAAACCCACATCAACAAAAGAAAAAAGGAAAACAAGTAAATAAACAAATCAGTTTAAAAAATCAGTAAAATAATAAATCAAACTATTCACATTGTGTTGCATTTGATTATTGATTTGATTTGATTATGTAATATTTATTATTAAAAAATCTAATTAACACCTAAAAAATAGAGAACTAACAATAAATTGAAAATGATTAAAATTCAAACAGAATTGGAGAGGAATAATTCAAAGTATATATTAGATGAGACTATAGTGTGTGTGTGTGTGTGTGTGTGTGTGTGTGTGTTCCTCACGCGCTCTCTCTCAGCGCTTCCTCTCCAGCAGCGGCGATTTTCCTGTAACAATAAACCATCTCCACCAATAACCACAGCTGCAGCCCGATGATCGACACGTACATCATCACCTCCGACAGGATGGAGGCCATGCCGCGGGTCTCTACACACACACACACACACACGTACAGTACATACAGCACATTACACACTTATCCCACAAACACACACTAGCTCTTCTATGTCATTTAGTTATTAGCAGTGTACAACTGTACAACAGAAATAAACATGTTTACAGCCTGGTACCTGGTCTCCACAGCTAGAGTTCACATTCATGACAACTGTACAGGGGGGGGGTGAATATTTATGTAACTCATCGCTTAAGATTATATTAAGCCATAAAATTATGCAAAATTAAGGGTGTGGTTGATTTCAGTGACAGCTGCATTGCAGGTATCAAAGCGCTAACTGTCTGCTATCATGGTAGTTTAGTTTACAACAATGAATGTACAAGTTGGCACAGGACAACACGGACCACGGGTTTCAATCAAAAGCAAAGTAAAGCTTTTAACATTTACCATCTTAGTAAACAAAATTAACATTAGGCATTAGCCATTTTACCTAAGCTAAAGTTAGGCTAGCTACAGGAAGGCTCTGTTCGCTTCACCCATTTGCCCATTTATTCATTACCCGGGGTTTAGGTGGAGTCAGCTCCTGCCTAGATAGTGACCGCCTGCGTTCCCACATCTGAGCTTCAAAACCATTCTTCAGAAAACTTATGGGTGATGGCACCTACTGTAGTCTTCTAAAACAGTCTCTACAGTCTATACAGTCTTCTAAAATACTCCCACAATAGAACTGAGCTGCTCTGCTCCACCCCCTTTCCCAATAAATCAGCCTAAACACAGTTTTATAAGAACGTGGATGTTATTGCTTGTTCTTGGCCCCCTGTGGTTTTGTTCGCACCTTTGGCCACGACGTTTATGGTGATAAATTTGGTGGCGTTGGTGCGATACTCATAGAAGGTGAACGAGAGCGTGCGGTCGAAGTAGCAGCGGTACGTCCCCGTGTCATTGTAAGTGACGTTGAGGATGTTTAGAGTTCCGTCCTGCAGGTCCAGCGTGTTTTTACTGCCCGCCCACTCGACACGCCCCGTGAAGCGGTCGTCCATCACCTCGCCCGTCATGTCGGCGTAGCTGTAGATCTGTAGCGCAAGAATGACACACACACAAAACACGTTAATGATATTTTTCCCTTCATGTCAACATGATTGTAAAGTCACTCACGTGGGTGAACTCGCTCTCTCCTCTCGCCATGAACCACCAGTCGACGGTGGCCGAGGCATCCACCTCGCCTCGCAGCTTACAGGAAATGCAGCCCAGCTTGAACTCTTTTCCTGCCACGGCCTCGGTGTCCGAGTCGACCTCCACACACGCCGAGCTGACGAGCCGAGCTACGAGCACAACACACACTCCATCACTGATTTAACACGCACACACACACTTCTCTACCTCATACAAATCTCTCTACTACATGTCTGTAGACCTCAAGTCAAGCTGACTGGACTTTAACACCATATTAGCATTAAGCCTTGTACATTATTAATGGGTACATTTTACAGCATAAGTATTAGCTGATGGCTGAAGCCTCAGAAGTCCAGTCAGCTTGATTAATAATTAATCACTCTGACGTGATCAGTATTGATGCAGGTCTTACGTTAGTGTTGTGGCCCATCCATTATGTTCTCAGACTCATTCTGGGGCGCAGGCATTATCTAGTCTCAGCCACTTTTTTTTTTTTTTTTTTGCAAGGTCTGATGGTTTCTCGTGCGTGCTCCCGTCACTCAGAGTAGTGCATGCTGGGGTTTTTTTTTTATCCAAGGCAGAGCATATTTTATTTCCTCTCACATTATTGCCAAAACTGGTCCGAATTAGCAAGTTTGTCGTGCCAGGAGCCAGACTGCTCAGAGACACACACTTACCTCCATCCTTACAGTCTCAGCTCACTCTATCGTTTCATTCGTTCATCATTAACTCACCAACTCAAGCTGATCCTGCCACTTAATCTCAGACTTAACTCCAACAGTTATCAAAAACAGATGGGAAATGTTTTATGGGTCTTAGCTGTGTTACTGATGAATCTGTGCTCATCAGAAAGGACTACAGTGGGATTTACTTATGAGATTAGCTATTGCTCACTAGACTGGGTTTTTTAGATTAGCTTTCCCTTGCTAATTCGTCCCTCAATCACTAGGTTAACTTCCATTCACTACATTAGCTTTCATTAGCTAGATTAACTTCACTGTTCACTTCTGCTAGGTTAGCTTTACTTTCCCTTGGTACAGCGGCCCTCAGTTGTTAACTTTCATTCACTATGATAACTTTCACACATGATTGTGTTTCCGTAAGCAAATTAGCTTTCGTTTGCTAGGTTAGGTTTCACTAGTTGGATTAGATTTCAATAATAAGATTAGCTTTCACTTGCTACATTAGCCCTCACTCACTCGATTATCTTTCATTCTCTAGAATACAGTATGTTTCAGTTCATCATTAGGTTTTAATAAGAACTTGTTCTGAAATCTGACTTATTGTATTTGTGTGCTAGTGTTTGATAACTGCTGGATTTTTATGCTAACCCAAGAATAATACCTGATCATGTCTATTAGTGTACTTAGGATATAAACAGAAAGTCAGATGAGATCCCAGACTGTAAGGCTCCTCTGCTAGAGTCTGGACCCCGGCAACATTGATTACTTCTTAAATAGGAGGGGGGATTCTGAGGGGAAATAAATTGTTAGCATTGAGCGATGCTAGTGCGCATCAGCCTGCAGCGCTTCCTCTATGTTACGATTTACTGTCATATATAGATGCAGGTCTCTATATATGTGATGGGGGTTGCATATATGGGCCGGGAGGAACACACCTGCATCACCGAGTGTTCTACCTTCAACCTCTGACCTCTGGAGGGGTGTTTGGCTCTTTCTTTGAGGAACAGATCACACATGGCACACAACATCAGCATCACCGCAACCAGTGCTATTACAGCGGCTAGTGACTAGCGCTGCACTCCTGTAGCACCGTAAATCACCACTGATTTTAATCTAGCTTAAGTGTGTGTGAAGTGTGTGTGTAGACATTACGAAGAAAGGTCCTTGACAGCGGAGAGCAGAAGGGTTGGTGGGGGGGGGGGGGGGGTAGGGGGGTGAAGAGAGCGATAGAGATAAACAAGAGCAGAAACACCAGCACAGGTAGCCGCATCAATACGACAAGCGGGAGAGGAAGAAAGGGAAAAGAGACATGTGTTAGGAACAAGTTTACTAACATTACTGTAAATACTGTATGTGTTTGAACTTATCGCTATTCATTAGCATCATGCTAACCTCATGATGATCTGGTTTCACATGAGTTAGACTGTTATGTTACATTTATGGCACTGTAGATATCCTGTCAGCTATTTCGAACCCAGAAGTCCAAAGTTACCTCAGGATGAGAGAACTGAGAGAACGGCGTTGCCTAGGCAACTAGAAAACAACTTGATACAGCGTATGAGTGTGGTAATAACTAGGGCTCGTTAGCTGGGACATTGAGTATAACCCTCAGAAGTGCTGAAAAATTACTACAAAAAATACTTCGCAAAAAAATTGCTAAAAAAAATCGTTCCAGTAATACTGGTTTAGCTAGCATGTAGCACTTTATACGTTTACCTCAAATAGTTTCAATTGGATAAAATAACACTGTACTGATAAGGAAGGAGGGAAAATATGAAAACCAAATATGTCCACAAACACACACACACACACACACACACACACACACACACACACACACACACACACTCGAATGGCTGCAGCTGGTCAGTTTGTAAAGAAGAAAGATCTGAAACACCTTGAAATGTCCTGAGAATAGAACAGTAACTTACAAAGGAAAACATGCCAAATGATTAGCGAGATAGAGAGAGAAAGCAAAAGAGACAGTGGACTTCTATGTCTGTCAATCACAGTGAAGGAGGCGTGGTCTCTATACCAGTCTGTCTCAGTTAAGGAGGCGTGGCCTCTATATCTGTCTCGCTTATTGAAGGAAGCGTGGCCTCTATACCTTTCTGTCTCAGGGAAGAAGGTGTGGCTTCTATACCGGTCTGTCTCAGAGGTGGCGTGGCTTTGTAACTGCTCAAATGTAATGTGTATTCCAGCCTGTAGATGTTTAAAGGTTAAGCAGCATCATTACTGCTGCAGTAACTTCCATTCTGTAGCAGCCATTTATGTCAGATTATATCCTGTGGTTTGTTCCAGTAATGCTCAGTAATCAGAACGACAATATATTTAAAGCATGCTGTCACTTGATGAAAACGATCGAATTATGGCCTTTAAATAGAGTGACCAGACGTTCTCTTTTCCAGCCCGTGTCCTATTTTTAAGGATTAAAATATCCAACTCAGCAGGGATTATGAAACTTATTTTATTATCCGGCCTAATAGTGTGAAGCTGAATATACTGCAAGAAGTCTAATGAAAAATAAAAATGAAGTTTGATTGAATTCACACAAAAATCAACATGTCAAAAATTGTCCTAAAGTAGATTTTCTAGTTTTATTTGTAGTACCTGGGGATGTATATAATGTTGTGAGAATGTGGGTTGCTAAGCAATGCCAAAATATTACAAGACATCATACTGCTTAAATAGAATTAAAAACTTAGGATGAATTAAGAATGTGTAGCTTAGCTATGTTCTTAGCATTAACTTATAGCTAGCATTACATTGTATGACTTTTGTAGCTAATTGGTTAGGCTAAGTTAACACTTTCAAGTGATGTTTGCAAACATGTAAAGCAAGTTTCTCAAATTTGAGAAAAGTAGGAGAATAGAAAACACACACACACACACACACAATCTTTTCTACCTGTTTGTACTTGAACAACAGACTTGTAGACTTTGTATGAACAAATTTGTCGGAGCTGAACCTGTTAAATCTGTAAACTAGAAAACACCAGCATTCACTAATCCACCATCAGATAATCTGTGTCCTGCTGACAGCAGCTCTGCGAGGATACCTTAGTTTCATTCACAAATATTCACTACCTTCAATGCTAATGCTAGCTATCTGCTTAATTATAGCTAACTTGACAGGATTTCTGACAGAAATTTC
Organism: Clarias fuscus; assembly: GCA_030347435.1. NCBI lineage: Eukaryota > Metazoa > Chordata > Actinopteri > Siluriformes > Clariidae > Clarias > Clarias fuscus. The sequence continues at coordinate 26,000,105 of CM059226.1, read as the reverse complement.
ATAATAATCACTGCAGTGGCTAGCTAGCTAGCTAATACAAGATGGCCTGTCAGGATTTCTGACAGGATGTTCATAACATGCTACTTTAAAATAGTTTGTGAATTAATAATCATTCATATTAATATTGAAGTATTTTACATTAGCTTAAGCTTGTGAGGTAACATTAACCTGTCAAAATTTCTGAAAGGATTTTAAAATAATTTTTACAGATATTTTTAACCAAACTTTACCTAACCTGACAGAATTTCTGAAAGGCTTCATCATCATAACCACTACTGTGGCTAGGAAGCTAGTGAAAGCTGTGTGCTTTTTTTGCATTTTGTGCAACATTTTGTGAAGACATAGCATAATGGGCCCCAAAAATGTTAGCCAGGACGGTAGCAAGTAAAAAGGGGAGCCATTTTCAGTTTGGTTTTTAAAGCAGACGATGACAAGAGAAATTAAGCATTAAGGTTAAGTGAGGTTTAATGTTTATGTATTTCATAGTTTACTTAATTTACATTCCTACATATTTTATTGATTTTATATGCAATTTAAAAAAAAAATAGTTTTGGAAATTGGTAGTGTGGGTAATATTTTTGGGTGGCTGGAACGGATTATCTGCACTTACATTATTTCCTTTGGGAAAATGCGTTTCACAATATGTAATTTCCCCTTTAGAGCTCTCCTCCAGAACGGATTAAACTTGTATGCTGAGGTACTACTGTATTTAGCGCTAAGGTTAGCTGGTTGGGTTATATGAGCTAACCTTACATGCCATGACACCCTGATATGTGTATATAAACTTTTGACTACAACTGTATCATAAAGGATTTAAAAAAAAAAATATATATATATATATATATATATATATATATATATATAAATTGTGTGTGTGTGTGTGTGTGTGTGTGTGTGTGTGTGTGTGATAAAGACAGATAAAGACAGAGGTCATGTTAGCTAAATCTAAACTAACTACTTAATATTTTACCAGTGTTAGAAAACGAGCCTTTGTTTGTCCTTGTCCTTGTCCTTGATTTAACAGGCATACACACACACACACACACATCCACGCAGAGACACAGATATTCCCTCCCCCATTCTCTTTCACACACACACACACACACACACACACACACACACACACACACACACACACACACACACACACACACACACACACTCAGTGGCGTTTCGCAGATGGAGCAGAGTGTTGATGAACCTGCGTCACTGCAGGCTGAAAACATGGAAAGTCAACCTTCATCACGACGGCTTCTCACTGTTTTTCCTTTTCTTTTTTTCCCAGTTTCTCTATCTATCTTGTTTCGACTTTCATATTCTGCAGCTTGTTTCCTTTTAATTTTTGAAGAATATTTAGAGTATAAAATGATTACTGCAAATTTCTTAGCGCGCAGCAGATTGTGAATTCCGAATGTGTTCATTTGCTGTTTGTATTTACAACAGTTAATTTTTTATTATTATTATTATTATTCACTATGAATAGTGGAATTTTATAATATTATTCATTCATGAAATGATACCCGTTCTGTCATTGAGACTTTGTTTTTTTTCCCAGTAAACCTGCATTATATTTAGCCACACCCCCTTACCATTATTTATTTTGAATTGCTTCTGGTTTATTTCCACCTGCTGCTTGTAATTAATCTCTCTAGGTCTCGTTAGTTCAGCGTAACATCTCAAATCACACGGGAATCATTCAGGAAACACATTACTGCAGCTAAATAATGGTGTCGTCACTTTGTACTTGTGAATAGGGGCTACACACACACACCCACACACACACACACACACACACACACACACACACACACACAGCCAGGAAATACTTAGTTACAAACTTCAATAAAGAGACAGTATGTTTTAAAATGTAATAACAGTGTTATTATAGTATAGTAAGAGTTTGTTAACGGATGTGTGTATGTTGGACGTTCTATGAAGTTTTCTGTAAGGAGTCTCCAGTGTCAGAGGTAAAACTGTAAATGTAAAAACATCTTAGGACAGAAAAGTTTATGCTTCTTTACAGCTGCTTTTTTATTAACTTCTAGAATGAATAAAGAGAACCTGGTGTGGAATCAAGTGTTTATAATGGAAAGTGTACATACAGTAAGGGACAACAGGAGCTCACTTGTTTCACAAAGGTAAAAAACGTGACAATTAAAATACAGTAATGGTCACTGCAGTGGAGATGGTGTAGACGTGGTGTTTTAGGGATTCACTTTCTGTTAAAGCACCAAAGTGTTTTTAGAGTCATGAATTTCTTACTTTATATCAATCTATTATTATATGTATTATTATATGTATTATTATTATTATTATTATTATTATTAAGCTTCTTTTTATTCATTTCCAGACATTCCCATTAACTCTGGTATCCTGTGTAAGGCTGTACAATATACTGTATGTACAACAATAACTCAAATAATGTTGCTGTAAATATTATACACAATACACTTTTTAAAAAATATATTTTTAAGTGTGAAATACCAAATGATTCTATCTATTGTCAGAGATTTACAGACTTCTTTACAGTTCATGTGCCGAGATCTAAACGGACAATCACTCGTATCACTCTGAGAAAACGCTCTTACCACTAATAATGTAATTATAGAGCTTTATGTGTGTGTGACAGGCTTTTAGCTTTTAGTGTTTAGCTGTGAGTGTGTGTGTGTGTGTGTGTGTGTTGTGTGTGTGTGTATGTGTGTAAGAGAGAGAGAGAGAGAGAGAGAGAGAGAGAGTCACCTCAGGAGCCAACCGAAGGATCCTGAGCTCCTCTCCGTTTTTTTAGGTTTAATAGCCTTTTGTGTTGCGTATCGACTGAATCGCTAATGGACGGCTAGTTCTAATAAAAACACGGACTGGAGAAGGACGAGCGTTCACTCGGGCTGCGAGGAAAATAGCTGACACGGAGCAAAGTTGATGAGATGTGATTTGAACAGCGTTGCTTATTTTATGACTTACTGACTGACACAGTAGCATTGCTAGCCTGTATATTAGCGAGCTAATTAAGTCCATTTTAGTCCACGTCAGCCAAATTAGCTAAATTCGTCTCCAGCAGAGCTAAATACTCCCTTTTGGATGCAGCGCTCCATAGAATAAATGCATGAGTTAGCAAAGAAAAGTACCCTGCTAATATCGCTAATCACGTCTTAAACATGCATGCTCTGTTTTTTCGCGGTATGTCCTCCCCCAGATGCGTTAGATCCTGGCAGTAGAATTCGCTATTGACGGTCTGGGCCCCCTGAGAATGAACTCTTGATGCACAATGCCGCAAATGTCAAAAAAGACGATGAGCATGCTCTCTGTCGAGCTGCAGACCCACCTCGCCTCACCTTCGCTCGTGTTCGTATTGTTCCCTGACGATAATTATGCACATGTTACTGAATGGTTTCAACATTTTGGGGGTTGAGCTCGTAGAAGGTCTTCCTGATCTCTCTTGTCATCTTCCAGTGATGTTCTTCAGGTCTTGAAGCGCACGTGTCACTCAAAACATCTCGAATGAGTCGTTGCAGCGGTGTAGTACGCTTGCCAAATCACATCACACGTCTCTGTTTGTTTATTTCTTCTAACTTGCTGTTGATGATGAAATAGCAGACGTGGTTACGGCCGTGGCCAGAACAGCCCCAGCTCCCGATGTTGTCTTGTCATGAAACTTTTTGATACCAACTCGTAGTGTAACTCCACATAATCACATTTTTAAATGGTTCATTTTTAACAAGACCTAAAATGTGAAATAATCATAGCAGCTAGAATGTTCTTAACAGCAAGTTAGTGAAGGTTCAAGATGAAACTCTTTCATGATATGAGGCTCGTTTTCTTCTTTTATATCTTCAAGAGCTTTTTTATTTCCTCTCCCGGCTCTCTAATAATAATAATAATAATAATAATAATAATAATTGTGTTCACTAGTAATCAGAGGTGAAATGATGGTGTATTTTAACAGACGGATCATTTAGCTTAAAATCTCTTTAGTACAATAGCTACATGAGAAATGTTTACAGAAGGAGGCACATTAAAGCCAGATGGCAGGTGTGTATGGTTGTGTATGGTTGTGTGTGTGTGTGTGTGTGTGTGTGTGTGTGTGTGTGTGTGTGTGTGTGTGTGTGTGTGTGTGTGTGTGTGTGTGTGTGTGAACACGAGATGGAGTGAATGAGATGCCACTATTGACGGGGATTATTTATACTCTTTTAATTCACCAGGTCAGTGACCCTGAGATTACAGTAAAATGAACAGATTCATGAAGAGAGTGAGTCATGTTCATTAGAGAAAATAAAAAGCTCAGAGCTACATTAAAAAATCCACTTTTTCCTCTATTCTTTCTCTTACAGTAAACGTTTTCATCTGAGCGGAACAAGGCTTGTTTAGTTATTGCCATCTTCACTCATAACATGAGAGAGGTAGATAGATCACTTTTATAATATTAGATTTTAGATACATTTTTATAACTATTATTTTAGATAACTATTACAATCATACAGTAGCTAGTTAGATAAATAGATCACTTTTATAATCCCAGGGGACAAAGACGCAATTCAGAACATTCAGTAAAAAAGTAATAATAAAAAAATTCTAATAAGTAATAATTAATAATAAGTAAATTAATTACAGAATCAGATATAATGTTAGATATTAGAGCTGCGTGAAATTGGTGCAAATTGGTGTAAAATCAACATTTTTAAATATAAAATAATGTTTGCATTTGAGGTGGTAAAATGTTATAGTTCCTCAATTATCCTGCAGGTGGCACTCTCTAAACTATTCACACATTGGCAAGGCCATGTGGTAGGAGCGAATTATTTGCTAAGTTTGTTCAGAAGTGTAACTAAATCTAAACTAATTATATATATATATATATATATATATATATATATATATATATATATATATATATATATATATATTTGTATATTTGTATGTTGGTCTTCCGAGTAAATGTGAAAGTGTTACAGCAGTACTGGAGTATTTATATAATTTTATAATGTAAAAGCGAGAAGGATGGAAGTCTTGTTTTGGAAAAGTCCCGCAAGTACCGAGAGACATAACAATCAGACTGCTCCTCAACACTGCAGAGAAAACTGTTCCCTCACCTCCTCGGCTCAATGGATAAATCATTTCTTGCTTCCCACAGACGGCTTTTAAAGCTTCTGACATCTGAAGATCCGCTTTGGTGGAGGATCGTGTGTGAGGGAAACGATATGCCTCAGTGACATGATGCGGGTGTATTCCACATCCTCTAAACGCCGCTCCTCGCATGTGTGCATCTTCAGATCGGATTACATAACAGTGTTCGGGATTTGGGGAATTTCTTCCAGACACAGTCCAAAACCAAACAAAAAACAGCTTCAAAATCATGTCCTTCTGTCCCTCACAAACACATCATTAGCTTTATACAGTGTGGAGACGCCATGTTCCTGCTCAGAGAACAGCGTGTCACTCTGAGACACACCGTGAACTACCGTCTTACCGCACAGCTACTCGCAGCTTATCGTGAACTGCCGGCTAGTAATGATCTGAAGCAAACATCATGAAAGTGAGAACTGGGCTGAAAGGCTCATTAGTGCCTCTGAGTCACGTGTACACCTCACACTCAGTGCACCACCACACAAACGTAACTACACGTCGCAACGACTATGACTGTCCTACCAAAACAATTCACCAGACTCAGCACAGTGGTGTAGAAACCCTGCTGCCAACTAGTGGCTTGGCGGTGTAACTGCACCATCGCGCATGGGTTAATGCTCACAACACTGCGGTGCAGCCTGCGGCGTAGACATGAAACAGAAGCTTAAATCAGCCTCTAAAGAGTAAGGGAATGGGTGGAAATGCCAAATGACCGCTGGAGAACACTGGTGGAGTGTGTGATGCGTGTGATGAAATGGGGAGATGATCTTCACACCCAGGGCAATTAAAGAAATTCTAAATAAGTGATACTGAGCAGATGTGAAACTGAACATGATGCATAACCTAGAAACGGGAATAGGAGTACAGTCCTGTCGCTGGGATTGTGTACACCAGTTAGCAGCTGTGGTGTGAACCTTTTATCTTTTACATAGAAACATCACATGTAGTCAAGCTTTAATATTTTACTCTAAACACTAATTACATTTCTGTCTCTTCAGTTTAAATATCTACATGTGCAGAGAAAAGATACTGAAGGTAAAGGCTACAGCTCTTTTAGAAACCTTTATCAGGACGTGTATAAGCGATAAATTATCTAGCTTATACCATCAACAACACACACACACACACACACACACACACACTTGTCCAGAACAACGAGTTAGAGCATTAACCTCGGCTTTATTTTGGAAAGGAGGAGCTTCAGTTCTCTGAAGAAAGAACGGAGTGTCCGGAGTGATGAAGTGTTAAGACGTACAGCACGATGTTTAACTAACACACACACACACACACACACACACAATATTATTTAACTCGCCATGACCAGACTTGGAGCGCTGATGGATAGGATGGAGAGTTTAAAGGACAAGGAAGGACAAAGGGAAACTCTCTCTCTCTCTCTGTCAGTAACACAACTGCAGCAGCTGTTTCATGAGCTTACTGGACAACACACAGGGTGTGGCTCTTTATATATACAGCATACACACACACACACACACACACACACACACACACACACACACATAGAACTTCAACAGGAAAGTAAAAAAAAAAAAACAGATCATAACAGAGATTCAGATAGACATGTGAAGGCGATTTGGTGAGAAATAAGTCATACACCGTGTGTCATTATGTATTGGCACCCTGCACAGACCAAAGAGTTTATGGTACAGAACATACATGCATGGGTTTATGCTGAATGTCTAGTTTTTGTTATATGAGTGCTTGTCAAATTGCTATTAAGATTAGATTATTTATGTCGTCGGCGTGAGGAATGAGCGATAAGGTGCTCTGTAGGTATTTTAGCACACGTGAGACGGAGCTGCAGTCTGGTATGAAATGTCCTGAGCTGTTCTTTAGATCTGTTACAGAGAGTAACGTTTCTCATCAGAGCTTTAACAAAAATTGACAGGCCACGCCCACAAGCGACGACCCATGCAGTCAGTCTACACAGCGAGATGAAACTGCAACAACAACTTATTTTCCACTTACAGTATGTAAGGGTTCTTTAGGGTTCTCTTTGTGGGAAAGAAGAAAACTATCTATGTAGCAGTAAAACCTTTATAGGAAACATTCAGACCCTCGATTATCCAAGAAACCGCTTTGATATTAAGGCCCTTAAAACCCAAGCGGCACAGACACGTGCTGAAAACAAAGCACAAGTTAATGATGGTCAACACATATATGTGCTCATATGCTGGTGTGTGCTAACGAGAGTCTTCGGATTTCAAACTGTGTATTTGGGTTTTTCGGATATATCAGGTAGAACCAAAGTTATAATTACTTTAATAACGTGTAAATTTTACAGGAATATGAGAATGACATCACAAAAATGTAGAACTCTCAAAATGAGCATATTATTATTATTATTATTATTATTATTATTAGGTCATTGAAACAACCGAAAACAACAACAAAAACATGTGAATCTGTGTTATTTATATTATGTGTTGCATTTTTAAAACATTTTTTTTGATTATTTTCCTACCACAGCACCCAGAATGCACTCTTGCACATTTATTGGAAATGGGTTTATGAGTGGGCGTGGCCAATTAGTGCCACACCCCCTAAGAGCCCGTATACAGATTAGAACATGTTTCTGAACTGCAGCCGCTATAAAATTATGAGCGCTGTATGAATTATGTCTCGCCTTTCCCGGCATACAGGACGAATTACGGTGCAGTTTGTGCGGCATACGGTCACTCACCGTGTAGGACACACAGCAGCAGCAGCAGCAGCGGCGGGAGCCACATCACCTGGACTGCAGTCATCTTCACTGAGGAGAAGGACACACACGTATACACACACGCACACACTCTCAGACACACGCTGTTGTAGATCAGATGGTCTCCGTGTGTGTCCTCTGGATCTCAGGAGCAGGCGACTCTCCCACAGTAAAGCAGTGTGCACTTTCTCCACGTGGTCCTGAAGCGCTCACGATCCCTTATTTCACGTTTCCTTCTGTTAGCAAAGCTACCTCTAGCGACGACGTGTTCGCTTAGCAGAGAAGCGTCGCTCGTCGATCAGTTCCTGAACACCGATTTTTTTTTTGTTTGTTTAAAAATTTTGCAATGACGCGACTCTCTCGTTTGTTTGTTAGCGTCGTGTTGCTAGTTTATCTAGCCTAAAACAAAGTTGCTTGTTTAAATTCTCTGATCAGAAATCGATCTTTACACTTTACATGTGATGTGCCGTCCTTGTCCGTAATGGAAGACTTGTTTTGACGTTTTGAGGTTTGTGATGTTTAAGGGAAAGTAAAAGTCAGTGATGAGTGCATAGCGTGGAAGACGAGCGATCGGGAACGGCGAGCGTGAGAAAGGAAATCCGACTGACCTGAGAAGAAGAAGATGATGAAGATGATGGAAATGAAAAAAAAAAAAAAAAGATATCGCACAGTGACGGATTGAAAATGGAAGATTAGAAGCGTGGATCACACAACTTATTTTTTTTTCACACGGTCTTTGGTTTCACGTTGCCGATACATTCCGGTGAAGTGCTTACTGTTATTACAATTATTATAAATATTATTATTGCTCTATGAAAATGGACGATGATCGGACGAGGCCTACATTAAGACCTGGATGTGTGAAGATTCGTTTCTTACAGAAACGTCCCGAGACCCAAGACCTGAAGGAAAGCCGCATGGACGTGCATGAACATGAATGTTTAATCCGCTCTTATCTTTTTTTAATGAGTATAGGTAGCGTTTTCAGGTCACACCGATTACACTAAGGGCTGCTCTGCTTCTTCGTCTTCAGTGGTCCACCTCCGCAGCTTCAGTTATCCTTCATGCCAGATGGTCATATGGTGCAACCGTGGATGATTCACCAAAAAATATGCTTCTCTTCCAATCAGAAATCATTCATTAAGTCTACAGCACAGATAAATGATGCATTCAGTTCAGGAGAGGCTACATTCCATCATTGAGGCAATACTGCATGTCTTGCAAAAAGAATTATAAAAATGAAAAAGCAGTGCGTCCTTCAGTTGCTCAGTGCTTCATGCTGCCTACCTTGCACACTGTGCATGTGGATAAGCAGCAGAGCCACAGGATCCCTCTCCAATTCTCCTATATCACAGCTCCTCAGTTTCGTCTCTCAGCAATCCGCTGCTTTATTCATGCAGGTGTATTGTTTTTCCCGAATCCTTTATTTTTTCTTTGAATGAGGCCAGTGTGCGCATTTCCAGGGATCCAGACGGAGGAGGAATGGCATGATGTGAGGGGTAGGAAGGATACAGCACTGACTGAGAGAGAGAGAGAGAGAGAGAGAGAGAGAGAGAGAGAGAGAGGGAGGGAGAGGTGGAGAGGGTGGGGGAGGAGTGATGCATTGCAGCAGTGGGCTGGAAAACACATGAGCAGTTGTAAAGAAAAACCCTGCAATCTGTTTCATGGGCTATATCTCAGCCAAACATCAGCACCGTAACAATCAGGGATTGGTTTGGAGGGTTTTTTGCATTTTTGCAAGCATTTTATAGATGAACATTTAAATAATAAATAGTAAATCACTAAGCATGAATGATATAATAAACAATAGTAAAAATGAAAATTAAATATTACCATACTACTAATAATAATTATCATTACTATTATAATAAATCAATTCTGATTAACAGGACAAAACCTTCACTATCATGTAATACAGATTTCTCCTGTAGGGGGAGCCATTCTCACGTTTTTCCTTTACCTTAATGCTCAGCAACGGTTCGGTTTTGCGCATGCGCTTTAGAACGCCTTCGCATCTTTTCAGCGTATGTTTAATAAAGGACCGAGTATCTAGTTAAAGAAAAAAAATATATATAATTAGTGTAATACTGTACAGGTTACCTGAAAGAGTCAAACTATAAAATTAAGTAATATTTTTAAGGATTCTGGTTTATGTGTGTCTATAAATCCTAACATTAATATTTTTTTCAGCGACAATTTAAATGCCAAAACAATCATTTTTATTTCACATAATTCAAAATATTAAATTGTTTTATCTTTGTTAAACGTTTCATTTTAAAATTCCAGCCCTGGTCGGTTACGCTCTTTAGCGTGCGTCTGCATGTGACGTCACTCTACGTCAGCGTGTCTAAATCCAACATGGAGGACGGCGGAGTGCTGGTGGAGAGAGCTCAGGTAACCCCTCACACCGTCTCCCTCGGATTTAACGCGTTTATTCCGGTTCGGCTCGGCTCGGTGTATCCCGTATCGGGTCGGATTAACACGTTCGGGTCACATCACGGACTGTAGATGATTTCGTGTAGAGAAACGGCCGCTGTGCTTCATTCAGAGCTCCGCGAATGCTCAGTCATGCCGGTCGCGTTAGCAGAGCTAGCCGGTTAGCTTAGCATCTCGGCTAATGTTAGCTGTTTGTCAGCCGTTGTGAGGGCAGATTAGAGATTATTGTGGTCTGTTTTATTGTTAAAATTGTGATTTGTGTGTGCTTTGTTTATTTTAAGCCTCGATAACAATTTGCAAGTCCTTCCAGTTTTATAGCAAATAATTAATTATTTATACAGATCTGTAACTGCTTATATATATATATATATATATATATATATATATATATATACACACACGCACTTCCGGTCTATATTGTGTTGAGTGAAGTGTGTGTGTGTGTGTGTGTGTGGGGGGGGGTGTTGTTACACGAAAATAACAAGCGCCTGTTTTGGTGTGTGTGTGAGAGAGAGAGAGAGAGAGAGATGAAGCTTAGTCACAGTCATCATCATCATCAGCTCTTAATATTCCTCTTACACATTTAAACTCCAGTCTGGCTCACTTTATGTATTTTACATCCTGAACTCCTGACACTGGAGACTCCTTACTTCTTCCTTATCTTCTATATCTGTAGAGTATAGAGACTTACAGCAGACAAACACACTCACACACACTCAATTTGGGAACACCGGTCATCTTAACCTGCATGTCTTTTGACTGTGGGAGGAAACCCACCAAGCGTGGGGAGAACATACAAACTCCACACACACGCACACAGAAAGCCTGGAATTGAACCCACCGTGCCGCCTGCTGTTTACATCATTGTTGAATTGGTTGCAGAAAAGTGTAACCGTGATATATATAAACCATAACATATTGTTTTACCGACTGGGTTCTTGTGTAAACCTGCGATGTGTAGCTGTACACCTGTTTCAAATAATTATAATAATAGTAATAATCGTGTGTGTGTGTGTGTGTAGGACGATGTGCCAGCCATGTTGAGCTCACGACCTCAGACTGTTTTGTCCTTTTTGGCCCCGGAGCCTGAGGACCTGGAGGATCTGTACAGTAGATATAAGGTTTGTTTGTTTTTTCTACATTGTTTATTAAAGTCTTTGCTATAACTTGTTCGCGGTATATTACTGTATTGTGTAAAACACATCGTTTTGCCTTTTTAATATAATAACGACATAAACTAACTCATACAATGATAGTGTAACCCCCTCCAGCTCCTGATTGGCTGGGTTTGTCCCTCCTCTAGTCTCTGATTGGCCAGCGTTGTCTGCATTGTGATATTGAGCGCCTGCAGGATTTCAGAACAGAAATAGAGTCCAAGTGTGACGCGAATGACACACACTCGAGTTTCTGTCACGGAAATAATGGCACACCGCTCCAACTACGCCAAGTAAACTGACCAGCTTGTTTAGCTCCGCCTCCATGTTGTGTGTCGCAGGAGTGACCGTGGAACGGCGTAGATGAACAGAGAGAGATGAGAAGTGATGGAGTTGTGTGACTGACTCATGTGCTAATATCTGGCCTGAGTGGTGTATTAATAGTGATTTGTGTTCCTCTGTGTGAGTGTGTGTGACCGACACAGCTGGGCCTCTGAGACTGAACACCTGAACGGAGGGAAATGCATGAACATTAATCATTGCTGTCATGCAGAAATGATATTATTATTATTATTAACACACACATCTGTTTGTATAGAAGCTGCAGCAGGAGCTGGAGTTCTTGGAGGTACAAGAGGAGTACATTAAAGATGAGCAGAAGAACCTGAAGAAGGAGTTCCTCCATGCTCAGGAGGAGGTGAAGAGGATCCAGAGCATCCCGTTGGTCATCGGGCAGTTCCTGGAGGCCGTGGACCAGAACACAGCCATCGTCGGCTCTACTACAGGTACTGAGACAGAGCTCTGACCCGCATGCTCACACACACACAAACACGGTCATGTAACGGGGTCGTCTTTCTTGTACTGACATTAAAGGAGTTTTGGCACCCTCTCCACCCTTGTGAGGTTCACTCTAACGCTTGTAGTTTAAAGAGCAGGTTTGTGTTACATGTTTGTCCATATGGAGGAGGATAAAAAGGACTGAATCTGTTTTAAAGTTAAATAACACATTTATCTTGTTTTCTCCTTTTATTCGTGTTTCTTTCTGGAAGTCTTTTCCATTTTGAGGTTAGTAATGTGTTATTAGAGCGAGGTGTAATTAGTACTAATGAGCGTCGTGGTGGTTAATTATCTCTGTATGTGTGTGTGTTCAGGGTCGAACTACTATGTGCGGATCCTGAGCACTATAGACCGGGAGCTGCTGAAGCCCAACGCCTCGGTGGCTCTGCACAAACACAGCAACGCTCTGGTGGACGTTCTGCCCCCGGAGGCCGACAGCAGCATCATGATGCTCACCTCAGGTACAAGCCCCGCCTTAACCTCCTCACCTGACATTCTTCTCGCTGATGTGTGAGGCGTGTCGTAACGTGCGTGTGCGTGTGTGACGTGACAGATCAGAAGCCGGACGTGATGTACGCCGATATCGGAGGGATGGACATCCAGAAGCAGGAGGTGCGGGAGGCGGTGGAGCTGCCCCTCACACACTTCGAGCTCTACAAGCAGGTCAGAGCAGAGACGGAACTCTAGTCCGGCGAAGGGTTTCTGGTTGCCATGACGACTGGTCAGCTTTTGAGCTTCCAGATGAATTTGGATGGAATTGTCCTCATTAAAAAGTGTGTGTGTGTGTGTGTGTTTCCCCAGATTGGTATCGACCCTCCGAGGGGAGTGCTGATGTACGGCCCCCCCGGCTGCGGGAAGACCATGCTGGCTAAAGCCGTGGCTCACCACACAACAGGTACACTAATCTCACACACACACACGCACACCTACTGCACATGGTAATGACCATCAGGTATAAACACACACAGGTAGCCATGGGCAGGCAGTGAAACAGGTAATGATGTGAGGATGGACAGACATGAACCTATAGCTGGACCGAGAGACAGACAGGCACGTGGATGTACGGGGGCGGACAGAATGCAGGAGTTCAGTAGGGATGAACGACACAGACAGATGGGCAGACAGGTCTCTCATCTCGTCTCCTCGTCCTGTGTTTGTCCTCAGCGGCGTTTATCCGTGTCGTGGGCTCCGAGTTTGTACAGAAGTACCTGGGGGAGGGGCCACGGATGGTCAGAGACGTCTTCCGATTGGCTAAAGAGAACGCACCTGCCATCATCTTCATCGATGAGATCGACGCCATCGCTACCAAACGCTTCGACGCACAGACCGGAGGTGTGGCTTCACCTTCATTCACTGATTCACTTATTTATTCCCTGACAGACAGAGATCACCTCTTTATAATAATCTGTTTTAATGCCTCTCTCTCTCTCTCTCTCTCTCTCTCTCTCTCTAGCTGACAGAGAGGTACAGAGGATCCTGCTGGAGTTGTTGAATCAGATGGACGGATTCGATCAGAACGTTAATGTGAAAGTGAGTCTGGACTTTATTCTAATTGTTTAGTTTCTGCAGCAGATCCAGGCGTCCATCAGTTACACACTCTTACTGTGTGTGTATTTGTGTGTGTGTGCGCGCACGCGCAGGTGATCATGGCCACTAACAGAGCCGACACTCTGGACCCGGCGCTGCTGCGTCCGGGTCGTCTGGACCGTAAGATCGAGTTCCCTCTGCCGGACCGCAGACAGAAACGACTCATCTTCTCCACCATCACCAGCAAGATGAACCTGTCTGAGGAGGTGGACCTGGAGGACTGTATCCTTATCACACACCTGACCAACACACACACTAAATCTCCGAGGTTCCTTCACCTCCTCACTTACTTCCTGACTTCTGTTCAGTTTAAACTCCTCCTTCTTCTGTTTATTTCCTTTCTTCAGTCATGTCTTTTACTTCCAGACATCCCTGGTTTAAATATTTTTCTTGTTTTTGTTTATTTTCTGTTTTTCTTTTATTCCTTTCTTATCTTCTGCTATCCTTGTTTTTTCCTTTTTTTTCTTCCCTGTTATTTCTCACATCCACGAAGAGTTTGTTCTTTTGAAAAATCTGTTACATTTTTCTTACACACACACACACACACACACACACACACGAGTTTTTTTGTTTTACTCACTACTTCTTTTATGGGTTCATGTTCACTGTACAGCCCAGTGTTGGCAGTGGTGTGTGTGTTTGTGTTTTCTCCTTAACCCCGTGTGTGTAGACGTTGCCCGACCTGACAAGATCTCTGGAGCGGATATTAACTCCATCTGCCAGGAGGTGAGTGTGGAGCATCTACACACACACACACACACCTCACAGCCAGGATTTAATAACCGTGCGTGCGGGTGTGAATGAGATTTACAGCTGTGTACTGTTACAGGAGGTCTCTGTTTGTCAGCACCACTACAACTAGGTGTTTGTGTATGTGTGTGTGTGTCTGTCTCTCAGGCTGGTATGCTGGCTGTGCGTGAGAACCGTTATATCGTCCTGGCTAAGGATTTTGAGAAGGCGTACAAGACAGTCATCAAGAAGGACGAGCAGGAGCACGAGTTCTACAAGTAGAGCCGGGACGCGTCACAACGGCATTAGCTTAGCTCTTTATTATTTTCACTGTTTATTTGTATGCACACACACACACACAGACACACACACACACACACGACTGCAGCACCGGAACATTTACAGACTACTGTACACCAGAAAAAAGAACTAATAAAATGTTTTCCATAAAACAGAATAATTTTGTGTAAATTTTTTCTCTTGGACCTTCATTTAAACACTTGTGACCGATTTCAGCCAATGAGAGAGCGGCTATGACGCCACGTAGACCCGGGTACATGCTGTACCTGCAGTACCCCAGCAGGGGGGGACAGATTCACACATTTTTAATACATTTGCTAAAAACAATAACAATCCAAACAACAACACAGGCAGGAAGGATAAAAGGAGCAGAAGGTAAAAAAAAAAAAAAAAAATTATATTATATATAAACCTGTAAAGGAGCACCAGAAGAGGAAACTGAAAATTTATTCCAGGTGACTCACATAAATATTAAATTCTATCAGCTTTTCAAGATTTTTAGAGAGTTGTCATTTTTGAAAGAGTTGTGTACTATTATTAAATTTACATTTATTAGTAAAAAAAAAATTCTACCAATAATTCTAAAGATTGCATTTCTTTTAAAAGACTTGACAGGATCAAATTCATATAATCATTTAAATTGGCATTCTCTCATCTTTAATTCAACTGTGTTTATAAGATAAAGTCCAAACTTTTTCCATATAAATATCGTCAACACAGCCATCCTGTTGCACATTATGATGTTGCTTTTTAATACCCAAATTAATTATAAACTTATTACAGGGAGATTCTGTTAATAAAATGTTTTTATTGAATAAGAAATACCGTTTATCAATAGCTTGAGTTAAAATGCAGTTCAAACCCCCCCCCGCCCCCTCACACACACACACACACACACACACTCGTGTTCCTGAACGTTAGTTGGAGCTGCTCGCCTCTCCCGGGGTCCTGTAGTACCTTTAATGACCACCAGAGGGAGACAGATGTTTAAAAGTGTTACTGATCCATCATAAGCTTGTGTCACAGGGACAGGGTGGATGTTAAACCAGAATCACATGATGCAATTTACTTTTATTTACTTATGGTGCATTTTTACTGCGGTTTTTTTATTATTATTATTATTATCTTGGGCTTACAAACTGTTTATGCCTAAGTAAACAAACGATAAACTTTGTCTGTTACAAATTGACTTTTGCGTCTACAGAGATTGCAGATGCCGTCTGTCCTTAACACACAGTATTTGCATATTGTAAAATAGAATGAGAAACTCTATTAGGTTCTTATAGTTTGCAATGTCACACATTTTAATATTAAATTTAATAGTTGTTTGTTATTTCTCTTGATATTTGCTGTTTTCAAAATGACACAAACACGTCACGGTTTGCTCATATAAATAGCTCATATTCACATCAGAGTGTTTTTATTGTTGTTTTCAGCCATTTCTAGGACCAAAACATCAGTTACATCAGGATTCCTGTGAACTGATTATCAGTGTGTTGGATTTTGTTTGGCTAACGTTAGCGTTAAGTCCATGTGGAGCGGGCGGTTCCACTCACTCACACACACACACACACACACACACTCGCGCGCGCGGTCTGAAACGTTTAAGAGGAGCTGGTGGAAGGTGGAAGGTCCTGGTGCAGGTTTATTTGCCTCTGAAGTGTTTGTGTTACACGCCGAGCTCTTCAGCAGGGGGGTTTTTCAGGTCTGTTTCCTTTTGTTCTGTGTGAAACTCAGCGTTCAGGTAAACTAATCCCTGTGAAAACTCGAGCACGCCCTTACTGAGGACACAAAGCAGCAGGATGGAGAAATGCGCTGACAGAGGGATTAAGTGCATTCGCACACGTCTGAGCTGTTCAGGATGAGAAACAGGAAAAACCAGCCTGTGTGTTTCAGGGTCTGAGGACACGCGGCGTCTCGGGTCCGCTCGGTCCGCTCGGACCTCCACCTCCAGTCCTTCTCATCGTCTCACTCGCAGTTCATCTCATCTGATTAGTTTCTACGTGATGTTTCTATTTGAATGATAGAATTCATGTCTCTGTTGAGTCGCAGCTCTTCTTCAAATTCAATTCTGTTTGACTCACAGTTCATTTACTTTCTTTTGCATTTGTATAAAATGATAGCTATCATTTGAATTATATTAGTTTGATTAATCATTTGTATAAATTACATTTTGTTTATGAGTTTGCTGCTCATTTGACTCAAATGATATTTGATTCACTTTTCAAAGAAATCGATTTGTTTGACTCACAGTTTATTGAGATCAGATTTCATTTCATGTATTGTTCATGTGAATCTACGTGACTCACAGTTCGTTTAAATGACATTCTTTTGGCAGTTTTAAAACTATACTTATAATTGTAATTATATTTAGTTTGATTTATAACATAAGGATTAAAGCCTATTTGATTCACAGTTCATTGAATCAGGTTATTCATATGATTTATTATTCATTGTTCATATGAATCTAACTCTATTTGATTCATGCTTTATTTAAATACTCTTTGTTTTTGAGTCACAGTCGATATAAATCACATTCTGTTGCTCCACAGATCAGGTATATCACGTTTTGTAGAAAGTGTTTGCTATCTGAAGTTCCGTTCCATGTGCTGGATGTGGATCTCACTGAGTAACGTGAAGTTCGGGGTTTCTCTCCGCCCAGCAGGTGTGTAAGGTCCTGACGGAAGACGTGTGTATGCAGGGTTTGTGTGTCCCGGGGTTGGACCACGTGTCCGTATAGAGTCGGGACGGAGGACACGTCACAGCTGAGACCAGGGCGTCCACATGAGGCTGAGACTCGCAGGGTTACACTGAGGAACGGAGAAGCGACTCATTAACAGGAACTAGACGGAGTGTGTGGATTTGGAGATGTTAAAGCAGCGGCTGAGTTGTGGGGTGTGGTTCAGACAAGCACGATGCTAAACATGATGCGGCCATGCGTCTTGCAAAAGTGGAGGAGTGAAATTGGCATCCAGAGTGAGACGAGAGTGGGGTGGAGCGTCGAGTCTCTGCTTCTCCTCTCAGGACCAAAAAGGAAACTGAAATTAGGTCTGAGAAGCAAAAGATGAATTGATGGACAGATAAAAAGAGAGAAAGAGAGAGATGGACAGACCAATAAAAACTGATAGATAGATAGACAGATAGGAAGGAAACTGGGCAGATGGACAGGTGGATGACAGACACGTAGGTGGATGTTGTAAATAAATGGACAGACAGATTGAACAGAAGAATGAACTGATAGCCGAATAGATAGACAGACAGAAAAGTTTGTGTAAACAGATAAACACAGATGATGAATGGATACAGACAGCTGAGCGGATACAATTAAATGGAGAAACCGACTGATGGAGAAGTAAACAGAGAGAGAGAGAGAGAGAGAGAGAGAGAGAGAGAGAGAGAGCGCTCTATCCATCCTCCCTCGGCCTCTTCTTATCTTAAATTACAATGTTATCTGTGTATTTGAAGATAAACACTAACAGTTATAAAAGGTTCTCTCTCTCTCTCTCTCTCTCTCTCTGGCCTCACACTGATTACTTTAATGTTTACATTCAACTTTCTATAATAAAATGAAATGTTCTTGAACTTTACTTAAGACTTAACACACCTGAGCTGTGACGTGTGTGTGTGTGTGTGTGTGTGTGTGTGCGTGTATCTTGGACTCGAAATAGTCTGTTTGTCCAGAGTGTGAATATTAACTCTTTTACCTGATGAATGTGTTCTCACACACTTCCACAGCATTTAGGAAATAACCACGAGAGGAGAGGAGGAGAGACGTCAAGGAGGAATAAAGAGATGTACAAAGACATACAGTATATATGCTTTAATAGAAATGTATTAAACAGGTGTCAGGTGTAATTATTCAGCTCTTACCTCTGGGTTCTCAGATGGCAGGTTGTTAACGCGCTCTCTGGAATGCATGCGCTTCGAGTTCCTCAACGTGTTTTGAAAGAATGCGAGACATGTTGTTGTTGTTTTATCCATTTCCACTATGACGCAGTTTATTTAAATAATGAATATTTTGAAGGAGGTCCAAACTCCTCACACACACACACACACACACAGACACACACCCTAGGTATGTACTGTACGTAGAATGAGAGGAAACTAGATATTGAAGAAGGAAGCATCAGAGAGGAACCTCGAGTCAGTCTCAGTCTCAAACAGGCAGAAACATCAAGTCTAAAACCTGTGGAGATTCTCAGTCATTTATGCAAGAATGGGAAGAATTTTTGAAGTTTAACTCTCATCATAAGTCTCAAATCTCAAGAATTTATGGTCGGTTATTATCTTTAGATGGGAGTGTTATTGATAAAATTCGAAGAGCCTGGGAGGCGGAGCTTGGAGAGGAGTTTGAAGAGGAATGGTGGGCCGCTGCTTTGGACAGAATACGTTCCGGTACAATATGTGCTCGTCTGAGCCTCATACAATTTAAAGTAATACACAGAATTCACTTCTCTAAGCCCCGCCTATCTGCAATGTATTCTGCTGTAGAGGACGGATGTGACAGATGTCAATCATCTCAGTGTACTTTAAGTCACATGATTTTCACTTGTTCTAAACTGCACAATTACTGGGTTAACTACTTTACAGTGATGTCACAGGTGCTCAGGGTTGATATTGATGTTTGCCCTGCTATTGCAATTTTTGGGGTTCCACGGATCTGGTCTCAGTTCGGTTCCAAACAACTGGACATGTTGACATTTACCTCTTTAATAGCGAGGCGCCGTATTCTGATCCACTGGAAATCTGCCAAGCCTCCTAGTGCATCTCAATGGCTTATAGATACCATGTCCTTTCTAAAACTAGACAAGATTAGATGCTCTGGGAGGAGTAGCTTTCTTAAAAATCTTTTATTTCATATTTTAAATCTCTGAATTGTCTGCCTTCTGTTTAGTGGAGTTAGTTTTTACTTTTTTTTAACGTTTTTTTTTATTTTAGTTAGTGTTTTTTTGGGGTGTGGTTGTTGGTTCATGTTTGATTGTACTTGACGCCTGTTTTATTGTTCTTTGCATGTTTATATTGTTAAAAACGGACAATCACTTAAAATTGATATCTGTAATGATGACTACACAATAACAAGTCTGAACCAAGATTCTCAGTCGTCCTGGTTTTAAGGAATAACATCCTCTATTATATAGATATATTTTATAAAAGTCTCTTTATAAGATAGTTTAACGATGTTGTACACAATTTACATCAGGGGCAAAAACAGTACACAAAGAAACTGCTGAAGATGTGAGGAAACCTACAGCTTTCCCTCTGACTGATACACAGACCTGACACTGGAGACTCCTTCCACTGATGTTACAGTAACACATTTCTCTGTACAGAAGCTTCTCCTGTGTACAGGGTGACGGGGGCCTGGAGCCTGAGGGCGCGGGGCGGGGCACATGCCGCACGGCTGAAACGAAACAGCCCGAGGGAAGCGGGTCAGCAGTACGTTCCTTTCCTCATACCCGAGTCCTCCAGGGTCACCGAGTGTTTCGCTCAGAAGGTTTCGAAAATAAACAGCTAGATATTTAACACTGCATGATGTGACACTTTCTAATCTCGCTAACGCCGGGTTCATCGCTGTAATGTGATGCAGTGAGGAGATGAGTGAGGTCACACCGTGGAAATATTAAACCGTTCATTTCAGTGGGAGATAAAAGATAGAAAACAAAAGAAGAACAATAGCGTCACTGTGTGTAAACATGAAAACAAAAAGATAAAGAACCCGTGAGGAAGCATTCTCTAAACCTCCTCGATCCTGAGGGTGACACACACACACACACACACGCACACACACACACACACACACACACACGCACACACAAACTGGTTCTTTGGAAAAGTTCCTGACATCTTAAATCTGTTCTGCTGGGGAACTTTTCTCTTTAAGTAGAACTCTGTGTAGTTTCTGAGAAGATCCCTGAATGATGTCACTCACAGGGTCAAACACACACACACACATATACAGTACAGAGCAAAAGTTTGGACACCCCTTCTCATTCAAAGAGGTTGAATTTGTATTATGGCAAGAAAAATGCAGCTAAGTGAAGAGAAACGAGCGGCCATCATTACTTTAAGAAATGAAGGTCAGTCAGTCCGGAGAAAATTGGGAAAACTTTGAAAGTGTCCCCGAGTGCAGTCACAAAAACCATCGAGCGCTACAAAGAAACCGGCTGACATGCGGACCGGCCCGGGAAAGGAAGACCGAGAGTCGCCTCTGCTGCGGAGGATAAGTTCATCCGAGTCACCGGCCTCAGAAATCGCAGGTTAACAGCAGCTCAGATCAGAGAGCAGGTCAATGCCACACAGAGTTCTAGCAGCAGACACATCTCTAGAACAACTGTTAAGAGGAGACTGTGTGAATCAGACCTTCATGCTAGAATATCTGCTAGGAAACCACTGCTAAGGACAGACAACAAGCGGAAGAGACGCGTTTGGGCTAAAGAACACAAGAAAGAACACAAGAAAGAAAACTCGCTGATGTCCTTTGTGTGTGTGTGTGTGTGTGTGTGTGTAAGAGAGAGATTAGATTAGATTCAACTTTATTCTCACTGCACATGTAGGTATGAGGGAATGATCTACAGTTAGCATCCAACCAGAAGTGCATTTTCACTACAGAATGACCTGCTTCTGTAAACAGTATACACTGGGGTAGGTGATATACGGTCCAGTGCTGTGAGTGAGTAATGATTACTGATTATGGTACAGTATTGTGTTCCATGATAAAGACGTTTGCATATGTAAACATTATACAGTGAGACGGTGATATAAAGAGCGCAGGTGAGCAGATGAATAATAAGTGGCTGCAATAGGAAGGTTTTGTATACGATGATCATGTGCATGTTAATATTACTCACAGAGGAAGAGTTCTGGACGTGAGAGAGTGTGTGTGTGTGTGTGTGTGTGAGTGATGTAACACCCCCCTCCCCACAGCACCGCCATTTTGTTTTGTTGGAGGACCTGCACCTAAAGAAAGTGTGTGTGTGTGTGTGTGTGTGTGTGTGAGAGAGAGAGAGTTTCCGTGTACGTGTGTGTGTGTGTGTGTGTGTAAAATCTGAGACTTTGTGATTTTATCCTGTCATTTTTTACTTCGAGTCTCAGTTTTGTCGTTAGCTGTCATTAGTGCGCACGCGCGCAAAGCCACCCCCCCCCCCCCCCATTTTGCGCCATGACGTCATGACGCACGGATTGTTACATTTTATCCATTTCCACGCGCATATTTCAGCCACAACAAAGTGCCTCACTTCCGGTTTATTAGAGAAGCTCGGCTCCGAGCGCGCGCGCACACACTCGGAGAGTTTATTACATTACAGAGAGTTTATTGTATTATTTACACACACCGGCCGGTAAGTGTGACTGTTATGTTTTGTTTTATGTGTGTGTGTGTGTGTGTGTGTGTGTGTGAGAGAGTTAGTAATTACCCCTGTTTCTGCCGCGTGCTGGTCGCGAGATTCTCATTTCGCTTGATCTTTAGTGTGTGTGTGTGTGTGTGTGTGTGTGTGAGAGAGAGAGAGAGCAGTTTGTAGCGTGTGTGTAGTGTAGTGTAGTGTGTGTGTGTGTAGTGTAGTGTAGTGTGTGTAGTGTAGTGTGTGTAGTGTAGTGTGTGTGTGTGTAGTGTAGTGTGTGTGTAGTGTAGTGTGTGTAGTGTAGTGTAGTGTGTGTAGTGTAGTGTAGTGTGTGTGTAGTGTAGTGTGTGTGTGTGTAGTGTAGTGTGTGTGTGTGTGTGTGTAGTGTAGTGTGTGTGTAGTGTAGTGTGTGTGTAGTGTAGTGTGTGTGTGTGTAGTGTAGTGTGTGTGTGTGTAGTGTAGTGTGTGTGTAGTGTGTGTGTAGTGTAGTGTGTGTGTAGTGTAGTGTGGTGTGTGTGTAGTGTAGTGTGTGTGTAGTGTGTGTGTGTGTGTAGTGTGTGTGTGTGTGTGTAGTGTGTGTGTAGTGTGTGTGTGTGTGTAGTGTGTGTAGTGTGTGTAGAGTGTAGTGTGTGTGTAGAGTGTAGTGTGTGTGTGTGTAGAGTGTAGTGTGTGTGTGTGTGGAGTGTAGTGTGTGTGTGGAGTGTTGTGTGGAGTGTTGTGTGGAGTGTTGTGTGGAGTGTGTGTGTGGAGTGTGTGTGTGGAGTGTGTAGTGTAGTGTGTGTAGTGTGTGTAGTGTGTGTAGTGTAGTGTGTGTGTAGTGTGTGTGTGTGTGTAGTGTGTGGAGTGTAGTGTGTGGAGTGGAGTGTTGTGTGGAGTGTGGAGTGTGGAGTGTGGAGTGTGTGTGGAGTGTGGAGTGTGTGTGGAGTGTGGAGTGTGTGTGGAGTGTGGAGTGTGTGTGTAGGTGGAGTGTGTGTGTAGTGTGGTGTGGAGTGTGTGTGGCGTGTGGCGTTTCGCGAGGCGTGTGTGTGTAGTGTTGTGTGTGGCGTGTAGTGTTGTGTGTGTGTGTGTAGCTGAACACAGCTGTGCTGAAGCCGCTCTCCTGTCTTTAGCTGCTTTATCCTGGTATAATCTCATTACTGCTCGATCCTCTTGATTATGTTCACCTTCTAAACCAAAATGAAAGTATCATCCTGTGTGTGTGTGTGTGTGTGTGTGTGTGTGAGAATAACAGAAGTGCACCTGTACACACAGTCGAGTATCTATAAATAAGACAGGTTTTGTCAGTACATTGGGTCAGAACTCTCTGATATCTTTATATTTAATACACTGGAGGAGCAGAAACCCGTCTCAGAGACATTCCTGTCTGTCTGTCTGTCTGTCTGTCTGTCTGCACCAATAGATATTAATGAGAAAAGATAAAGTGAATATTTTGACTGGGATTAGTTCATATTCTCACTTTGGCTGAAATAACAGCGCTGAAGTGGTATAAGTGAATTTTAACACGCCGGAGTCGTTTTAAGACAAAACTTCATCTTTATCTGATCTACTTTTTCCATTTCTCATCTGTGATTCTCTCTCCGATTACCGAACAGGGAGTGTATTTGTCTGAGCACCAAAGAAGGACAACTTAGTGTAAACAAGGCGTCAGATACTCAACCTTACAGAATGTGATTTCTGTGTGTTAATAAGTCAGACAGAGAGTTCTGCTGTACAGAGAGACACACAGACATGGACGTGGACTTCAACCTCTAATATTATTATTATTATTATTATTATTATTATTATCACTGATTACCTTTAGAGGTTCAGTAGTCCTGTGTAGATTTTATCTCAGGACAGAAATCCAGCTGTGATGGACAGCAGAGTGATTATTGGTGTTAAAAGAGCTGACGAGCAGGTCTTACTGCTCCACCTGGAACTGTTTATCACCAATTCTCACTGAAGCAGACAGAGAGAGAGACACCCAGGAAGAGAAAGATACTGAGATGAAAGGATGGAGAGAGATATTTTGAGATATAAATACAGAGAGAGACGAAGAAGAAGGGATATGGACAGTGAAGTTGAGGGGGAGACAGACAGACCGACTGAGAGACGGATGTTAGAGCAGGTGAGCAGTGTGAGAGCTGAGCTCTCAGGTGTAAAGTTCATTCTGATGCTCGAATGGATTTGAGCCACCGAGTTTCAGCTCCCTCCATAAATTTACTATAGGATTACGGTCTAGACGCTGGCTGGACCACTCCATGACCTTACTGTGCTGCTTCTTGAGCCATTACTTTGCTGCCTTGGTAGTGTGTTCTGGGTATGTTTTGAATTTAAACTATTATTTGTTTGTCAGTTAACTTCAAAGTTTAAAAATCACATGTCTGGAGTTTTTCATACTCGGAGGAGAGGAGCTTGCGGAATCATATTCACACAAGAACTGGAAAGCGTTGTGTGTGTGTGTGTGTGTGTGTAATCAAAGCTTTCAGTGTATGTAACGTGAGAGGAAAACACACACAAACACACAGTGTTAAGTCGGTCAGGGCGTCCCAGTGAGTTTCTCGAGACAGGACACGAGACGTGTGAGTAAATAAAGTCGACAGCCTCGCTCGTTAAATTATAACATAATGATTTAACAACAATATAGTGATATCTGGAACTCGTGCTGTTGCTATGGAAACCATAACCTATTAAAGCGAGCGCATCAATATACACCTGCACTACACTCTTATAGTGAATGAGTGTACACCTTCTGACCAATCAGAGCGCAGGATTGACTTTCTGACGTTACGACATTATGACTGGTGTGTGTGTTTGCGCAGTGTGTATGTTGGGTCCTGATCAGATTTTTTTTTTAAATCAGATATAAAGTGCTAATTGTGTCCAGTTAAAATTATATTAAGGTATAAAATGTGTAATTAGGGGCGTGGCTGATTTGAGTGACCGCTGCATTAATTTCAGTTTAATAAATAAAAAAAAATCAGGATCGCAGGATATTACAGTGACTGTGGTGTGTTTATACAGGAATGTTGATCATGATGTAAAGATCAGAGTTACAGTTCAGCAGATATTTAAAATATATTGAGTTTTATTAATTTTAAACAGCATAATGTATTTAATTAATAAAGCGTTGATTGTTTTTGTTTAGCATCGAGTTCTAGTCTTATAGTCTGGCATTAAAAAAATAAAAATGAAGGCCACAAAATGACAAATCTTTTCTTACACACATTCTTAAATATGTAATTGTGTGTATATATTTATATACAGTACAGAGCAAAAGTTTGGACACCCCTTCTCATTCAGCGAGTTTTCTTTCTTGTGTTCTTTAGCCCAAACGCGTCTCTTCCGCTTGTTGCCTGTCCTTAGCAGTGGTTTCCTAGCAGATATTCTAGCATGAAGGCCTGATTCACACAGTCTCCTCTTAACAGTTGTTCTAGAGACGTGTCTGCTGCTAGAACTCTGTGTGGCATTGACCTGCTCTCTGATCTGAGCTGCTGTTAACCTGCGATTTCTGAGGCCGGTGACTCGGATGAACTTATCCTCCGCAGCAGAGGCGACTCTCGGTCTTCCTTTCCTGGGCCGGTCCACATGTCAGACGGTTTCTTTGTAGCGCTCGATGGTTTTCGTGACTGCACTCGGGGACACTTTCAAAGTTTTCCCAATTTTTCGGACTGACTGACCTTCATTTCTTAAAGTAATGATGGCCGCTCGTTTCTCTTCACTTAGCTGCATTTTTCTTGCCATAATACAAATTCAACCTCTTTGAATGAGAAGGGGTGTCCAAACTTTTGCTCTGTACTGTACATTTCTTATTAATTAAAATAATTATTTACTTTAGTGATCAAAGTGATTTTGGTAATCTTATCATTGTGCCTTGATGTATATAAGACTTTAACAAGTATAAATGATGAGGTGTGTGTGTGTGTGTGTGTGTGTGTTCAGGGTGTTCCCAGTGAGTAATTATGATGGACATTTATTTGTTTTTTTATGTTTTATGTAGTTTTATAAAAAATGTAAAGTGTGTGTGCGTGTGTGGGTGTGTGTGCTTTTGTGGGTGTGTGTGTACTGTATGTGCACTTGCATGTGGATTTAAAACGTTTATGTGATTTTTAATTTTTCCTCCTAATCCCCTGACCAATCAGATGATGTGCTGGGGGAGTGGGCGGGGTGGTGTGTTGCGGGCGGGGCCATAAGTGGAGAACATGACAAACTTTGAGGATAAGCTGTGGTTGGGCACTGTGACAATACATATACACACACACACACACACACACACAGCAAATCAATCCTTGGACAAATCATGTGTCTTGACGCACATCTTTGTCTCAGACGTCAGAGAGGTGTGTGGGTGTGTGTGTGTGTGTGGTTTGTTTGTTTTTTTTAATCCGTACAGCTTTACTTCTTTTTAAGATTTGACTAAAAGAATTAAGTTTTGCTATTGTAGAGGTCGTATTAAAATTAGCTGTAACCTCGGGTGTTAAGGGCGCAGCGCAGCGCGCGCGCGTGTGTGCACGCGTGTGTGTGTGTCGTGTGTGAGAGACACAATGCTTCGGGTGTATCGCCGAGTCCGGGTCCTGAGATCCGACTTCAGTCATTGTCTGACCTCTAGAACATTATCTTTATTTCCTTTTGTTTAAAAAAAAAAAAAAAGTATTTGCCCCCTTCTTGAATGATTATTATTATGGCAGATGGATGAATTTTTTAAAAAGGCTGAGAAACTACACCTGTGCGGCTCGCCAAAGTATGCTCTCTCTGTGGGAAAGCTGGCCAAACCTACCTGGCTCTGTGTGAAAAAGTAATTGCTCCCTAGACCTCGGCGGGGGAACCCCCCCCCCCCCCCCCCCCCCAAACTGGCTCTGATTCTTTCACATCGCTGTGGAGGAATTTTGGCCCGCTCATCTTCGCACAAATGTTTTAATTCCGGTAAATCAGAGGGTTTAAAAACATGAACGGCCTGTTTAAGGGTTTTAAACGGATTTAAGTCTTTGACTAGGCCGCTCCAAAACCTGCATGTAGTTTTTTTTGGGCCGTTCAGAGGCGGACCTGCTGCTGTGTTTCGGGTCGTTGTCCTGCTGTAGAACCCGAGTGCGCTCGAGGTCGCGACCTGAGGGCTGGATATTCTCCTTCAGGTTTTCTGGTCCATCAATTATGGTGAGTCGTCCAGGTCCTGAAGCTTCAAATCCCCAGACCATCACGCCACCACCACCATGTTTCACTCAGTACGATGGTCTTTTCATGTGTTGTTTGGTGAATGTGAGACGAGCCTTTGTATTCTGTTTTTGGTCAGCGGTGTCTTTCACCTCTCACATGGAAGACATTTTCCCCCAGTCTCTTTCTTATGGGTGAATAATGAACTCTGTCCTTAACTGAGGCGAGTGAGTCCTGCAGGTCTTTAGATGTTGCTCTGGGTTCCTTTATGAGCTCCTGGACGAGGCGTCGTCGTTCTCTTGGAGACATTTCACCCCCCCCCCCGTTCCAGGTTTTCTCCGTTGTCTCTCACTGTGGCCCACTGGAGTCCCAAAGTCTCAGAAATGTCTCTGTAACCTTTGACACACTGACGCATGATGTGTTTTTTACATCATGTTTCTTTTTGAGATGATTTGGTGAGCTTCAGTTTGTCAGTCAGGGAGTGTAAAAGGGGAGTGCTTTATAAAAGTCACAGGTTTAGTGGTGGCTGGGTGGGGGGTGATTGCTTTTTCACACAGGGCCAGGCACGTTTGGAACAGCTTTTTTTTTTACTTAATTGTGTGTGTGTGTGTGTGTGTGTGTGTGTGTGTGTGTGTGTGTGTGTGTGTGTGTGTGTGTGTGTATGTGTGTATGTGTGTATGTGTGTATGTGTGTGTATGTGTGTGTGTGTATGTGTGTGTGTGTGTATGTGTGTGTATGTGTGTGTGTGTGTGTGTGTGTGTGTGTGTGTGTGTATATATATATATACACACACACCACCAGCTCGCTGTATTCCCTGACTCAGATCCTCATCTCTCTGAGGGTTTATTGCCTGGATACGAAGACAAAACAGCTGGTTGCTGTAATTATCACCTGTCTCTCTCTGTCTCTGTCCCTCTCTCGGTCCCTCTGTCTCTCTGTGGCCGCATGGTTTTAACTTCTCTGTATCTGCGGTTAAACCCCTCCCCTCCCCCCACCCCCCACGGCGCTGCGTCTCTGGTCAGGTGGTGTTTAGTCCTCTCTCTCTCCCTCTCTCTCTCACAGGGCTCGCTCTGATATCTTACGGTTTCCACGGTGACGGCTCACTCGCAGGTGTGTGTACAGCGCTCGCTTCACATGAGGCCCGATACACTGACGCGGACTGCAGCTTCAGCACAAAAGAGTTCACACTGCCTGTGGTTACTCAGTAGTGTGTGTGTGTGTGTGTGTGTGTGTGTGTGTGTGTGTGTGTGTGTGTGTACACACACGTATCAGATTCCATAGCTGCTGTTTTAAGGATTTGGTTTCCAAATAGCAACACAAAACGCACACACACACGTGTACACACACACCGTAACACACGCGCGCGCGCATACACACACACAAACGTACCTCAGTTTCTCCCTTTCTCTCTGTTTTCTTTCTCAATTTTCCTTTGTCTTTTTCTCACACACACACTGAAGTTTCCAGGTGTGAACTGAACCACAGGTACACGCCCACACTGGTGGCCTATAGGCCGAGGTCTGCGTTCCTCTTGCGTGTTATAAACAGGTTGGGGTTGTAGATCAGGTCCCCGGGGGCCGCGCCCACACGCCTGAGGGGCGAGGACGGGGTTCGAACGCTGACTCCATCACGCCGCCCTCGAGAGAAGGAGCTTTTCTCTACTTGCCGTTTATTTTTAGTTCCTCTGTTCTCCTAACACACTTTCACACTCCGCATCGAACCCGGGGGACGCGGGTTAGTGTGTTGTATCAGCCCCGGGGTCACGGCGATGACATCGTAGCGGGACGTCCCTGGTGATTCCCGTCACGTTGGGTTCACTCGCTCTAAACGGGCTCATTAGCGCTCGCCCACCGGTCAGGCCGCAGCAGGACGGATCCGGATCGGCTCTCGGAGCGAGGCGGCTTTAACGAGCGCTAATTAATCCGAGAGAGGAGGATGAAACCAGATCAGGGAAAGCTCTGTGTGTGTGTGAGATGCCAAGAGCTTATGGATAGACTCTGTTAATCTGTGTGTGTGTGTGTTAAACCACATCTGATTAATTTCGTTATCTGATTAAGATTTCTTTGATGGAACTATTTACATTTTGGCGTTTCTTGAGAATAGTGATGAGGAAGAGAACGATGAGTGTGAAATTCTAATTAACATAACTAATTAATAACTCGAAATACAGAACAATGTGAGGAGAAAGAACTTTATCTGTGAAAAGACTTTTAAATGTACATTATGTACAAATAATAAAGTGGTAGAATAAAAAAAAAAAAAAAAGGAATATAGAAATACAATAAAATATAGACGAGTTGAGGTGGAATGTACGAGGGTTAGCCGTATCCTGGCAACACGGCGAGTGTAGGCTTCAGCTAATTAAATCATTATCTTTACATACAGAGGAGTTAATGACACCAGGCCAGATGTGCAGCCCTCACACACACAGCTGGATGTCTGCAGGAGTGCCGCATGAGCTTTCATTTAGTGTGTGTGTGTGTGTGTGTGTGAGATTTTAATCTTTGTTGTGTTGACTGGATTTCCCCACCATCCCATAATAGTTCCCACTCTTCTTCCTCCTTATTTAAATGTTTCCACACACATCAGTGAACCCGTCTCTCACTCGCGTCCTGTTCCACACTCCACCACGTCACATCTCCAGCCTTGTTCTGTTCATCCTGCTTCATTTGCGTCCCATCTCAACTCCTTCTGTCCTCTTCCACCGCGTCTCTCCATCTAATCTCACGTCTGATCTCCTGATGAAGGGTTCCCTTACAGATCCGAGTCAAACTAACGCCTCCTCTTTCTCTTCTTTCAGGCGCTGTCTTGTGATTGGCCCAGCCAGCGGCAACAGTCCCTCCTCCTGAAATGAACTAGTGGGCGTTGGATAAACTCTCACCACACACACACCCACCTCACTGGGCGTGTTTCTGATGTCCACCCTGGAGTGATGTTCTGCAGCGGTTGTGTGTGTGTGTGAGAGATCTCCGTGTGTCCTCGTCCAGTGCCTTGTGGATCAGATCTGAGAGATAAACGGTGAAACATGCCGGGCATCGAGGTCTAGTCTGTCTTCGCCTTAATGGCCGCGCCGCGCGCTGTCTCTGTGCCCGATTGCAGCGCCATAATCGGATATGACTGAGGTCAGCTCGAACCCGTTCCTGTTTTCGTTTCGAACACGTCGGTGATCAAACTGGAGTCGCCATGTTCACCCTCAACTCCAAGTGGCGCTATTTGTTCATGCTGCTCAGCGTGCAGCTCATCGTCATGGCCCTCCTGTCTAGAGACGCTTACCAGAAGAGGGTGACTTACTTTTTTAGGATCTTCCGCAAATCGGATACGCTGAGCGGTCCGGGCGGGTCGGGGGCGGGTCACGGGACCAACCGCACCGGCGCCGACGTCTACGCCAACCTGTCTCAACTGGCGCTACTGCCCAATAAAGAGGAGATGCGCTACTGCCCAAATACATCACCACTACTCAGTAAGACCACACTACACTACACACACACACACACACACACTATACTACATACACTACACTATACACACTACACTATACCACACTACACTCCAAATACATCACACTACACACTATACCACATTACACTACACTATACCACACTACACTACACTACACACACACTACACTACACTATACCACACTACACTACACACACAAGACACTATACTACACTACACTACACACTATACTACACTATACCACACTACACACTATACTACAGACACTATACCACACACTATACTACAGACACTACACTACACACTATACTACAGACACTACACACTATACTACAGACACTACACACTACACTACTCACTATACTACAGACACTACACTACTCACTATACTACAGACACTACACTACTCACTATACTACAGACACTACACTACTCACTATACTACAGACACTACACTACTCACTATACTACAGACACTACACTACTCACTATACTACAGACACTACACTACTCACTATACTACAGACACTACACTACTCACTATACTACAGACACTACACTACTCACTATACTACAGACACTACACTACTCACTATACTACAGACACTACACTACTCACTATACTACAGACACTACACTACTCACTATACTACAGACACTACACTACTCACTATACTACAGACACTACACTACTCACTATACTACAGACACTACACTACTCACTATACTACAGACACTACACTACTCACTATACTACAGACACTACACTACTCACTATACTACAGACACTACACTACTCACTATACTACAGACACTACACTACTCACTATACTACAGACACTACACTACTCACTATACTACAGACACTACACTACTCACTATACTACAGACACTACACTACTCACTATACTACAGACACTACACTACACACTATACTACAGACACTACACTACACACTATACTACAGACACTACACTACACACTATACTACAGACACTACACTACACACTATACTACAGACACTACACTACACTCTACACTACACACACACAATATACTACATACACTACACTCCACACTACACTATACACACACACACACACACACTACACTATACACACTATACTACATACACACGACACTATACACACTATACTACATACACACGACACTATACACACTACACTATGCTACAGAATGCAGAGACGTGTCCTGTTGTATATTTTTCATGCCCATGCTCCATGGAGTAACTGCCTCAGGGTTAAATTAGACCTCCAGAGGTTCTACATTGTTCCTTAAAATCATCTCAGAGTGACGTTACACATCCGGCGGTGTTTAATCCAACACATGAACCTGAATGGTTTCTGTACGTGTTTTCCAGCTCTCTGGTATTAACCAACATTACCTGGAAGCTCCACCCACTTCCCAGTCTCAGATGGCGTAGCATAAATATAATACAGCGTCGGGTAAATATACATACATATTCTCTCAAGTGCGCGGTGGAGAAAACACAAAGTCACACACCATCACTTTCACATCATCTTTTAGGGTTCGCACACAAACGCTTCCTCTTCTCCTGACTCGGCAACATGACGTGAAGAAGTTTTGAAAATTTTGGAGTTCTGGCGCGCGCGCCCACACGCACACACGTTTCTCATATCAGCTTTTTGATCTTCCAGGCAATTAAATAAACATTAAACATTAAAATCTTTAAAATTTTAATTTTGTCTTTTCACAAGAAATATCAGATTGTGTAAGTTTGTCCACTTAGAAATAAAGGGTCTATAATGAATTATCATTGGTTTATTTTAACGATAATAGACAATAGTAGAGACAGCATATCTATCAGAAACCCAGTAAAACACATTATATAAAGGTTGAGTTACACTTCAGTGAGTAAAATAAGTATTTGCTCCCCTACAAACCAGCAATACTTTTGGCTCCCACAGACTGATCATGTGATACACACATTAATTTAAGAGGGTGCTCCTAACAACAACTCGTTATGTGTATAAAAGACACCTGTCCAGAGTCTCTGTCTTCCATTCAAGCCTCTCAAGAGACCACAGAGCTGTCAAAGGACGGTAAGGACGAGACTGTAGACCTGACGAGGCTGGAAGGGGCTACAACATCATCAGCCAGACGCTGGGTGAGAAGAGACAACTGATGGAGCGATTAATGGAATAAATACAGAGTAACCATCAATCGCCCTCGGTCTGGAGCTCCATGCAAGGGTTCACCTCATGGGGTCAGGATGATCATGAGGAAAGTGAGGATCAGCCCGCAACTACACGGGAGGAGCTTGTAAATCATCTCAAGGGAGTTGGACCCACAGTCACCAAACAAACCCTCGGTAACCTCATGAAGACACGTGTACAGACTCGCTGAAGTTCACCAGTGAGCAGAGGAGGATTGGGAGAAAGTGCTGGGAAGATGAGACCAAATCTGAGCTCTTTGACACTAAGAACACCGACCCTACAGTCACGCACGGACGTGGAAACATCAGGCCTTGGGGCTGTTTCTCTGTTGAAGGTACCGGCCGCATTGAGGGGCCAGTGGACCAATGAGAACCTCCTGAAGATATGTCATGGGCGGGTCTTTCAGCATGGCAATTACCCAAAATATACCGCAGAGGCAACAAAGGAGTGGCGCAAGAAGCAGCACATTAAGATCATGGAGTGGTCTAGCCAGTGTTTAGACCGTAATCCTATAGAAAATTTATAGAGGGAGCTGAAACCCTCAGTTTCCAAGCGACCAGAATCCCTCCTGAGATGTGTGCAAACCTGGTAACCAACTACAAGAAACGTCTTGCACAACAAGGGTTTTCTCCACCAAGTACCAAGTCATGTTTTGCTTCAGGATCAAATACTTACTTTACTCATTGAAATGGCAGGCGGGGTGGGGGTGTGGGGTGTGGGGGGGGGGTTGAAATTCTGTCTCAATTCTTTACAGTAAACCTGTTATTTCCCCCACTGGAGAACTTCTTATGAAACCTGATGATAATTTCACCTGCGTTTTCGTTTCCCAAAGGTGGGCCGATCCACGTCAGCTTTCCCTCAGGACTCACACTCGCTCAGGTAGGGAGGAAGAACCCACTGGTGGTCCGCGGGGGGCGCTATAGGCCACCAGACTGCGAGGCCCGACATCGCACCGCTATAATCATTCCCCACAGGAACAGAGAGCCGCATCTGAAGTACCTCCTGTACTACCTGCACCCGTTCCTACAGAGACAACAGCTGAGCTACGGCATCTACGTCATCCACCAGGTGAGGACACACACACACACACACACACACACGTCTAAAATAAATAGCCAAATACAAACATATCACCTGCAGTCTCTGCTTCAGTCTTCCTAAATGTAGCTCAGCTCTGCCCCCTGGTGGTCACTAGAGCCTTTTTCAGACCAACATTTCTGGCTTCCTCGTTCTGTTCAAGTCGTCTTTTTGATGTCTTCACACACACAAGCGTACTTGTGCCATATTTACTATTCACACACGTTTCTAAGTCATTGTCCAAGTGACATATAATATAAATCAGGTTGCCAGATCATACTGATAAAATCCCCCTTAGGAAGGCAGTGTTGAAAACCCGCCTGCTCTGATAAACGGCCTCGATACATGGTTTCTGCATCCAGAACTCTGTCAGGGGGGAAAAAGGTATAAAAAGCCACAAAAGCAAAACATAAATTGATGCATTGTCTCTTGGGGAGGAAACTGCTCAATCTGGCAACTCCCAGCTTTTCCTAGACTATATTGATTACTTAGCCGTGGCTTTAGTGGACTGTCTGTACAAAGGCTCGCACAAATTCTGATCTAATATGGTTTTTAGTGCTAGGTGCCCCCTGGTGGATAGTTTTCACATTGCTAAATTCTTATGTTGTTTTTGTTTTTTTGTGTTGTGCAGGCCGGTAACTACACGTTTAACCGAGCGAAGCTGATGAACATCGGGTTCCGGGAGGCGATGAGGGAGGAGGACTGGGACTGTCTGTTCTTCCATGACGTCGATCTGATCCCCGAGGACGACCGCAACACGTACACGTGCGAC
This sequence comes from Clarias fuscus, assembly GCA_030347435.1. Taxonomy (NCBI): domain Eukaryota; kingdom Metazoa; phylum Chordata; class Actinopteri; order Siluriformes; family Clariidae; genus Clarias; species Clarias fuscus. The sequence continues at coordinate 25,965,252 of CM059226.1, read as the reverse complement.
AAAAACCCCAAACACGCCGCCATCGCCATGGACAAGTTCGGCTACAAGTCAGTTACTGACCTTCCACTCGACTTCACTCGGCTCGGCTCAGTGTGGTTTTGTCTGTAGTCCTTAGAAGCCGGTGAAAACGTAGACGAGGGAGAAATGTATAAAACTGTAACCTTATTTAAAGATACAGTATCACATCAGACGTGTAAACGCTGTAGACTGGACCTTTAAAACGGCTGTCCTGTCTCATGTCTCTCAGCTCATCACCTCAGGTCACGTATCGCCGCTCTAACTCGATTTAAAGATTGATTCAGACTATAGAAGTACACAATAGATAGGATGAGTTATTGTCTTGGCCTTGCACAGCTACAAAAAATATTTATTTATTTAAAAAAAAAAACATTTTGTGCAGCCTGTACTTTTAGTACACTAATTAGACCGAAACTCTCTTCCATGCACCTGCGCTATGCCGTAGCAATTTCCTGATATTCACCTAGTGGACGTCTGGCCTGTGGGTCACTGTGTCCCCTTGAGGAATGACTCCGCCTCCTGTTCAGACGCCCAGGTTTTTTGGAGCCCAGTCGTAGGGATCTTTTATCCTCGTCTCGTCTACACCTCGTCACCTGACCGTTGCGTTTGCATACTCGTTCATATTCATTAGCGTCTGCCAGAGATGGGTGTGTACACAGAATCAGCCTGTTCAATTATTTAACTATTTATACACACATTGTATTTGCTATAGTATTTAGTTTATCTTCATTTTAACACGCGTTCTTACACACGTATCATACACTGTGAGAAGCGTGTCTGGTCTGCACCAGTCTTTAAAATGTACACGCATGTATTTGAAATTGTACAATGTTATTGTTCCTCTATAATTCTGCAGGTGGCGCTCTAAACTGTTTATACAGTATAGCATCCTGTGTGGCACGAGCAAGTGATTTTTGCTCCGTTTGTTTAGAATTGTAACAAAATGTACATTAAAAAATGAATGATATACGGTAGAATCTGAAGATTTAAAGTCACAGTACAGATCGACTCGGCCCTGGGGATCGTCACATCGTGTCCAGAGGCCCCTGGGGATTTTTGTCCCTATCAGTTCTGCGTGTAATAAGCTATATTTTGTGTGTGTGTGTGTGTGTGTGTGTGTGTGTGTGTGTGTGTGTGTGTGTGTGTGTTTCAGACTGCCCTATAAGGCGTATTTCGGCGGCGTGTCAGCACTGAGTCCTCTACACTATCTAAAGATGAACGGCTTCCCAAACAACTACTGGGGCTGGGGGGGCGAGGACGACGACATCGGCATCCGGTGAGTGTGTGTGTGTGTGTGTGTGTGTGTGTGTGTGTGAGACATCACCTCTGTATAAACTCTGCCCACCCTCACAGGCAGTGTGATGTAAGACAGAAAGGTACTCGAGCAGGGTTCAGATAGTTCTATTCATTTCAACTCAATTTGATTTATTTGCATAACGTTTAAATATTATTGTCGCAAAGCAGTTTTACACAATTAGAAGAAAACTTAAGTGTGTATGAGATGTGAGTGTGTGTGAATCAGAATGATCAGATGGTCCCTGATGAACGAGTCGAGGTGCTGAGGGAAAAACTCCCTGAGATGGAAAGAGGAAGAAACCTTGAGAGGAACCAGACTCAACAGGGAACCCATCCTCATCTGGGTGATAACGGAGAGCAGGGATTTGATCTGCACTCATACTGTGTGTTAGGAGGCTGGAAGTTCAGTAGAACAGGAGACGTGTTTAAGTTCATATGGAGTCCAGTTGGTTATTGGAGACTCAGGTAGACTGTAGGAAACTCCAGTCCTGAATTATCAAGAGACTGCAGTCACGAGTCCTCAGAGAACAGCTGTCTGCATCAGCCGAGGACAGGAGCGTCTTCATGGTGAAGTGGAACCGTCCCCAGTCACCACACGCGTCCCAGACAGACCACACGGGGCTCCATGTGATCAGATCTCCAAAAAGAAGCGGGACAGCAGGACGAGTCAGACAGGTCCAGAGGACAGAGGGGGTCTGGATCACTGGCAGCTCAGGAGAGACGTGTAGTGAGAGAGAGAGAGAGAGAGGGAAAGAGGGAGCGAGATAACAGTTAGGTCTGGTCACAGTCACATAATGTATAAGGTGAATGTATATTTAGTGTAGAGTGCAAGCAGGGACTCCGGCAGGACTAACTATGACATCATCACTAAAAGGGAGGAGCCAGAAGGAAACACAGACATGAGGGGGAACTGAGATGTAAAGCAACCAATCACCTCACCGTCAACAAACCTGAGTGATCAATGAGAGTGGGGAGGACAGCATCTAAACATACCAGTTCACCAGAATACTCTACGTCCATGAGTCCCCCAGATCTGCTCCTTTACCTAAGGTTAATCTATTTATAAAAATGCTTGGCTAAATAAATAGGTTTTTAGCCTAGACTTAAACACTGAGACTGTGTCTGAGTCCCGAACATTAATAGGAAGACTATTCCATAACTTTGGGGCTTTGTAAGAAAAAGCTCCGCCCCCTGCTGTAGTTTTAATAATACGTGGTACTGACAGGCAGCCTGCATTCTTTGATCGAAGTAGGCGTGGCGGATCGTAAGACACTAACAGTTCACTCAGATACTGTGGCGTGAGACCATTTAGTGCTTTAAATGTCAAAAGTAGAATCTTAAAATCGATGCGAAATTTCACAGGGAGCCAATGCAGTGTAGATAAGATAGGGGTGATGTGCTCGTATCTTCATCAGCATAACAATGAAAACTAAGACCATGCTTAAGAATGATGTTGCACAGAGGAAGCATGTAAAGAGAAAATAGCAGTGGGCCTTAAACTGAACCCTGTGGAACACCAAACTCCACTTCAGAACATCATTTACATCTACAAGCTGATAGCAATCAGTCATAGAGGATCTGAGTCAGGAGAGTTCACTTAATTCATTTTCTAATCTGTGAAGGGGAATGCTGTACCTCTCAACTCATTTTTGGGGTCTTTCTTTCTCCGTCTCCCCGTTTGACTCAGTGTGTCTCTGGCCGGGATGTCCATCAGTCGTCCATCTCTGAGGATCGGACGTTACAAGATGATCAAACACAAACTGGACGAAGGCAACGAGGTCAACCAGAAAAGGTTAACAAAGACACACACCTACACACACACACACACACACACAATATATGCAGTTGTTTGTACATCAGGTGTGAGTGTGTTTTCATGTGAAGATCTTGCTTTTGAGTAAGTATTTGTGTGTGTGTGTGTGTGTGTGTGTGTGTGTGTGTGTGTGTTTCTGGTGCAGGTTCCATTTGTTAGCAAAGACTCAGCAGACGTGGAAGTTGGATGGGATGAACTCGGTGGAGTACGAGCTCGTGTCTCGGGAATACATGCCGCTCTACACCAACATCACCGTCAACATCGGCACCGAACACGGCCTGCGACCTCTGACCCCTGACGCCAAGCCCAAAGACCGCGCAGAGAACCGGCCTGGACACTAACGCATGCATGCGCGCACACACACACACACACACAGTGCAGGGTTAATATCCGAGTCGGCGGTGAGGCTTGGGGGCGGAGCCTCTAGTGCATAAATCAGGTTATAAACTCGAGTGCCATTTCTTTCTCTCTCTCTCTTTCACTCACTCATGCTGAGGGTGGGGTCGGTCATGCGCACAAACACAGTGACTGTCCTACACACCCATCTGCACATGCTCAGGTGTGTGTGTGTGTGTGTGTGTGATTCACACCGTAGTTGCCTTAAACACAAATCTGCTCTCTGTCTCTCTCTTCTCACGGACGTATGGATTTTTAATTGCTGCCTGAGGAACTTCCTGGTTTCAGGACACCAGCGCCGAAGCCCAGAGGATCATGGGTAACAGATCACCGTACCAACTGATGAGTAAAGACTGCAGTCCTCTGGTGAAGGGGGCGTGGCCTAACATTATGTACTGTACAAGAAGGACTGTTTTAAAATTAACACAATCAAACTTTTTATAACATCAACTGCTGCTTTACATATCCACACCACGTCCTGTCTCTCTGTCCTGCCGTCTGTCTCTACTCGCTACGTTTCTCTGTCATGGCTTTTATAGAAAATCTTAAACACGTTGCTCTGTGGAGATTATTTTCCGTGTAACAGATTTGCGTTAAAGAAAAAGAAGAGATCAGAAGAGATCGGATCAGTTTAGTGATTTTAGGACGATTTGTCGATTTAAAAAATCTAAAAGCTCTACAGCAAAATAATGAACAGTAATGATCATTCCTCTGTAGTTAGCCGTTAGCTGTAAATTGCTAAACCACTTACGGTTGTGAGATACAGTTCTTGTTAAAACCTTATTCGTCGTTGTGATGTTTTAACGGGGGTGTGGCCAAGAGGGAGCTCCTGAAAGCTGAATGGGCGGAGCAAGAACTCACACATGGTGCTTAAATGGAATCACTTGAGCTTTTATAGAATTTTTTTCTTCCCCCCCCCCCCCCCCCCAAAAAAAAGTTTTATTTGAGGCTGTTTTTGGCCGTGTTAGCATAAACAGCTACAAATGTCCGATCATTAGCGTTAGCTGGTTAGAGTTGCACTGATTGGCTGTAGGTAAGAACGTAACTAGCTTGGTAGTTAGCCAACTACTGTTGTATTGTAACAGTAAAACTTGCAACACTAAATTCTGCCACACCCACCTGCGAGACTATGAGGACGCTGTTAAAATGGCGACTTGCGGGTGGGCGTGTCAGTTGTGTGATAGCGCTGGTGATTGGCTGTGGTTAGATTTTTTTTTTTTTTGCTATTTTGCCACGTTGATGTTTTTAGGGTTCAGGGGACGTCTTTAGGACTCCACAGGGACATAATGGTCTCAGCAGGTCCATGATAAGTTTTTATTTATTTTTTTTTATTATCTGATGATTAACGTATCGATGGTTTGCGATGAAACCCGCATTCTTCTGCAGGACTTCTCTCGTTTTCACAGACGTTGTCACTCGCCTGTAACCGACTCCCGAACATTTTTACGACGTTATCATGAGTCTTGCTCAGAGACAACGAATGTAAACACATTTTGTTCCCAGATTTTGTTATGAATCTCTTGCGAGAGCTTGCGTGGTGAACAGAATTATGGGATTTTTCAAACAGTAATGTAGGTTACGATTGATCAGACTGTAAAGCCAAATAACAAAATCACACGTCTGTATCCCGTCGCTTCCTCCCGGAGATGATGATCAGCGTTTCATTAAATGTTTTTGTACGATGCTATGACCCGCCCTTTTCCCCCTCATTTGTTGGTCTGATTTTTTGCTAGACATTTTTTTTTCTTCCTTCCCCTAAAAAGCTTGTGATCACTGTTTTGTTTCAGAGTGAGGTCGGGACAGGACGACTGAGACGTTCTCAGCAGCGCTGCTAGCATAATCGTGTTTAGATTGGATGTTTGCGTGAGCGCATGCTGAGCGCAGTGTCTCCTTAATGAACACTACACGCACACACACACAAGCTCGCTCGGGTGAAATCACTGCCAGCTCCTCTCTCTCATTTCTCCGGGGTGCCGCAGAGTAATTAATGACATTAATGACGCATGCTAACATAGCTAACAGCTAACCATCTAGCTAGTTTTTTGTATCCGTACGCTCGTGTTAGCAGGCCGGGAATCTGTGACTGATCCGGAGTTGAGGAAGCGGACCTGGTGGTGATGTCCTCAAGCTGATCAGGTTTAACCCAAGCCCCGCCCTTGTTGAATGCGTTGTGGTTCCACTGTTACGGTTACTATGGAGACGGTAGTTTGTCCTTGACTTGTTTTGAACCGACGCCTGGCCCGTGTCGATTTCGTTATCATATCGATAATGACGTTATTTATAACCATGCTGCCCGGCTTCTTCATCATCATCATCGTGATTGTAGAATTCTGGAATTCACCTCCACGCCATTTGATGATGATGATGATGATGGACGCAGGCCTGGTGTGTGCACCGAGCTCCAGTCTGATGGAATGTTTTATCTACATGTGCCTATATTTGTGTGTGTGTGAGAGAGAGAGTCTGGGTGATTGTTGTTTTGCTGGTAGAGGGACATTGTGATTATTTTTGTAATAAAATCTGCACATGCTACATAGTGGCCTTATAATAATGATTAATAAAGTAAGAGTTTATCAAAGTCTCTGGTTTCTGTGATGTTTACTTTTACACTCCTCTGATACAAACATGTGTTAATACTTTAGTACTCTGTGTGTGTGTAAAACATGAAGTCTCTGGATTAACGCTTCTTTCTGCCAGTATTTTTCTTAAGTGTTCATGTAACAATAATCACGTTAACTGACTAGCATCTGGCTAACGAAGGTAACGAACATGGAGGTCAGGAATGACATCATCCCGAGTTTCGACGTCACGTGCCGACTCGAACGCAGCGCGGACCTAGCATATTTTTTGTTTGTTTTGCAGCTTGTACTTGACTGTGTTTGACACATTTACTTCCTTACTTGTGGTTTAATTTAATAATCTCCCATGAAAGAGAAAACACACACACACACATTTCCGACATGACGGACTCGTGTTCAGCTGTGTGTAGGATCAAAGACTCAGGAGGCGAGCCTGCAAACAAGCCACATTTATTTACTGAGAGAATGATGGACAGGAGGACGAGCACTGCATGCGACAGACAGACAGACGGCGGTGACGCTCCCGCTGCGTCGCGTCAAGGCGTCGGTGTTCCTTCGAATTAGTACAGCATGACATCCGGGGAAACGTCGCTCGATCACGTGGCTCAAAGTTTTTTCTTTTTTTGTTTCGCTTTTAATCCAAAGCCTAAGCGTGATCGCTAACATTTTTTTTTTCTTTTTAAAAATCACATGCAAATTAAAGAGGGGAAAGTGGGCGGAGTTCAGCAGGAGAAACGAGTCTATAGAAAAACAACGTCAATGTCTACAGGTATGGCTTTTACCGCTTCAGAATAAAACATTACGGCTTAAAAATAAATAAACGTTCGCCGTGTCCCGTTAACGCTAAACGTAGTCCATCCGATGAGATGCTGATGTCTCTGGCCTCCAGAGGGCAGCAAAGCTCACTTTCAACGCATTTGCCAACTTGTATTGAGGAAAACATCTGAAACTAAAACAAAATTCTTCTAGAACATGTTCTCTACATAAGAGAGGAGTGAGAACACAGGAACCTGGTGCTGATGTGAGACGAGTGAAACATTACGGATGTTTTATTTATTTATTTCCTGAAAGTTTCTCAAGACAGAACAAGCTCTCATCAGATAGACTACAGAGTCAGAGATGAACCTACAGCGTTGAGACCGGGGCGAGAGTTTGATTAGCGCGTACATCAGGCGTGTGCTGCTCATCGGTCACCGCGACAGCACGACACGCGGCGTCCAAGACAAATTAGCGTAAAAAAAAAAAAAAAACGTCTTTAATTCCGAGAAGGACGTCACGGTCTTCTCGTTAGCGTTACAGTACGGCGGTATGAGACGATGACGATGAAGAGCGCACGCCTGATGTACGGCCACGCCCACAGGACTGATATGTTACACACTGTGCGCTGTCTGAGTGCACGCCGACTTAGCGCGCTAATCCGCCTGAAGCACGACTCGCAGTCTGTCTGAAATCCTGGACGTTTGCATATCGACGTTTCTTCCTGGAATCCGCTCGCGCGCTCATGTTTCTCTCCGCGCCTTCTTCTTCTTCACCTGTTTCGGAGATTCCCAGCTCTCCTCGGGTTTCTCTGGAGGAGACACGAGATGAGAAAGAGAGTCAGAGGTCACGCCAGCAAGGCCACTTTCACGGATCAGCTTCAGCGTTAACATGCTAACACGGCTAACGTCACAAGAAAACAGAAAATCCCAAATGCCCTGTAAAGTTACTCACTCTGAGTGGGCGGAGCTGTGCTTTTGGGTGGAGCCTCAGGTTCAGCGGGTTTCATCAGGATTCGAGATGGAGTCACGATTTCTGGGTCCTATACACACACACACACACACACACACACACACAGAGCGAAGGAAAGTTTAGCGTCTTTAGTTTTGCACTAAAGCTTAAATTTATTATGAATTAATAAAAACTTACTTTTGCGGTTTTAGGTAAAGTGTTCGCTGCAGCACTCTGGTCTTTAGCCACACCCACTTCAGCTTCCACCTGTCAATCACAAAGAAAATGTAATAATGTATTGTTCTTTTATGAATTTGTTATTCAGAATTCTGTGTGTGTGTGTGTTTGGGGGCGGAGCCTCACCTGAGCAGCACCTCCAGCCTCCTCAGCTTTCTTCTTTTTCTTCTTCTTCTTCTTGGCCTTGCTGCTTCCAGGAGCCGCGGGTTCGTCTTTGTCCTTCTCCTGGTCCGAGTCCTGTGAGACGCGGATGAAAAGAAACCACGGCGCTCATGAGGAACCCTGTGAAGCAGTGCATTATGGGAGTGCAGTACGTCATGAGATTTAAAAACGGACCTGAGGCTCATCAGGGGAAACGGCGCCGACTGCTGTCTCCTCGTAATTCCCCCACTCCTCACATGGGGCGCAGTAGTCCGATGCTGGATCTGCAGAACCGCCGTCTATATTCACACACACGTTATTTTTATTTTCACAAATAATTTTACAAATATTTCGTATTTATTATACATTATTATTATGATTATGATTACACTCACTTGGCCCAGACCACTCGTCGTCCACAGGGGCCGGACACGCCCACGGGCGCTCAGGAACCACCTGCGCCTCAACACCTACACACAGAGAAAGAAGTGGGCGGGGTTAATATCACAGTGTAATGGACTGCAACACCATCAGCGTCCATCGGAGGCGCCGCAGCACAAGTTTAACACACCACTCTGCGAACGACTCGTCAACATCTACCTTCAATTATTATAATTAGAGTAAAGATGATCATCAGACCGGACGGTAATACGTGTCAGACGTTTATCAGACGTGAGGTGTCGTACCTGCGGTCACGCCGTGGAGCGAGGCCGGGATATGCGAGCCGTCCACGATCATCCACGAGCCTTAAAGACACGGATAAATCTTTATCAAAACATGCGCCGTACGCGTTCCTCCGTTACTATAGAAACCGTGACTCACTACTGTCTGAGGGTCTCTTCTAGAAAACTGAATTCCCCCCGCCCCCCCTTCTGACCAATCAGAGCGCAGGATTCGGCAGCGCGCCTTACCCTCCATGTCCTGGGGCCAGACGGACGGCTCGGGCTTCACGCTGGTCCAGGTCTGTGTGTGAGGAGGCACGGACACGCCCAGATCCCAGGACGCTGATCCGCTCATCACGTCCCACACTGCAGAACACACACACACACTTTAATGTGATGGAGTGGTATAACTGCGGTTTAAATGGTGATGTCATCTGTATGGTAAACTGTGTGTGTGTGTGTGTGTGTTTGTGTGCATGTTACCTGGTGGAATGACAGCATGGGTCACTTCAGGAACAGGAGGATCAGCTGTAGAGAGAGAGAGAGGATGTTAGCAGTACGCTAGCGATGGAGAACGTTCAGATCAGACTAGGAGAGCGCTCACGTTCTGCTGGTGGAGCGGCCGGCTGGGTTCTCTGAGCGTTCTTCTGAGCTTTAGGTGCAGCACTGGTGGAAGTCTTGGAGTTTTTGGAGGTCTTGGTGGTGGTGGTGTTGGTGGAGGAGGTGATGGAGGTCTTAGTGGAGGTGTTGGAGGTGGAGGTGGTAGTGGTGTTGTTGTTGGAGGTCTTGGTGGAGGTGGTAGTGATGGTGGTGTTGGAGTTCTTGGAGGTCTTGGATGGAGTTGAGATGACTTTGGGTTCATCCACAGCGGGCGTGTTCTCCGCGGTTGCAGCGTTAGCGCTGGGCTCCGTTCCCCCGGGACTGCCCGAGTCGTCTCCTGCGCCTTTATCCTTCCTCCGCTGCTGGCGTTTCTCTCGGTGACTCACTTTAGTCTCCCAGGTTCCTGCTGAAGCAAACACACACACACACACACACACACACACACACAGCGCTATTCTATCTGTTGTCATGGTTACATATAACCAGCTGGATCTGAAAGTGTAATTAAACAAGCGCGAGGAGATGAGGCAGAGACGACGTTACCTTCCTCCGGCTCTTTGCGCTCCGTCGTGGACGAGGTCTTCGTATCCTTCAACGCCGCTTTAGCCTTCTTCTTGTTCTTCTTTCCCTGAAAACGAGATGCGATAAATACTGGAACAGTCCGTCTCCTCATTACAGTTTATATCAGAAATCAGGAAGGGGCGGGGCTTGTCAACGGGTAACAATTTAGCCTGTGATGCATCATGATATAATCCTTATAAAGTCTGACACGTCAACTGGTTGTTACGGTCACTAAGATAAAAGTGTTCGTTGTTAAGACGTTCTTAAAACATGAACAGGGGGAAAACTACACCATAATATCTTAAGCGGTCATACGACTGTAACTTAAGCTCCGCCCCCTCTGACTCGTGGAGGCCACGCACTTTAATCTGACACCAGTTGTGTGTCTCTGACCACATGACCCCCGCAGACCTCCTGAAACCTGACACCGCCAGATGCTCGGAGTGATCTCACAGGACACTGAAGATGATCCGAAGGTTGTTGTTTTTTTTCCCTGTTACTATTCTCTTTATGTGGTCTGCGTTCCTCTCTTGCACCAGCAGAGGGCAGCGATGTATACAGCTCATTTTTAAACTTGTAAACTTCTTATTAAGCAAATTTGCTACATTTATAGAAATTCAGTGGTTTTTAAAATCCTCATTTTATATACGTTATGTATACTTTGTTTACAGAATTAATTTAGAGTGCTCCACCTATTGGATTATAGAGGGACTGCAACATTTCACTATTTCAAATTCAAACTTGCATAAATTAAAAAAAATATATAAATTATTTCAGTCAGTGGTGATACATGAATTACCTCATAAAAGAATCATGATACATCACTGAATCCATTCCCCTCCATCTGTTGTAATAATTAAATTACTAATGACAACTTAAGATTTAATTAACCAGAAGATAAGCGTGGTGGGTTTCATCATCATCTTCTTCCGTCACACTTTAAGTGCAAATAGACACATTAGTAAGTCTCGCTTGTGCCTTTTTAGTAAGATGTAAACTCTCAATGTGTTTGCTAAAGTATCTTTAGATGATATATAGTGAATAAGGAGGACATGTTCAAGTGGCCACGCCCACAAATGACAACAGCTGCTGGTGTGATTGAAGGACTCTGGGAAATGGTGATCTGGTGGCTCCGCCTCTTCTGAGTTTCCAAATGGGAGCTACACACACACACCATCCATCTGTCTAGGAACCTCTGTAGTCCAACTAGGGACTGTGGAGGCCAATTATGATTACTGTTGTATTTATTCCTGTTTTCATAACTGTGGTTGACATTCACACACTATGAGCAATTTTATGAGCACGTTAGATTAATAATATGCATCTCTCTGGACTGTGGAAGGAAACCCACCATACACACACACACACCCCCGAGGTGGGAATCGAACCCAGACCCTGGAGGTGCGAGGCGACGGTGCCTCCATCACTGCAACGCCGCAGCACTACTGAAACCGCGCCGCATGTGCTCATGGTTACTTAGCAACGGCAGAAAGTTTAGAAGAAAGAAAGAGAAGCTGCCGAATTAGACGTGAAGTGACTTTCACTTCAAAATCACTTTGTTATTACAGTGTCTCGTTTTGTCCTTTACAGTCAGTTTGTTTCTTTGATTAATACAGGAATCAAAACACTTTTTTATTTACTAGTTTATTTATTCATGAAAATATTTTTTCTGTTGTATTTACAATTAGTTTTTTCTAAAACACCTGTAAACTGTTCAAAGTTGGAGCTGTGTGTGTGTGTGTGTGTGTGTGTGTGCAGCTATGTTTGTATACCTTATCATTTTTACCCCCATCCGGATCCGGACTCTCACTCAGGTTCTGGTTCTGCGCCTCCGCTGGCTTCAGGTCATCCTCCAGGTCCACAGCCAGGCCGTTCCTCTGAGCCTTCTGCAACACACACACACACACACACACACACACACACACACACACACACACACACAATGAGGAACTGGGGCTCTACCAGGACTACAACCAGAACCCCAGACTACTGAAGATCTCTAATCAGATCTACAGTGCTGATTAATTCATGTGATTGAATAATGAAGCTGAGGACCTTCTCTCCTCCTCCTCCTCCTCCTCCTCTCCTCCTGCTCCTCCTCTTCACCTCCTCGGCTTTGGCTCTGTTGCTCTTCCCGGGCTCGGGTGCGAGTCTCCCGGCGGGTTTCCTCCAGACGCCGCGGCAGACGGCGAGCCAGAGGATGACGGCGAGCACGAGGCCGAGTCCCGCCGCCGCCGCCGCGCACGCGAGCAGCCCCGGGGGGAGGAGCTCCACCCGCAGCCCCAGGTCCACCCCGAGCTGCGCGTGCACGAGGAGCAGGCCGGAGGAGAGCCGCTCTCTCAGGTACACGTCCACGCGCTGCGCCGCCTCGCGCCACTCCAGCGCCATGTCACGCGCCCGGGAGCTGCGATTAGAACATCACGAAATCACCAGGAATAATATTAATAATGACGATTGTATTGATATTAACAATAACGGTGAATCTTCCCGAGTCGGCCTACTGAGAGAGAGACAGAGAGAGAGAGAGCCAGGAGCTGCTCTGCGGAACTGCACTCAGGCGGCTGCTGCTTCTTCTTCACCGTTATTTTACGTCACTGCGCGTCGACTAGCGGAAACGCGCTCTGAGCAACAGCGCCCCTAATGGTGCACAGCGGAACTACACGCTCGTTTCAGCTGAAGCAAGAACGACACACGATCCGAGCAACACAGCCAGGGAGGAGAAAACGAGTAGAAGGTTTAAATAAAAAAAGAAAACACTGTAAAGTAGAAACTAATGTGGAAGATTACAACCAACAACAGGGTTTAAGTTAAGATTGAGATGTGTTCAGTTTATGTTTATTTTCTTGTTTGTTAGTTTGTGTGAGACTGCATGGGTTTTTGTTCTGAAATGTGCAGGAATTCTGGCAGAAAAATGCTGGAATTGGAAAAAAAAAGAACCTGTAGCCTGTGACGTGTGAAGTCCGCTGTGATGGAAACGTCTCCAGTGCCACGTCTGTTTCTCTCGCGCTCTGACTCACAGGCGAGGAACGAGCCCTGGTCACGTGACCAAGGATGCCTCAGACATGTGCAGTATATGAATGAAACGTTTGAAAACATCTTTACTTTGCTGGGATTTCCCATGTTGTTATTATTATTATTATTATTATATTTATTATCGTTTAAACATCCAGTCATTAAAATAATGATTTTAAATTTTTGATGCATTGAGTTAAAAAATATAATAGTATATATATATATATATATATATTTTTTAATGTATAATTTTGTTGGCTAAAAAACACTGACAGGGGTGAGTCTCAAATCTATCACAGTGTGAAGCACACAAGTGCGTATAATGTCTTTATTCAAATGAACCTAACTAACCAAAGGAACCAGTTTTACTCCGATTTAGAAACAGGATCTGGACTAATCCGAGTCAAGGCTTTGCTCCGTTAGAGCAGGGATCCTCCGGTTCGCACGGCAGGTGAATCCCGACCTCCAATTAGGAATGCGATAATATAATGGAATGAAGTATATGTTTCCTACGTTGAAAAAAAAAAAAAAAAAAAAACGTCTTATACTTATTAATAAATTATTACTTTTGTAGTTTATTTGGAGATCGTTACGGTGATCCTGGCCCTAGATTAAGTCTAAATGTAATCGTTAACAGCCACCTAAGAGAGAGTTGAGGGTCTGTTAACAGTTGCCCATTCAAAACCGATCGATTTAGCTAATGGCTAACAGACTTTCACATTCTGCCGTGTGGCCACAGAAAAGCGAGACTTCTGCGTCTTCAGTCAGTGTACGTTAATCCCCTGTACGTCGAGGATGTCACTGTGGAAATATGCGAGGAGAAACTCGGGGTGTCTGCACCTTTTCGTGCCAAAGTTTTGGCAACTGGTTGAGATCAGACTGGGCCATTTCTCAGACTGGGCTTTTATTAACACTCGGTGTTTTGACTGGTCATGTTGCATCTTTTTCGAGCTCAGTTGTGTTATCTTAAATGGAGATTCTCAACAAGCGCAGTCACATTGGAGAGAGTTGCAACGCTCATGCGTTTTCCCTGCGCGTCCACACCACAGCGAGATAAAACACCCCAACTACTCAGAATGTCCGCCACAGGTCATGTGCTCATGATTACTGAGCAACAGACGCCACAGGAGTGCAAGTTTTGGAAAGAAGGAGAAAGCTGGCGACTTGGGTTTTAGACGGGCACCGTGTGACTTTTACTTCAAAATCTTTGTTATTACAGTGTCTCGTCTCGTGCTTTAAGGTCAGGAGACCCCCATCCATCCACCCTCTGTAGTCCAACTGCAGACCATAGAGGCCACATCTTGTACGACTTCTGGTCAACACTCATATTCACACACTAGAGACATTTGGGAATGCAAATTAGCCTAATCTGCATGTCTTTGAACTGTGGGAGGAAATCCACCAGGCACAGGGTGAACATGCAAACACCATGCACACAGACCCGACGCTGGAATCAAACCCAGGACTGGAGGTGCGAGGCGACAGTGCTAACCACTAAGCCACCTGCCGCCTCTAATACACCTGTGAACTTTGTAATGTTAAAAGTTGGAGCTGTTCAGGTTCACAAACAACAATTTGCAGTAAAACAGTGCCATTACTTTGGCAGTAACTTGAACATATTCCGGACACTTGAATGTAAGTTGCTTTAAAGTTAAAGTTGTTTTGGTTTAAGCGTCTGATCGCAGTCAGACAGTCGCCTTGTTTTCCACCAGGACTGAATGTATTGTGTCTCAGACTGCATTAAACCCGAATGTACGCTGCCTGTAAGTTATAAACAAGTTTTTAATAAAAGTAATCTGCTTATAACTGATAGTTCCGGACCCTTGGCGTTTGACCTTGAGTAGAAATCTTTGTTTTTTTTTTTAGCAGCTGAAACAAAATATACATTTATAATAGAATCGACAAATTTGAATAAACATACGTCAAGCAGGACACACAGACAGAAAGCAGAGAAAAAGGAAAACACATTCTGAAAAGAGTAAAGAAAAAGAAAACAAACACAATAAAAAGAAAAAATAAATAAATAAAATAAATAAGTAAATACAAATACGGAGGGGTCACTTTATTCCTCTTCTAATAAACCAAGATCTCTATTAAACAATTATCTCTTGTTATTCCAACAGATTTCTTGACTTTTTTTTTATCATTTAAAAAAATCTTTGAATATTACATTAGAGAAGCCCTGCTTTATAAAAAGGCAGCTGGTCGATTTGGGACGCACCCCTACGGCGTGAAACACTTCCGGTTCGAACAAACAAACAAACAAACGGCGGCTTCGCCGGAGTTAGAGCGCGCGAGCGAGTGAGCGAGCGTGCGTGTGTTTATAACGGCGTGTTTACTCACCGGGTGATGATCAGGTGAGTCGAGTTTATGCTGTTTTTATGAATTATAAATATGTGCTGAGTGAGCGCGCGACGTGGAGTTAGCCTCCTGAAGCTAATGAGCGGGGTTTACATGCGCGAGCTGTCTGTAGGTCTGTGAGGAGCACACGAGCTAACAGGCTAATGTCAGGCGAATGTCTTCCACAGAGAGAGTTCGAGGAAATATATCAGTGTTCCGAGTGGAAAAAAAAAACCTGTTAGTTTAATAAATAACTGCAAATTATAACGAGTCCAGGCGACGTAATGTTTAATGTGGTCAACACGAGTTATATTATTAGTTAATATTCAGCTTTAAGGCTGATAAACTGATAAAGTCTGTGATTTTTTTTTTTTAATAACAGGAAAGTTCACGAGTGTGTGAAATGTCCATCTGTTCATTACGTTTAGATCACTTCATCACTAGCTGTTTACTTTCCATCCATCCATCCATTCATTCATCTATATAAATATCATCTGTCTGTCCATCCATCACTAGACATCTTCTGTCCCTCTGTCTGTCTCTCACTAAATATCAGTGGTGGGAATATCCAGTCACCTCCAGATGTCATGACATAAATTGAAAATAAATTTTGCAGTCGTTGTGGCGAAAAGTGAATCAGCACATGAAAAGAATCACCATTCATAACTCAATCTGTTTATTTATTTATTTGTTTATTTACCAAACTCTACTAAACATCTTCTGTGTGGCGAGAGACGGACAAACGGATATCATCTGTCCGTACATCGCTAAATATTTCCTCAACCATATTTTCTATCTGTCTGTCATCCACCCATCCATCAATCACAAACTATCCTCTTTCCATCCATCAGTAGATCTGTAGATCTTCCCGCCACCACCATGTTTTATGATTAGAATTAAACCCTCTCCGTGTCCTCGTGCCCCTGTTGGATCTCTAACCGTCTCCTTTCTTACCTGCAGCTGATTCTGGGATGACGACGTCTCCGAGGTTCCAGAGCTCCAGAGCGACAGGTAAAGCCCCGCCCTCAAGTCAGAGCGACCACTGTCTGACTGTCTCGGGGTTTATCACAGCTGGACGTTCTCCTTCCTCCATCACCTCCACATAACCATACCCCCATTAAACACCTTCACTGCGGTATTGTCACTAAAAAAGACACTGAAGACAAAAGTTAGAGGTAGAGTGGACTGTAGATCGTCAAATATAAGTGATCGACACTAAACATTCCAGGGGTTGTTCTTTACGCAGTGTATTGCCCGGTCTAGGTGAATCTTTATGCTGTAGGTGTAAGTGCACTTACCCTCGTGCTCAGTAGTCAGGTGATTGGAGCGCAGTCCTAAGGCCCTGCTGTTCCTGTTTCCTGTGTGTTTTCACGCAGCCGTGAAGCCGGATGTGGAGTTCCAGACGCCGGCCGTGTCGGAGAAGTTCCAGAGCCGGTTCGGATGGAGACCGCACAGGGCCGAGGGCGAGACGGGTCCGGCAGCGAAGACCACAGACAGCACGGAGGGTGAGACGGAAATCTGACGTCAAATGTGCTGATGCGTTAAAAATAAACAAAACGCACTCTCTCTCTCTCTCTCTCTCTCACACACACACACAGGATGATGTCATAAAATCCAACATTCCACATTTTCATTTGTTTGCCAGCATGTAGAGGTGTGTGTGTGTGGTTTTGTGCCCTTATGTTCTCCATGATAAACAAACCCTGAAGGTGACCTAAAGGAACGCTACATGGGGCGCTCTTGAGTCGCTCTCCTAAGGATCTCAGTTTTACATTTTTACATCATGACTGGGTCAATCCTGAGGTATACAGTGTGCTGCCATGGCATTTGCCCTGAAATTGCCCCATCTATTCCCCACATTTGTCCCATGCAGAAGGCCCGGGTTCAATTCCTACCCAAACCCCAGTGCCAGTCCCAAGCCCAGATAAGGTAAGAGGGTTGTGTCAGTAAGGGCATCCGGCGTAAAAATGTGTCCCGTTATATACCCCACATTTACCTCACGCTTGCCCCATATATACTCTACTATATACCCCACATTTACTGCGTGTATTTACTGCGTGTATTTACCCCCATGGTGCTGCTGTAATGTGATGATCAGTTTTCACTGTAACGTTATGACTGATCAGTGTATAACTGTATCAACATCTGTGTAGTGAGTGTGTGTAGTATTTACAGAACTGTGTGTGTCTCTGTGTGTGTCTCTGTGTGTGTCTGTGTATGAGAGAGAGTGTACATACAGAGCAGTGACACACGCGCAGCGACACACGAAACCTCTCTATAAATAACCGTAACCTTTGTGTGCGCTTTTGGAGAAACATCAGGAGCAGCAGCAGTGAGCCTGTGTGTGTGTGTGTGTGTGTGTGTGTGTGTGTGTGTGTGTGTGTGTGTGTTGGTTCTGAAGGACAGAGTGAGTTTAACAGCAGTGTGATGTGGAAGTGAACTCAGAAATGCAGAAAGTCAACTTAACTTCTGTCTGTGTTTGTGTGTCTGAACTCGAGGTGAGCTCCGCTGATTATTATTGTTGTTTGTTTTTGTTGCTATTTAGTATTTTGGCTATGAGGTTTGTTTCTGCTTTTATTTATTATATTTTCACTTAAATGTTTGCTACGTATTGTTTTTGTATATTTATGCTTGTGTATCTATTTGCTTTTTAACTCTTAGTTGTCATTGTTTATTTGTTATTCTTTTGTTTACTATTCATTAATTTCTGTGTTTCTTATGTTTTTGTTTACTGGAGGTTTTATGCTTGTTTGCACACACAACTTTGTTTGTTTACACTGTATTGACCCTTTGCTGTCCACCGGAATCATTCAGACAGTAAATGACGTTGTAGACGATGTCACTGTTGGCTCTAAGTCCAGGATTAACATTAACCCCTCTATCCCCCCCCCCCAGACTCCAGCAGCACTCCGTCCTTCCAGCCAATCAGGAGTCAGATCCCCATCCCCACCGCCCATGTCATGCCCTCCACGGCCCACAATCCATCGCAGCGCCCCACAGACTCCCGCTCCAGCTCCTCCAGCTCCAGGTCGTCGCTCTGTAAATCCGCCTCGTCCCCGAACCTGGAGGTGCAGGACGGAGGCGGAGTCGAGCAGGACTGCCTAAGCCGCTACCGCAGCCTCGTCAACGGGTTGGACCACTCGCTGTTCCCCGGGGCCGACCACGACCACACCCGTCTGGACGAGGGCCGGGGCTTCGAGACGCCCCCCGTGGAGCCGACCCTGAACCAGTCGGCGCTGCTCGTGGGATTCGGACCCGACGTCAGGATGAAGCTGCACATGACCGGACTCGGAGACGGCGCCGATTACCGCGCGGACGCCTTCCGTACAGCGCCGGATCAGACATATAAAGTGTTACCCGAAGCTAGAGCGGGAATCCCGACCTCCT
Organism: Clarias fuscus; assembly: GCA_030347435.1. NCBI lineage: Eukaryota > Metazoa > Chordata > Actinopteri > Siluriformes > Clariidae > Clarias > Clarias fuscus. The sequence goes on along the minus strand of CM059226.1, from coordinate 25,946,503 downwards.
CGGAGCCGTACGGCAAAACCAAGGTGCATCCGGGTGAAAACATGGACGACTGGCAGCAGAAGTTCGAGAGCCTGAGAATGCAGGTGGAGCAAATCCAGGTGAGGGAGCAACACTGACACCTGTCTGTCATTAATGGTATAAACATTCCATTACTGTAATATTACTGTAGTGCAGGAGGAATAAACACTGAAGCTGATTAATTTCCTCTTCCTGCATGTCCCTCAGAGTGTAACAGGAACTGTAGTTAATGATTTTCCTCTAGTGGCACAACACACACAGTGTTACGTTCTACTGAACTGAAAGTGTAAACATGTTTAAGATTAAATAAATGCTTTCCTCTCTCTCTCTCAGTTATTAGGGAGTGCTCAGTACTCGTCTGCGTATCCGTCTCCTCTACAGTCTGAGAGCGGTAAATGGGAGACGGTGATGAAGGCCAACGAGAGTCTTCTGAAGGAGAAGGAGCTCATCATAGACAGGTATCTTATGGAAATATTCCACACTGAACGCACAGCGTGCTGGATTCACTTCCTGATTCGATTCTGAAGCTTCATTGCTCGGTTTGTTTCTACAGGAGTGTGATGTGTTGGTGAGTGTGATGAGGGTGTTGATGATGAGACGTCTGTTGTTGTTGTTGCAGGCAGAAGCAGCAGCTGTATCAGCTCGAGCAGCGTCTCCGAGAGAGCGAGTTACAGATCCACAGCGCCCTCATGGGGCGAGGAGCGCCGCTCGCCGACGTCTGTCTGCTCAGACTGCAGGTCTCTCGAACGTCCCTCTCTGTCCCCTGCCTGTCTCTTCATCGTGCACTCTAGTTTGTCTCAAGCAGGGTGTGTCCTGGCTCAGTGAGGTGGAGCTAATGCAGTCCTGATCAGCGGAGCGTGCGCACACACACACACACACACACACGCACGCACGCGCGCGCGTATACCGTGCCTTCAACTGACTCAAGCTAACTCTTTGTACAAGCAAAAAGGGGCGTGGCGCTTTTCAGGACACTCGCACTAATTCTTTTCTAAGGGATCCGATTGATGCTTTTCCTAAAATTCCAGTTTTTCCGATTCAGGATCGCCGCCGAAACATTCAGCCAGGTCTCTCTAGTGATGAGGATCCATTTGGCTCCTGTTCTTTACTGCGCTGCTTCCTCGAGTCATAGTTTGCTATTTCTGAAGGCTTTGAAAAAAACATCCTCTATTTTAGTCAAAATCATGTTGTTCAAAAATAAATAAATAAATAAATAAGTGTGTGTTTGTCAGGAGGCGCAGCGTGAGAACGCTTTCCTGCGCGCCCAGTTTGCCGAGCGCAGCGACTCGTTCGCTCAGGAGAAACTGGAGGCGGATCGGCGTCTGGGTGCCGTGGAGGCGGAGACTCGGCGTCTGAGCGAGAGTCTGAGGGAGAGCGCGGAGAAACACGCCGAGGAGCTGAGGAAGCAGGAGGAGAGGGTGAGCGCTTCGAAACACAGATACTGACCACACTGTGCTGTCTGTGTCTGTGTACAAATCTGTGTGTGTGTGTGTGTGTGTGTGTGTGTGTGTGTGTGTGTGTGTGTGTGTGTGTTAAAGATCCGCAACCGAGACAAACACATCACCAGCCTGAAGAAGAAATGTCAGAAGGAGGCGGAGCAGAACCGCGAGAAACAGCAGCGCATCGAGACGCTGGAGCGTTACCTGGCCGACCTTCCCACCATGGAGGATTACCAGAGCCAGAGGAAACGGGTACGGGCATGCGCGCACACACACACACACACACACACACACACACACACACTTTATCAAAACAGCTTCCTTCTTAACATTCTTACTAGAGTTCTCAGCCCAGGGTTATACCACATCACACACTGTGTGTGTGTGTGTGTGTGTGTGTGTGTGTGTGTGTGGTAGCTGGAGACGGCGGATCAGAAGGTGGATGAGCTGCAGGTGTTGGTGGAGGAGCTGGAGGCTCAGCTGGAGGAGGTGCGAACGGCCAGTCGGGTGAAAGACGGACAGCTGGAGGAGCAGAAACACAGAGAGAGGGAGCTGCTCGCTACGGTCACTAGGTACACACACACACACACACACACACACACTAATTAGCCATCTTCTCCCCAGGTGTGTGTCCTCCTGCCATTACGTCACTTTCTGGCTCTTCACAATTCACTAGGACAAGTTAATCATTTCAATAATTGTTCGACTTACTGATCGAATATAATCACAATAATCTGTAGTGTAACTCAGGAGTGTGTGTGTGTTTCCTGAATGCATATTCACTGTTAGATGCACAGTGCAGAGAGATGAAGTGTGTGTGTGTGTGTGTGAAGTCTGCAGGCCCGGGTGCAGGAGGGGTTGGACGACGGGGCTCGGTTGCCGTCTCTGGACGTCGAGAAACTGCGAGAGGAAAACGTCATGTTGAAGGAAGAGCAGCAGAAACTCAAAAAGGTAACCAGTTCATTTTTACACTCGAGGATCAGTTGATTGGTGTGACTCTGACCTGAGACGTTACTGAGTTACTGAGCGCGTGTGTGTGTGTGTGTGTGTGTGTGTGTGTGGTCGTTTCAGGTTGTAGAGAAGCAGCTGAGGATGATGGAGCAGCTCAGCTCTCAGATCAGGGTGTGTAGTGAAAACTACTCACTGACACTCACGTCTGATTTACTGATATTTTAGCGTTCTGTTGATGAACCTCTGGATTGTCGTGTGTGTGTGTGTGTGTGTGTGTGTTCAGAGTGTGCAGCAGCAGCTGGTGGAGGAGGAGAGCAGCAGTCAGGCTCTGAGAGACGAGCTGAACTCGAAAGATCAGCAGCTTCTGCAGTTACGCTCGGCTGTGAAGGAGGTGACCCCACACACACACACACACACTCTGTGTAATTACTGCAGACTGCCTTTAGGGGGCAGGAGAGTCATTTCAGAAAAATAATGAATTCTTTAGTTTATTCACCTTTAGTATTTTCTGGGTCATACACACAGAGTCATGAGATCTTTGAGACACTGTTATCCCTTTATATACACACACACACACACACACACACACCTACCTGCTGGAGTCATTCGTACTGTATATACAGTGTCACTCACTGTACAGATCACCTGACACAAGTTCATGCGAGAGAAACGACCCGATGTGAGAGATGAGATTAGATCAGATAAACTTCACCGTTCAGACTCCACATCATGTAGACGAAGCCTTAAGAATGAAACGATTTTCTCTTTTGAAAGTGTGATTTTTATTTTTATTTTTTTGTGTGTGTGTGTTTCAGCTTTCTGTACAGAACCAGGAGCTGATGGAGCAGAGTGTGTGTCTGCGCGAGCGTCTGCAGGCCGAGTCGAGTGTGTGTGACGTGAGACTCGCGCAGCAGCTGCTCAGTGAAATGGCATCGTGTCTGACTGACCTGCGCTCGCTCTGCAGCGTCCTCACACACACCGCGCACGGCCGAGACCCCAACCTGTCCCTGCTGCTGGGGATCAGCGGTGAGTGTGTACACACACACACACACACACACACACACACACACACACAACCTGCCCCTGAGCAGCCATGACAACAAAACTGTGTAGATAACATAAACACACACACTATTTTGTCCAGCATTTAAGGTTTCCATAGTAACAGGATTAACTAGAAGTGTGTGTGTTTTGTTGTCATGACAGCGATGTTAGTAGATAATCTCTCTCTCTCTCTGTGTGTGTGTGTGTGTGTGTGTGTTCCAGCCCCTGCCGTACCAGAGCCGTGTGATGATTGGCTGAATCCTGCAGTTCTACAGAATAAACTACAGGAGGCGCTGCAGCTGAGACGAGACGTGGAGGAGCTGAGGAACACCGTCTCGGACCGCTACGCCCAGGACATGGGGGAGAACTGTACCACCCAGTAACACGGAACCCGATCAGACCCACCCAGTAACACGGAACCCATAGAACCCAACTTCTGGTGATGCAGAACCCGATCAGAACCACCCAGTGACACGGAACCCGACACTGAACCTGATTGGTACCACCCAGTAGCACAGAACCCAATCGGAACCACCTAATAACACAGAACCCAACTGTAACCACCTGGTAACGCAGAACCAGAACTGCACCACTCAGTAACGTGGTACGTGAACTTCACCATAAGCAATGCAGAACCCACCCACAGAACCAGAAGGATCTAAACTGATAAAACTGAACTCAACCAGAAGAAGCTCCATGAGAACCAGAACCTGAACTCAACACTACACCCGGAACCAGAGGAAGAGGCAGAACCACCTACAGTATAAACAGAACTACTGAGAACCAGCGGAACCGGAACCACAGACTCAAATCATAACTCGTTCCTCTCTGGAAGGGCTAACGACGCTAACAACACTAATGCTAACCCCGCTACACTACTTATTTTTATATAAAGGACTTTGTATTTTTCTAACGTCTGTAGAGCTTTGAGGTTCTTCGCGTCGTTATTTAACGCTAACGTTCCTGCGTCTTCAGGAACGAGTCTGATCTGGTTGACAATCAACTGATGATGTTTTAAACTTTGTAATATTTGTTTTTTCTTCTTCGCTGTAGTAACACACCAGGTGTGACGGCGCCGCAGCGGAGTTTGTAGTCTGGGCCGATAAAACACTCGCTCGTTAAAGTCCACTTCGCCGTCTCCGCTCCAGAGCGCCACCTGTAACTTTATGACGCGCGCCGTCAGAACCGTCGCTGCCTTTCGCTAGAACATTCCGTCACCTTGGACGTTTCAGAGGTGATGCTCGTACAGCCACGAGGATTCGCTTCAGTGAATCGCTTTACTGATTTTGATGTTGATTCATTTATTTGATTCACCATGAACAAATGAATCCCAAAACGTCAAAGCTGAATTTCATACTAGTAAAAGAATTCAACAAAATTGTAGAATATAAATTCTAATCACCAGCAATCTTAAATTTTCCAGTTTTACTTTTCTTTTTTTTTTTTCTCCTGATAAAAAAAATCTCGTAAGTCGAAGATCTCGTAAGTAAGTGTACCTTAGTGGCACTGAACTTGCAAAAAAAATAAAATTGAAACCTATTGGTGATGCAGAATTTTCTAACTACTGTACGGTTCCTCAGGACTGAGGGGGAAAAATATGATGATGAAGACACTGCATGAAAGCCATAAATAATAATAATAATAAGCGGTTCACGGTTGCCTAGCAACCAACAACTGATTGGACGTTAACAACGTAACACGGTCGTCATTTATTTGATCCTTCTTTCAAAGCAAAAGCTTGTTTTGAACTTTGCACTTTGATGAACTGAGACGGGATTCACTAGCGTGCTAACGGCTGCACGTTCAGATTAGCGCGCCTTCGCCTCAGAGCGCAGTGTTTGGATCGTCTTTATAGTTGGGGGTGATGTGATTTATTATTTATTAAAACACTGTTAGCATAAACAGCCTGACGACAAAACTAAACGTGGTGACGTGTATCGCTCGTCATGAAAACCACGAGCGTGTGCACGGCGTCACGGTTCTGTCCTCGCTCGCCTTCGTTTAGACTCGTTTAAACCGATTTTCTGCCTTCAGGGTGAAGGAGAGCCCCGTTATTCTTTTTCCCCTCTCTGGACTTTAGCAGCGACGTGTTCAAGCCGTATCGGGTTTAAAAGTCTTCCAGATGTTCGTGTAAGACAGATGTGACACACTGATGTCCGTCCCGCCTCGAGTGCTCCTGAGACGGGCGGGTCAGTATCTCACCTGGCCAGTGAGCCTCAGCCTGACACTAACATCTAAATGAAACTGTGTGTGTGTGTGTGTGTGTGTGTAAGAGACTTTTTAGAAATAAAGCTTTCTGATGTTAAAGGTCCCGTGTGGTGGTGATGATTTACAGAAACAGAGAATCCCAGACGGCTACATAAACGCGCGGCCCGAGGTCGGGTCACCACGCTCTGCTGTCGAGGTGCAGCGATGCGTCTGATTGGTCACTTCAGGAGGCGTCGCTCAGAGGAAGTGACCTCGTAGGGCAAAGCTAAGCTTTCGAAGGGATACGAGGTCAGATGAGGACGATCTCATGGAGGTCACTGCGTCACCCCGACCGTCTGCTCAGTTATATAATTATAACAGATTATCTTTTATTAGAATAAACATCAGACCTTTAATCTGTTTTAGTTCCTGGGTTTAATATTGGCTCTCACTTACAAACACAAACGCGCATCTCGTCAAACCGCACACGAGCGTCGACTCCTCTGTCCTGAAGATGTCGGGGGGGGGAAAAAACAAAAACAAACATCTCCTCACTTTCCCGTTGCTATGGAAACTCGAACATATCATTGATCTAAATCTGCACTGCTGTTGGAGAGAATTAAATCAACACCTGACCAATCAAAGCTCAGGATTCATCATTATATTATAACAATGTATCGCAAAAACTATAACTGAAAAACTCAATTTATACTTTTTTTTTTTTTTTTTTGGTCTAATGATGCAGGGGGAGAGGGAGCGATAGAAAAAGAAGAAGGAGAATCTTTTGTAAAAGTAAACTTTTATACAAAGGTGAGTCGAAAATGATCCACACTCTGATGGTAGAGTTCATTTGGATTAAGCAGAATTTTTCGACCGAACCTCCTCGCTTTTCAATACACTCCGTCTGTCCGTCATCAGGCTCTCGTGTTCCGTCTGTGTTTAATCTGAGGTTTAGTCTTCAGCTCTTCGTTAAACGTCTTTTCCTGATGATGATGATGATGTTCCAATACTTCTGACCCTGGAGAATCCCAGTGTTGATGAATTTTCCAGCTGATGGCCGACTCTTGGGCTTTTTCTCGGTGTCTCCGTTCCAGACTCTGCCGTTTGCTCTCAGACTCGTAGTGATGAATCCGTGTCTCGTCTCCGGTAATGATTCTCTCTTTCACTCTCGGAACACAAAAAACCCTGAAACTCTGCACGCTGCTCCTCTTTGTGCAAATCACAAGTGTGGCGTCCATTGTTGCTCACACCGCAGTTACAGATGAACTGATGTACCGTGTTCTCTCTCTCACACACACCTGCACCGTGACTGAGGAGACACAAGCTTTAATATAGCGCGAGTGCGGATAATTTTTGACTCACCCTCGCATCCACACATCATCATCACTCGTTTGGCTGAGAAGGCGTGTTAATAACAGTTACAATATAATATCTGCTTTAGATGATGAGCTCTAATCATGTGCTTTTGTGTGAAAGTCAGGAAGTAAAAGTCAAACATTAACTTCTAATAAAAAGCTCCGAGTTTCCGAAATTAAAAATAATTTTATACAATAAAACGTCCAGGCGGTCGAACAGGATTTCAGAATGAAACCAGCAGTCTGTCGGCTCGTCTTTGTGCACGTTTCCGTTTCTATGATGTCACTAGCGGGCGCGGCCACAGCAGCAGGGCGGCGCTGGGCGTCAGGCCACACTGCAGGAGGGTCTGCTTGTCGTCGCTATGGCAACGGCGATGCGGCACGGCACTGATGATGTCATAGGGAGGTCCTGGGCCTCTGTGGTGAGCAGATGGATAAAAAAAGAAGTTACGCACTGATTTAAAAAAGATCTAAACTTCACACACACACACACACACACACACTCGGGTGCAGTGTACCGGTGAGAGTCGAGGTATCGGCGTAAATGTCCGATCGTCTCGGAGAAGAACATTTTCAGAAGAAACGTCTTCTCTCCGTCCTCAGATCTCACACGCAGCCTGGAGATCTCAGACGCCTTCTCACACTCTGGTCTACACACACACACACACACACACACACACTGATAAACTGTGTTGTGGAACTGCTAAAGGTAACAGAGTGTGATGTCTGTGAGAGGACGGAGAGACGTTACCGTTCGCTCAGAGTCTGTGAAGCAGGAGTTTCTATCACACACCTCTCAACACCGTCAGCATCCTACACACACACACACACGCGCGTTATAAACTCCGCTCCGTGTTCCGACTCCTCAGCATCCTCCTGTAATCATTAGCATAATGCACTCTGATTGGTCCCTGTATTTAGTGACATCACAGACTGAGGTCCCCAACATAGCTCCGCCCCCAAATCAGTTTCATACGCACGAGATGTGGAATTAATCCCAGCATGCACCTGGCTCCTCCCACGCCTAGACTAGATCAAAGTTTTTTTTCTTTTCTTTAGAAAATAAAATGCATCTTTGTGTGTGTGTGTGTGTGTGTGTGTGTGTGTGTGTGTGTGTGTGAGACCTGCAGATGGTGTCTAAGTGCTGAGCGAATCTCGATCACGTTCCCTGCTTTCACCACACACTCCGGGAGTTTATTCAGGAACCGCTGCGTCGACAACGTCCTCTCTACACACACACACACACACACACACACACTGCTGAAAAAAAAGATGATCTGCTAAAATAAATAAACCTGCAAAATATCCTAAGCTTAAACACCGGACGTGCGGGTAAAACACAAAGTCTAAATAATACATGTAACAAAATATATATACATGTTTATTTTTAAAAGTAATAAAACAATTATGCATTTAGAGGAATTTGACTAATAAAAAAATGTAAAAATATATATATATAAATAATTAGTACATAAAATAAATTGATTAATAATGAATAATAATAAGTTTGGTTTATATAGCGCCTTTCCAGAGCTCAAGGACACGTTACAATGAATGTAAACAAAAGGAGAAAAAACAAACAGACAGTGAAGTACTCGAGTAGAGAAACAATTAAGTCGAAGGACAAAACTTATAGATATATATATTTTTATTATTATTTGAGGTTGAAGTCCACGTCCATGTCTGTGTGTCTCTCTGTCTCACTTATTAACACACAGAAATCACATTCTGTAAGGTTGAGTATCTGACGCCTTGTTTACACTAAGCTGTACTTCTTTGGTGGTCAGACAAATACACTCGCTGTTCGGTAATCGGAGAGAGAATCACAGATGAGAAATGGAAAAAGGCGATCGGATAAAGATGAAGTTTCGTCTTAAAACGACTCCGGCGTGTTAAAATTCACTTATACCACTTCAGCGCTGTTATTTCAGCCAAAGTGAGAATATGAACTAATCCCAGTCAAAATATTCACTTTATCTTTTCTCATTAATATCTATCGGTGCAGGTGTTTGTTTACATTGAGACAGTAGCGCATTAGTAGATTATTTTAAAGTAGATTATTAAATCCCACACATAACTGTTCATAACATCACTTTTACTCAACATTTAGATTCACTGATGGTGCAGATTAAACTTCAGCCAGAGATCTGAGGACTGCAGGAGATTCAGTTAATTCTCTACAGACAGTTTCGTGTGATGCTGAGACACAGTCTGGACAGACAGACAGACAGGAATGTCCCTGAGACGGGTTTCTGCTCCTCCAGTGTAACAGACAAAACCTGTCTTATTTATACAGATTATATAAAACATAAAATAATTCTCAATAATAAATAAATATCTTTATATAATTTGTGTATAAATTTATTTTATAATAAATTTTATAACTGTAACTTTATAAGTGTGTGTGTGTGTGTGTGTGTGAGGATCGTAGTGTTTCAGACCTGCTGCGCGGCCGGGGCTCACACTCTGCTGTGTTTCACTCGCTTCCTGTCTGTAACGCATCACTTCCTGTTCTGACCCACCCATTGTGTGACCTTTCCCTGGAAACTCCGCCCTGAAGTCCTCGTCCCGCCTGTCAGCCACCTGTTACACACAGACACCTGTAACAACACCTTACACCTGTGGCGACGTGGCTCAGAGTCTCTCACACACACACACACACACACACACACACACACACACACACACACACACACACAGACCTGAAAGAGGACGCCCTGGGGAAATGTGGCCTGCAGCTCCAGGGGGAAAAATCCGTCCATCAGGTCGTGTAGGAAC
>CM059226.1:25911731-25931731 GCA_030347435.1 Clarias fuscus | reverse complement strand
TTCTAAAGTAATATTATGTGAATCCATACCCTTTAAGAAAAGGATTTTTTTTTTAAATTTACTTACATGTACATTTTAAAAAGCATTTTAATTATAATTTGTTTTTATTTTGTAAATGTGATTTTAATTAAATTTTTTAAATAATAATAAGTATAATACTTCTAATCTATTATTTATACATTTTCATTTAAATTTACATCTTAGTTTTAAATGTAATTTAATAATAATAATAAACATTTTATAAAATGTAACAATCATACTTTCATCTTCTATTCCGTTCCTGTATTCAGGGTCGAAGGGGGCCTGGAGCCTGTCCCAGGGCACGAGGTGGGGTACACGCTGGACAGGGTGCCAATCCATCGCAGGGCGCACACACACACACACACACACACACACACACACACACACACAGACAGACAGACAGACAGAGGCAAGGCGGGACTCGAACCCTCGACCCTGGACATGTGATCCCACAGTGCCACCACTAAAATATAATACATTTTAAAAATACATCATTATAATTCTTCTAATCTATTATTTTTGATGGCCTTTAAGATAATAGCAAATTTTATGACTTTACATTAAATAATGAGTTTATAATTTGAATTTTTTTTAGTAATTTTGTTATCATGTTGAATCTTTGGGTATTTTTTTTTTATCTTACTGTCAGTAAAAATATACAAAATCATTTTTGTATTGTATTATTTGTGAATATTATAAAATGTTCATACAGATTTTGACTTCTAAATGCAACTGAATTGTTTATTTAAACAATAATAATAATTTTAATATCATTTGTTTTGATCTGATTGGTTGGAACAGCAGCGCTTCCGCTGATTCATCCAATCAGATCCCGACCGGAAGTAGGGGGTAAGAAACTCGAGACCACACCGCGCTGCTCCGCTGCACCACACCGATAGGCGCGCAGGTGTGACGTCATCACCCGGCGCCCGAGAAGCAGCAGTGGATTTTATGCGGAAGATGCTGAAGAAAAAGGGGCTGCTGGTGAGTGGAACGGGGCGAGTGTTTATTGTGTGTGTCTCCGCTGGAGGCTGAGCGCGGACTTCCGGTGTGTGTGTGTGTGTGTGTGTGAGAGACAGATGTTTAGAGAGGAGTGGGTGAGAGTCTCAGACGCTGTTTACATCATTACGGTTTATTATTATAAAGAGTGTGTGTGTGTTTTCTGGAGCAGGACATTATATATATTATACACACAAGTATTCTATAGTGTAATATAATATCATATTCAATTATACTACCACTAATAATACTAAAAAACTTTTTAAAGTTGAAATAAACGGATCACTGTTTGAGTGAAAGCTGCCGAACTTGTTAAAATGGGGCAAACCATCCGGCCTCGTCTCCATCCGCGCTCAGTAGGACAGGAAGTGCACTACACATGGCGAGCGCGTCAGCGTTACAACCCAAGCGTTAGGGCGCCTAGGCAGGGGAGCGCTGCTGTTTTGGGATACGACCGCGAATGTTGTGGAAATGATGTCGCGCGAGGCTAACGCTAATGACAACGGTGTGTTTATTCTAATTGAATAATAAATATAAAACTGTTGCGTTCCTTGGATTTCGGAAAATGTTTTTAATCAGTGTTATGGTTGATTTTATGATTTTATTACGAGGTGAACTAATTAAGCTTTCAAAGGCTATATTGTTCAGTGTTAGCTAGCTGATTAGCATTGATTTTACATTCGCACCTCTCTCTCTCTCTCACACACACACACACACACACTCTGAAGACGTGTTAATGTGAGCATAAAACAATATCAATTCAACAAATTTTAAACTGATAGCCGTCGATACGATTATAAAATCGATATCGCGATTTATGACGTCACTTCCGGTTTTCATGCATCGTGAATGCACACGATATCGCGATATTTTATAAGACTGAAAAAGATTTCAGAGGAAAGTGATGACAGAGCTGAACGATATGACCTGGGGATTATTGTGAGGTGGTTTTAAAAAGTTCGGAGACTTTCGAGTGACAGGGAGCAGCGAGCTTCATGAGTCAGCGTGCCAAAAGACATTGTCCCGCGTCCATGGCGAGCGTTACCTTCCCGTCGAGGAGCGTCACCGCTGGCGAAACTCGGGTGTACGGGTACGACCCTGAGACCAAGCGACAGTCTTCACAGCAGAAGAGCCCGTCACCTCCACGAGCGAGAAAGGCGAGGCGGTTATTAAGCACAGGACAAACAAAGAGTGAGGGGTAAGACCAAACAAACAAACAAACAAACAAAAACATCTGAGCAGACAGACAGAAGACTTGGACAATCTGACCCAGATGATTTAATTATTAAAGCGACCCGCGGGTCCGAGTCCCAGAGACACGTCAGGGATCTACGTGATGGGGTCCTTATCCATTCCTCTTCTTCTTTTAAATAAAACAAATTGCGTGTTTTGATGTGAGGAATCCCAGAGAGAGAGAGAGATACTAATACAGAATACTTAAATCTGTTTATTTGCTGAGGTTTAAAGCCCTATTTGCATTGGATTAGGATTACCTGGGCACCTCGTGTGATTTAGTAAACCCCCACCCCCAACACACACAAACACACAGACACAAGTGAGTTTCATGCGTTGTGTTCAGACTGGAAAAGCGAATCCTGTGATTTACTCAAAGTTACTGACTTACATCCTCTGGGTCTCTTGTGTTATGTAATGTTATGTAAGTACTGGTCTGTGTGTCTCCAGTGGTTGCTTTCCTCTTGTTTAGTTCCCTGTATGTTTAGGTTCCTGCATGGGTAGTTATGTGTAGCCACACAAATACATATGACTTTTTGTTGTCATTATTTTACAAATGATGTATTACATATTACATCTATATTATTATATTTCTGAATCAAAAACTGAATTTAATTTACCAAGAAATAAAATCACATTAAATCACAATAATCAGCTCTGAGAGAGAGAGAGAGAGACACACACGCACGGAGACACACACGTAGAAACACAGAGAGAGAGAGAGAGACACAGACACACACGCACGGAGACAGGCACACACACACGCATACATACACATAAGAGACAGATACACACACACGAACACACAAACACAGAGACAGACATGCAGAGACACACACACGTACAAGAGACCAGCAAGGGACACAAAGAGATAGATTGTGGGAGACGGGTGCATGGAGTCCGAGGGACAGGGACAGAGAGAGGGACAGGGACAGCGAGAGGGACAGGGACAGAGAAGCACACACACAAACTTGCAAGAAGAAATATTTTCTGTTACGTCTTTATCCTCATGATGATGATGATGATGAAGCATGTTCCTTGGGGCGGGTCTTGATGTTCTTTACACTGTCGTGGTGTTTAACGTTATCAGTGTGTTACAGTGTGTGTTTACACACACACGCACACACACCTCTCAATCTGTAGTATTAGTTACACTTATGTGTTTACTCTATAAACTCCCTTTATAGCTTTATCTCTTTCCGTCTCTTTGTTTACTGTGTGTGTGTGTGTGTGTGTGTGTGTGTGTGTGTGCAGCTTAATCACATGACTGTTAATAACTGCTCTAATATGAGCGGATGCTAAATGTAAACGTGATGCCGTGATGCGCCAGCGATTAATCCTGTGGTGTAACTAGAATCAAGCGATTCAGCACAGATTTATCTCTAGCGTGAGCCGCGCTGACGCGGACCCGCGTGCTCCTGTTTCACATCTGAGGTCAGAGCGGCGGTTCGTGCCCCGTAGTTCCGGTCCGCCCCTCTGTGAAACCCGTGCATTCTCACGTGAACGCGTTCCTCAGCAGATTTGTTGCAGACGAATTGAGAAACGTTGTGGGAAGTGCGTGGGCCGGGTGTTGGCGTCACCCTGAATAACATGCTACGTCTGTAGAACGTTAAAGCGTTAAGGCGAGCGATGGGGGTGAGGTAGTGTTTACGTCAACACGCTCTTCTTCTGTCCGATCTGGAGTCGGTGTCACGGCGTCGGCGCTGAGTGATGCGGATCCGATCTGATCTGCTCCAGACGACGTCACCGCTTCCAGGTCACGGAAAAACTCATTCTGGAGTAAATGTAGTTATAAGTGTTAGAAATAAACCATGCTGCATTTCTACATGACTTGGACTGGTCATAACAACTCGTTATCTGTGTGTGTGTGTGTGTGTGTGTGTGTGTGTAAAGTTACAGAGAAACATATTTGCATGTGTATAGGTGCTTTATTTCATTTATTTAAGAAAATGAATGCCACCGAAACACATTCTGTACTCGTCAGTAAATATTATTCTTCTACACCACGATTATCAAAGGCGGCTTTATAGATCCAGAGATTCTTCTCTACATATAGATGGAAAGATAGGACGTACTGTTTTCACTTAAAAACCAAGGGCAGAATTCAAGAGTTTAACATTTAACTAAAAATCAACATTTAATTAAAATTTAATTAATCAAAAGCTACATCTTACTGAGCAGCACGTATCTCCGTCATACACCATAATTATTATTTCTAAACAAACTTGGCGAATAATTCACTCCTACCTCATGGAGTGCCAGTGTGGAAATATTGTAGAGCGCCACCTGTAGGGTTATAAAGAAACGGCTATGTTTTATTGCCTCAAACACCTCCAAATAAGTCTTGAGCATGGACCTGATGGGAAAGGCTCGAGACGTGACCTGTGGTCCGCTGGGAAAGACTCGAGTCCCGAACTCCGAGGGTAATGCCTCGGTATGTGACCGGGACTCCGAGAGGAAAGGCTCGAGACCTGACCTGGACTCCGAGGGTAAAGGCTCGAGATGTTAGAATGCGATGTCTGGAATCACGACCATGGCTGATACAGTAGGAAGGCAGTGTTACTCGTTCTCACTTCTAGTGAGTCAGTACGAGTCTGATTTAAAGAGATTCAGACCTGGTTCAGTGGAGCTTCTTATTCCTGACTGTTTCACCAGAAGAACCCAAACCGGTTCTAGGATTGGGGTTGGGGAAAAAAACAGTCATGTTTTATTAACATTTTATTAATGATTGGAAGTTAATCGAGTTAATTGTTTGTGTAATTATCAATAACGCTTGGTGTTGTGAGGTGACGTGAATAGAGTGGGATTACGGAATGAGATGATTGTCATACCGAGAGCTGGTGTTTGTTCCAGCATTCAGGAGGAGACAATAAACACCGTGTGCTGCTTCGCTATTAATGATACACACAGGTACAGTAAACACCCCACCACACCTCAGGCCTGAACAAAGAAAAAACTTTTTTTTTTGTCATCTGCTGTTTGCCTGGGGGTGTGTGTGTGTAAGTCACAGAGTCGTGGAATTCTGTAGCACAGCACTCAACAGTCAGGTACGTCATTAAAAGGATTAACGGCGTGAGTCTGTTGAAATTTGACTTCCACGTCCGTGCGTGTTACAGTGACCTTGTGACCTTCAGCGTGATCTCCACAAACTCCCACCCGTTAACCGGCTGAGCCAGCGCCGCCCCTCGTTACCCTAAGCCTCGACAATATCCGAGACAACGGGATGCTGTGTGTGTGTGTGCGTGTGTCTGGAGTTATGGAGCGAAATGGGGGCGGAGCATATTATTTATAGAGAGCATCTGATCGAAAATCGAAATAAGGGCATTGTAAACTCCTTGTTCAGAAACACAGATACACTTCCAGACGATGTATTTGAGCATTGTGTGTGTGTGTGTGTGTGTGTGTGTGTGTGTGTGTGTCAGTGATCTCACCAGGTCCTGTAGACCCACACGTCCTTGCAATCTGTCGGTTTTTGTACGTTACGCGAGTTTTGTTCATGGCTCCCCCTCCATTAGTGGGATCCAGCGCAATCTCCAGCTTTTTCCCAGAATGCCTAGCTGCAGTCAGACGTGTTAATGTAACAGTATTAATGCTGCTACATTACTCAGTGTGTGTGTGTGTGTGTGTGTGTGTTCCAAAGACACACTCCAGAGTGTCCTGATTAGAACACATCCTCTCCTGTTATCGTTATAATGGCCTGAAGGTTTCTCAGCCCGAGGACATGAAGCTGGTAAGGCATGTGGTTCTACAAGAGAACCTACAATCACACACACACTCACACAATGTAGAGACAATCCTGTGACGCACTTTGTCCTTGTTCTTGTCCCGAGGCATCGACCCAGCGGCATCGGCTCTGCTTCTGAGGGGTGGCCGTTTTCTTTCGTTTTTTTTTCCCGTGACCGTACATTCCCAAGTGTGTGGTGGGTCAGGGGTAGCTCAGTGGTTAAGGGTTGGCATTGGACTACGGTTCGGAAGGTCCCAGGTTCAAGTCCCACTACCACCAAGTTGTCCCTGTTGGGCCCTTGAGCAAGGCCCTTAACCCCAACTGCTCAGATGTATATTGAGATAAAAATGTAAGTCGCTCATTGATAAGGGCGTCTAGATCTAGATGTAGATGTAGGTGTGTGTGTGTGTGTGTGTGTGTGTGTGTGTTCGGTCAAGTCCTCGTTCCAGTGCTGCTGTTGTCCAGCCTTAACGATAAAGAAAAATCAAAAACTGTCCGGACCCTCAAATGTTCTCACGATTCTGTTCAGTTGCTGGAACACTCAGCTTTCAGAACCGTTTCCGGATGAATCCTCAGAGAACCCACTGCGTGCCAGGACATTTAGGTTCCAAGTGGGTACTTTTTGAACCCTGAAAGAAGAACTCACAAAGAACAATGTCTTGAGATATTACTATTATAATGACCCGTGGGTCAGCAGAACCAGAAGGAGCCCTATTAGAAATCTACAACCACTCAACAAATGAATGGGGACTTCCGGTTAGCAGCCACATGGAGTAGACGTGTTAGAGAGCTGCTCCGATAATTTCGAATTTCTTCACTCCCTTTTTCGTTTCTAAATGTTAAATAAAATCTTTAGGAAACAATAACTTTGTACCTTACCCCACGATCATTTATTTTCCACTTATAATGGCTACCAGGAGTGTTAAAACAGGGAAAAAAGATGACACTGCGGCCGTTCTAACAGTCGAGGCTATTTCTGCGCTGTTAGATAAACACCGAGAAGCGCTAGCGGCTGACTTTAAATCCTCGTTTAGTTTACTGGAAAGTAAACTAGACAAAATTCAGGCCCAAGTAGAGGACCATGGTCAGCGCTTGCCTTCCTTAGAGCTCGCTACGGACGACCTGAGCCAGCGTGTGAGCGAGCTGGAGAATATCTGCTCCGGTCTTCGGGAAAATAACTCGAAGTTAACGGCCAAAGTCGTAGACCTAGAGGGCCGGAGCAGGAGACAAAATCTGCGTGTCCTGGGTCTTCCAGAAGCTACGGAAGGTGGACTCCCTACCGAGTTTTTCTCAAAATTTCTGTGCGAGGTGTTTGGTAGCGAAACGCTGCCATCCCCGCCTGAGATTGACCGAGCCCACCGCGTACCTGCATCCAAACCCGCTTCAGGACCGAGACCTCGGCCCGTCATTCTCCGTGTGCACCGGTACCAGGTCAAAGAGCTTCTGATTCGGGAGGCACGGCGGAGAGGCAAGCTGGAGTACCGCGGTCAGCAGGTTCGCATCGTGGAAGACTACGCTCCCGAAGTTTTAAGCCAGCGAGCCGAGTATAGAGACGTTATGACGGAGTTATACCAGCGTGGACTCCGGCCTTCTCTCCTGTATCCAGCACGGCTCCGGGTCACTCTCTCTACCGGACAGAAGAAGTGGCTACGCTCGGTAGAAGAGGCGCAAAAATATATAGACAGCTTGCCGAAAACTCCGTAGTATACTAGATTTAAAATTCCATTTCAATATATAACTACAGTTCTCAGGAAAGTATCCTTAAAAAAAAAAAAAAAAAAACTTAAAATCCAGTCATGTTTACGTTTTTCCTGGTAAGAGTACTGTGTTAAAACTTGGTGTGGTGGTTGTCATTATTATTTTGTTATTATTTTTTCTATTTTTAATGACGTGTGATTTATATATTTGTTTTCTAGAGTTACAATGTAACGTGGGGGGGTTGTTTTGTGTTTTTCTCTCATTAAGAGATTTCAGTATTGGAGTGTAGAAATGTTTTATTTGTATATTTAATTCTTAGTTTATGTAAATTACGTCGGAGCTGAAGATGGGGTGGTTAGCGGCAGGAAGATTTGTCGGGTGAAACTATGGAAGGATGGAAGAGCTTGCTGCTTTGTTTTTTAGCAGCTATCTTGTTGTGTTCGGGGGCAGTGGGGTGCGGGGGGGAGGGGTGCGTGGGGGAGGGGTGCGGGATCTCCAAAGCCAGCACTATGTTAGTTCTGTGTATACAGTGTATGCTGCTCTGTGTTTTACACTTATGTTTTAAGGCTGACGCTAGGCATTTCAGTATTAGTTATGTTTACATACCCACATCTTCTGTCAAGGAGAATGAATAGTTCTTTAAATTTTGTGAGCTGGAATGTTAAGGGTTTAAACCATCCGGTCAAGAGAAGGAAGGTGCTCTCACACCTTAAACAACTTAACACTGAAATTGCCTTCTTACAAGAAACTCACATTCGCGGTTCTGATAATTCTCGCCTAATGTCGCGTTGGGGAGGGCAGCACTACCACTCAACCTTTCAGGCCAAAGCTAGGGGCGTCTCAATTCTTATTAATCCAAACATTTCTTTTGAGCACCATAATGTTGTTACTGATATACATGGTCGCTATATCATTGTTTCAGGGAAATTATTTAATACTAATGTAGTGTTGGCTAATTTATATGCCCCTAATTATGATGATGTTTCCTTCTTTGAACATTTCTTTTCTGCTTTACCAGATCTGGGCTCATACTCTCTCATATTAGGGGGAGATTTTAACTGCTGTTTGGATCCATCACTTGACAGGTCATCGCCCAATCCTACACCACTGAGTAAATCTGCCACGCTACTTCAGTCCTATCTCAGCAGCTTTGGTATCTCTGACATATGGCGCTTCCTCAATCCAAAAAAGAAAGAATACTCCTTTTTTTCACATGTTCATCACACTTTCTCCAGAATTGATTATTTCTTTGTAGACAATCAACTTATCCCAATGGTTAATTCTTGTTCTTATCAGAGCATTGTGATATCGGATCATGCTCCAGTTGTTATGTCTATACAACTCCCTGATCTCCCTCAAATTAGAAAACATTGGCGCTTTAATTCATCATTACTGATAGATGATGACTTTATTAAATTTATGGAAGACCAGATAGTTTTTTTCTTAAACACAAATGAAACACCTGAAGTGTCACGTTTAACTGTTTGGGATGCTCTGAAAGCCTACCTCAGGGGACAGATAATTTCATACACTGCAAACATGAAAAGGAAGGCATTTAAAGAACGAAAAGATCTGTCCAACCAAATTAAAGAAATAGATCAGCAGTATGCCCTGCTTAAAAACCCGGATCTGTATGAAAAACGGGTAGAATTGCAAACTAAGTTTGAACTTATTTCAACACACGTAATTGAAGGTCAGTTATTAAAGAGTCGGAGCCAATTTTACATTCACGGTGACAAATCTGGAAAACTTTTAGCCAATCAGTTAAGAGGATTTAGAGCACAGCAATACATTACAAAAATTCGGATGGAGGATGGTACCATTACTACCGATCATTCTAATATCAATGATGCATTCAGAAATTTTTACTCTCGATTATATACTTCTGAGTTCCCAAAGGACCATAGTTCAGTTGAGAAATTCCTGTCTCAACTAGATATTCCAACACTGTCCCCTGAGTCTAGATTAAGATTGGAAGAGCCCATATCACAAGAGGAAATAGTTTCAGCTATGTCATCATTGCAATCTGGTAAGTCCCCGGGTCCTGACGGGTTCCCTGCAGAGTTTTTTAAATCATTCTCCTCATACCTTGCACCACAACTAGCTTTAGTTCTATCTGAATCTTTTAAGCAAGGTAAGCTGCCTGCTTCATTTAATGAGGCTTGTATCACCCTTATAGCAAAGAAAGATAAAGACCCAACAGAGTGCTCTTCATATAGACCAATCTCTCTTCTTAATGTGGATGTTAAAATCCTTGCTAAAGTCCTAGCTCGCAGATTAGAGAATGTTCTACCCTCAATTATATCTGAGGACCAGACCGGTTTTATCAAAAATCGTCACTCTTACTTCAACATTCGGCGCCTTATGGACATCTTGTACACACCATCAGAGGGGATCCCCGAGTGTGTCCTTTCTCTGGATGCTGAAAAGGCTTTTGACCGTGTGGAATGGGAGTATTTATTTAGGGCTTTAGATAAATTTAACTTTGGTCCAAGTTTTATCACTTGGGTTAAATTATTGTATTTAAGCCCGATTGCCTCAGTTCGGACAAATGCTCAGCAATCTCAACCATTCAGCCTTCGGCGGGGAACTCGTCAGGGGTGTCCTCTTAGCCCATTACTCTTTAACCTTGCCATCGAGCCACTGGCAATCGCATTCCGTAGTTGTAGGGAGATATCTGGGATTTGGAGGCAGGGAAAAGAACATAAAGTGTCCCTTTATGCAGATGATCTTTTACTTTTTATATCAAATCCAATTTCTTCCCTGCCACCTTTGCTGTCATTGCTAAGTGAATTTAGCTATTTTTCGGGATATAAATTGAATTTGCACAAAAGTGAACTTTTTCTGCTAAATAATACAGCACTAACAACAGGAATGCTACACCTCCCTTTCAAGATAGTGAAAAATCAGTTTACCTATCTTGGTATTACAATTACAAGGAAACATAAACACCTTTTTAAAGAAAATTTTATTAGGTTGTTGAACCAAACAAAAAAGGACTTGGGGCAATGGACACCACTGTCCATGTCTCTGGTGGGCCGCATTAATGCCATTAAAATGAGTATTCTTCCAAAATTTTTATATCTGTTTCAGTCTGTACCCATTTTTATTCCCAAATCTTACTTTGTTGCTTTAGATTCAATTATATCATCTTACATTTGGAAAAGTAAACATCCTCGATTGAACAAGTCCCTCCTTCAAAGATCTAAAAGAGACGGTGGCATGGCTTTACCTAATTTTCGTTTTTACTACTGGGCAGCAAACATTCGATGTGTCATCTTTTGGGCATATTTTCATAATCAACCTAATCGCCCTGTCTGGGTGGAAATGGAACTAAACTCTGTCAAAGACCTCTCTGTCTCTGCACTCCTTGGATCTGCACTCCCCATCCCCTCAATTAAATCAATCAATAATTCAGTTATTAGGCATACCTTGAGAATATGGGCTCAGTTCAGAAAGCACAGCGGTCTTCTGGGCTTTTCTCTCTCCAGTCCTATCGTCTATAACCATCTCTTCCAACCTTCTTTACATGATTCAGTGTTTCAGGAATGGTACAGTAAGGGCATTAAGTTTTGCAAAGATCTGTTTGTTGATCATAGGTTTGCGTCATTCGAACAGCTTTCTGAGAGGTTTAACTTACCTAATTCTCATTTTTTCAGATATCTGCAAGTAAGACACTTCATTAGCTCATCAATACCAAATTTCCCTGAAGCTCCTGATGCAAATATTATAGATAATCTCCTCTGTTTGTCCCCACTGCGTAAAGGCCTAGTATCCACTATTTATGGTGGACTGATGGGTTTGAGTCACACCTCTTTGAGTAAAATCAAAACTGCTTGGGAGAAAGACCTAAATTTGACACTGTCAGACGACACTTGGAATTCAATTCTCAAGCTTGTCAACTCAACCTCTTTATGCGCCCGGCACTCTTTATTACAGTTTAAGGTTGTACACAGGGCTCATTTCTCCAAACTCAAGCTTTCCCGTTTCTACCCAGACGTTGATCCTTGTTGTGATAAATGTAAAAGCGGAGAAGCGTCTCTTATTCATATGTACTGGACATGCCCGAATTTGGAAAAATTCTGGAGGGATGTCTTTAAAACCTTGTCGTACATATTGAAATGCAATCTTGAACCAGACCCTCTGATTGCTCTTTTTGGTATCACTGGAGAGGAAGATAAGTGTCTAACTCCAGCTAAACAGCGTTTGTTGTCTTTTGCGACACTCCTGGCCAGACGTTCTCTTTTATTCAAGTGGAAGGATGTCACCTCACCCACTCACGCTCAGTGGCTCAGAGATATTATGTCCTGTTTATCCCTGGAGAAGATTCACTACTCAATTCGCCATTCGGACTTGAAATTTCAACAGGTGTGGGGGCCCTTCCTTCGCTTTTTTCATATACATTTATAGTTTGATTCCTTTCCTATTTAATATTTATTTATTTAATCTTTTTTGCACGCAGAACCAAAACTTCCAGCTCATTTATTATTTTTTTTCCATTTTTCTCCTTTTTTAAATATACCTGGCGTCTAACCTTTCCCATACATGTATAGCTGGCTTGGAGGCAGGAAGGGGTGGGGTGGGTGGTTTAGGGTTTTATAAGGGGGCTATAAAATGTGTATTGGAACGTTGCATGTTTACCCTGTTATTTCCCTGTTTAAAATCAATAAAAATATTGTTGGAAAAGGAAACAAATGAATGTTTAGAGGATTATTATTAATCAATCATGAATAATTCAGTGTCGAGTAGAACTCTTAAATGAAGTGAAGAATCTTTAGTCACCATATAATCCTAAGAAAAAAATTTGGTTTGCCAGGTGGAAACATTTTTGAAAGCTTCCAATGCTTATCAGTAGAAGTAGATGAGTTGAATCCTTAATCATGTGAAGTAGACCGTTTCTGTAGCCTTGGGGCACTTTTACATCAGGCATGGTCGATTTGTCCCGGACCCAGGAACGATTGCGCCCTTTAAAGACGTCCTCGCTGGCCAGAGTTCACATTTTAAATATTCTCTGCGCTCAGGTTCTCCGATACAGCAGGTGGCAGTGTACACGAAGAGAAGAAGAGAACGAGGATGTCAAAATGTCAAGCGTACCGTTCTCGCGGGTCAAACATGAAGACACAGATGGTGTGTTCTGGTACGATATCTGATTCCAGTCGCCCCCGATTACACTGTACCGCTCTCGAGACCACCTTTCCCACCGGACCTGGGTACGGTTCCCGAGCATGGAACGATCGTGTTCACACATTCACAACGTGAGCCAGTTCTCATAAACGATGCCATGTTCCAGATGTGAAAACGCCCTTGATGTGGTCGAGTGTCGATCCGATACGAGCCATCAGATCCACCCCCGGGAAGAGGAGCAACATCTGGCCTTGACATCTGGACCCGATCTGGCGCTACAGCACTCTTGTAAAGGTTAACTCCAGGAAAACCGCGAGAATGCATAACGTTCCAGGATGAGGACTTAAACGGTGCGATCATCAGCGTCTCCAACTCCTGTCTGTCTGACTGTCTGTCTGTCTGTCTCCGTTAACCATGTAGCCAACAGCGCTGACTAGTGGTCGACCGATTATCAGTCCGGGTGATTATCTGAGCCGATGTTTAGCATTTTTAATGATGATCTGTGTTTGTACTTTTGCCTGGTGTTAATTAAGACTTGTGCTCGTTTTGGCGACTTTGTCTGTGGTCACCGAGCTAAGGCCCGCCCACAGCACGATCTGATTGGTAAGTAGCCTGTTTTACCCTGTATGAAAGTTTCCATCTCTCTTTTGCGCAAAAACATCGGTGCCAGATTTAAAGCCGCGCATCAAAGCACCGGCCATAAAATACGCTCCTGCATGGCACGGCTGTAAAACGTGAAGGCGGTAATAAAGACTCCCGCGCTCTCGCGCGCACATGTGTATTTAAGCGTTTAACTTCGCTCCAGAGTTTCCAAAGAAGTCAGGATGATAAAAAAAAAAAACACAGACTGTGTAAACTGCGTCCTGGTAATTATAACGGCTTGTTGGTCTTCTCACGCTTACTGTTACAACTGTCGCTTCGTAAGAAATCCACACAGTGTGTTACAGACAGATGTGGGGTTTTTTTTTATTTAGTTTTTTCGGTGTAACCTGCTGACTCGTGCAAACACACACAGCTTTCACTTTATATCATCTCATATTTGATATTCTCACACGGTCTGTGTTTTCTCTTCATCCTGACTTCGTTGGAAATCCTGGAGCC
This sequence comes from Clarias fuscus, assembly GCA_030347435.1. Lineage (NCBI taxonomy): Eukaryota > Metazoa > Chordata > Actinopteri > Siluriformes > Clariidae > Clarias > Clarias fuscus. Next base: position 25,917,831 of record CM059226.1, on the reverse strand, counting down.
GAGGTTGAAGGTGAACGCGCGTTTTCTGCCTTTTAATTGCTCTGTGTACAGAGGAATAGGAGGGGGGCGAAAACTTTTGTAGCGTTCATGGATTCTGGTGTTACGAGGCAGGAGGTGGTGTGGAGGAGTTCAGGAGGATTTGATCAGCAAGTCCGTCCTGATCCACAGCGGAGACACTGGCGAAGATCTCGCAGGTCAGGTCTCGTCCATCACTCGGGTTCCTGACTCTCGACCATTTTTCCTGCTTCAGCCCTGAGAGTCAATGCTGCCACACCCCGCCCACCCCAGTGCTGGGACACACAGTCGACCCCCGAAATTGGCGGAGGTGACGTTCCTAAAGCACCGCGAACTGTGGGGGGGGGGGGGGGGGGAAACTCAGCTTGATACGTCACCCTTAACAGTAACAGAGTGTGAAGGTGAACCCGTGTGCTGTACTGTACTGCTGAGTCTCCCGCAGTGTTAGAGTGTAAAATACCCATGATGCCCCTGTACATACTGTAACTCATGTGAGAGTGTTTCCTGTGGTATCAGTAAATACGGTAATAATTCACCATCACAAGCCGCCATTTCCTCTACGGTCGCTCTGTGTGCTCCTCCTGGGTTTTGTGTTGTAGCTAAGAGGTGTGTGTGTGTGTGTGTGTGTGTGTGTGTGAGGCCCAAAGCTCTGGCCACAGGGGTGACATGAAACGAGATATTTTTCTTATTATTTCGGACTTTAGATATCTAACACTAACTAGGTTAAATTAACAATAGGAGCTGGAACACATCCAGCACGAACGGCACTCGACCCCAACCCTGTGTGTGTGTGTGTGTGTGTGTGTGTGTGTGTGTGTGTGTGTGTGTGTGTGTATCAGAGATCAGATGTCAGTAGCGTATCAGAACCGACCCAGAACCGGCTCTGCTGGTTCTGTCTATTTCCTTAAAAACTATAAAAAATAATCAAGTGGGTGTATAAATAAGTAAAATGATTACACTAAAATATAACCAAAAGTAAAAAATAAGAAAATAAGTCAGTTAACATGAGAGATAGTATTTGAAAAAAATATAAATATTATATATAATGTAACAAATTTTTTTTATTATTATGATTGTTAAAAACCTATGAATCAATAAATAACTAAACAAAATAAATTAACAAACAAGAAGCAAACAAATAAGTCTAGCTTAATCTTTTTTATTTTCATTTGCTAGATTAAACTTCAAAACCTTAAACAGAGGAATATAAAATCTGATTAAAAAGAATTTTATAGATTAAATTTGTTGTTCTTCTTCATAATAAATAAATAAATAATAATAAAAATTATAAAAGCACAAAAAATGTATTTTTATCTGAGCCAAACGATGTGATGATTCATTATATTCATTATAATATATAACATTTTTATAAAATAACGATGTAACGGCTAAATACATATAATACTGAAAATGTTTCAAAATTAAAGTAAATAAAAAAAACTAATACATTAAATAAAGAAGTAAATGTAATTTAGTTTCTTAACTAAGTATTATACATTAAAATCTCAAAGACTCACATTCATGTTTTAGAGGAAATAATAGTTTCAATAAATTCATCAAAATGCAAAATTCAAGTGTGAACAATAATGTAGAGCTGCACAACAATGTGATGCTTATATAATCAATTAAAATAAACTGTGTATGGAAAATTATTAATACAATTAGTTATTATTATTATTATTATTATTATTATTATTAATCTAGCATGACTCCTTTGTTCTGTTTGTCTAGAACATTTTTCTTTTTCTCGCCTTGAATTAAAACACACCCACCCACACACACAGACACACACACACACACACACACACACTGAGTGCAGGTCTGCAGGTTGGTGTGTGTGTGTGTGTGTGTGTGGTGAATGAACCTGCAGGTCAGGTGTTATCTCAGGTATTCGGGTGGGCGTGGCCCACGGCACTGACGTCTCTCTCAGCTGCGTCTCAGCGCTGCTCCTGCTTCTGTTTGCTTTGGGTTTGAGCTTCGCCTCTCCCATTTCATAAAAGCGCACACACACAAACTTTTCTGCCTCTCTCTTTTTCAGACACACACACACACTCAGGACGTTCATCCAGGGTCAGACGCATGGTCTATTTCTGAGAGTTACGCGGGGAACGTTCTCTTTCATCTCGCGTCACTCTGAGCTCTAAGAGAGACTCACGCTTTCTCGTATATTTTCACTGTTTTACACACACACACACACACACACACGCGCGCACAGAAAAGTTCCTCACAGGAGAGCGACACATTTTCTGCCTTTTTTTTTTTTTCTTCTTCCTTCTTTTCGTCCCTGGTGTTCGGAGGCTCCTCGGGCAGTCAGAGCGTCATCATGGTAAGACTTTAGCTTTCCGTTCTCCTGATCGCGCACCCGAGCGCTGCTGCAACCTGCTGCTGCAACCTGCTGCTACCTTCAGGCTCTAATCTTTTATTATACAGTCTTAAGTTCTTTAATTAAAAAGCAACATGAAAATTATTACACACATCTGAAGTCACTGCTTAATTCCAGGACTTTTATATACACACACTCGCGGTTGGAGTAAGACTGACGTACTAATTCCTTTCTAAATCTCAGCGGGAGGTTAATCAGAGAGCCGAGGTGGTGATGATATCAATACTACATCTACATCTAGGCATTTGGCAGACGCCCTTATCCAGAGCGACTTACATTTTTCATCTCATTATACATCAGAGCAGTTGGGTGTTAAGGGCCTCGCTCACCTGGGACCTTCCGAACCGTAGTCCAATGCCTTAACCACTGAGCTACCCCTGACCCCTGACCCCTGATATTGTGATAAATTGCGCTGCAGTGCTCATTTGGCGAACCCGTCCTCGGCTCTCCCCCGTCAGAACACTGCGCTAACTAACACTTTAATTATCACACAGCTATTTCAACAAAAACAAACCAGATGACTGGATTTTAAGTTTATTTAAAAATAAATAATTGTAAGGGATTTTTTTAAAGAACATTATTGAAGACAATTCCTCATTTCTTGGATATTGTGTAATCTTTTTTGTTGTATAGAGAGAACCTGTATTTGTAAATTCTAACTTATTACAATAACATTGTGTAATATACTGCAAAATACATAATAAAAAAATATCATTCTATAGTTTATTCTTTTAGTTGGACAAAAAAAAAAATTAGTAAAATTTATGTGCAGTGTTAACATTAAGAAAAAAAATCTAACTTGCTTTCCTTTACTTAATTAATTATTTAATTAGGTTAATCACTTATTAATTAATTCATCACTTAAGTTGTCTTATCAGAAGAACTCTTGAAGAACTTGCACCCCTTTTTTCCACCAAAGTGAACCAGGCGCTAGTTCATGTCTGGTGCTTGCGTCACTCCAAAAACGAATTTGCATATAGAGTCCTTCTCTTTTTTTTACAATTTTTTTAAGAATGCGGTCTTACACTTTTAGTCGGTCATGATGACCCCGCCCCCAGCCCCTGACGTGAGCAGCTCTTTGTTCTGGCCCAGCAAATTGTTGGTGCCACCATGGAACTGTTGTTTTCTGTCGGAGGCCTGGTGCTTCGGTTGCCTAAAAAAATTAAGAAGTAGCTCCGGAACCGCACAGGACTTCAAAGAACCACACAGGAACCCGACTACCAGGATAGGTTTTCAACTCCTCGCAGGTTCCAGATGTCGATGAGAGAATAACGATCGGTTTGGTCTCCGGTTGATTCTGATGCCTGCACTCTTAACAGCACGGGTTCTTCAAGGGTTCTCTGTGATGCAACAGTGTGTTTGAACAGAGAGCTCCAAGCAGAACCCGGATGAATCCTTTAACCGCCCTCATCATTCTCCAGCTGTGTTTAATAACCGTTAATATTTCCTTAGTTGGTTCTCTGGGTTTAAGCAGAACTGCAAATCATTTACCCTATGAGTTCACAAACCTTCCTCTCCGACACGTTCAAAAGGTCCAACGGGTTCCTGAAAGATTAGGACGATAGGAACCTTTAATTATTTAACAGACACGGAAGAATGCAGAAAAAGTTAAGTGTGTGTGTGAGGTGAATACCGCCAGCACTATTTGAATACCGCCAGTGCTGATATTCTGTTCGACAGCACAACTTTGAGTGTGATATCGATTTTATACAACGGGTCCACAAACACCATTTATTATAAACAGATTCCGATATGCTCCTTTATTTAACCAGTTATTTAGCTCCGCCCACACACATCCTTCCGCGCCTGGTGGAACTAACTAACTGTAACTAACCAGCTGGCGAGCGACAGTTAGCGAGCGACAGTTAGTGTAATTAACAGGAGGTGAGAGTCGTGTTAAACTCTCAGCGGTTCTCTGTGACCAAACGGTGAGGAGAATAAACCATGGAGGTGGAGGACAGTCCTGAGAAACTCACCAGATTTACACTGATCACACTTTAGAATATCAGCTCCGGTAACTAATGGATAAATATAGTGTTAAATGGAAAGCTAGTGCACTATGTAGGGTGTACACTCCCTTGTTCCACAAACAGAGTAGTGCCCTTGATCAAGGGTTAGAGAGGGATTTGGGATTCAGCCAACACCTGAGACACACAGTGTCATTAACCACTGGACAACACCTGGGACACGCCCAGTCATACAGATGGTTACACCTCACAGTGCTGTTACCGTCTATTATCAGCACTCATGGTATAACACCTCTCGTCCAATCAGATCACTCGCTCCGATCTAACTGCTTGTACACTGCTGTTACCGTAAAATACACTTTGTATGAAACGTAGATATAAAACTCTTCTCGTTGGTTTTGGTAAAATGTATATTTTAAGATCATCATTTTGAATTAAGAAGAAAAAGTATTAAACTAAAACTAAAGACGGAGAACAAAGTTATGCTGAAAAACACGTCCCGTTCCAGTCGAGTGAGAAGAATGAACTTTACAATGTGCTGATGGCGAAACATTTCACTGATCGTATTGAGAATCTCTAAACCAGCTGTCTGTCATTTTATTTTAAGTCGTATATAATAATAATTATTATTATTATAATAATAGTGATAGCCGTCTCGTCTATAATACATTTTTTTAAATTTTATTTCAAAGCGTTTTACAGCTCAGAATCAACATAAAATTTTTTTTTTAAAAAGACATTTCTAACTGACGTGTTACTGCGATGTGACGCGGTACGAGTCGACGCTACGATGCGCGATATGTATCACCATGGTAACAGAAACAAAATTGACGCGTTAATTTCATAAAAACTGACACTTTTGAAATAATAAAGAAACATCCCTGCACCAGACGGTCGTGTTTCACTTCTCTTAAACTCTGCGCTGGTTAAACACTCGATCGTGCGGCGCGGCCCGGCGGTGCGGTTACCATAGCAACGCCTGTTTTGATACACACCTGATGGGATTCCGGAATCCGACGACACTGTGGCGTAAATTTAATCGTCATGTATTCAGCATTATAAACAAACAGTGTGTGTGTGTGTGTGTGTGTGTGTGTGTGTGTGTGGGAGACGAGGTATAATTCACTCTAACATCAGGTTTAATTATGTCGAATCCTCTCAGACACACGCACACGCTCTCACCATGGTAAGACGCTTTAGTGTGTGTGTGTGTGTGTGTGTGTGTGTGTGTGAGATGGATAATCAGTGCTGGAGGAGTCGTATAAGGAGACAGAGAGACAGATGAGTAAAACAGGTAGATTTGTCATTGTCCACAGTCCTCGAGTCTGTAGATGTTTTAAAATTGTTTATTTAGAATGTGGAGCTTTTGAGAGAGAAAGTGTGTGTGTGTGTGTGTGCGTGTGTGTGCGTCATGTGGAGCTGAAATGGATTAAAGGTTTTCGGTCCGTGTCCTGGCGCTCGCTCGGTCATCGGTCTGTCCCGTCCCGTCCCGTCCCGTCCCGTCCCGCCCCAGCCCCGGAGGACGAGGAGCGTCCCTCACCTTTGTCTCAGTCAGGTGGAGGTCATGTGACCTGCTTTATTATTTTTCTTATTCTTCACCTGCAGATCTTGAACATTTTTCTTGGCAGCCGTGACCTCAGAGGAATGTTCAGGGTCGCACCCCAGCGGAGCAGGTCGTCTACAGAGGAGCGGCGCTAGCGTTGTAGATGCAACATTACTTACGCTTCACACCACA